>SJYV01004544.1:0-117470 GCA_006410875.1 Neotragus pygmaeus | reverse complement strand
GGGTGGGCAGGGGGATGCTTCTTGGATGAGTGTGGTCAGAACACCCGAGGATGTAATCCTTAAGCCAAGAACTAAATGATGAGAAAGAAAAGTATTCCAGAAAGCAGCATGAAAACTAACATAGTGAAATGGGAAGCAGTTTGGCATGTTCAAGGAATAGAGAGAATCGGTACTGGAAGGTTTTTAATTCTCTGCTAATCTGACAAGCAAAACCCAAATAACAGAAAGTCAATCTGTCTTTAATTTTTAAGAATCATCAGCGAGGGGACTTCCCTGATGGTCCAGTGGTTAAGAATCTGCCTTGCAATGCAGGGGATGTGGGTTCAATCCTCAGACAGGGAACTCAGATCCCACAAGCCATGGAACCATGACTATCGTGCCCCATGGCCTGGAGAGTCTGTGCCCTACAATGAAGTTCCCACATGCCACAACTAAGACCCAACACAGCCAAATACATAAATATACGTTAAAAAAAAAATATCAATGAGGCTAGTCAGAAAAAAAAAAAAAAACTTATCAGTGAAGTTAAGCTGGAATTTGACTGCATCTCTCCTTTTTCAAGTCTTGCTTTTTCTACTAATTTTATTGATTTTCGAAAACTCTTAAGTTAGAAATTTTAGATTTCTGCCCATCATATAAATTACACTTCTCCCACTTTTCTAATTTAAGTTTACAGTGTTTTTCAATAATCAGAGGTTCTGATTTTTATGTAATCAAACTTAATAAAAACTTTTTCCTGGAAGACTAGAGAATAGCTTCTCCAACCTGACCACAGCTAGTAGGGTGGGGTTAGGTCTGGGGGAATGGGGGCCATGAGGTCTACAGGAGGCAGTAGGCACCTGTCTTCAGGAGAAACTGCTTAAAACAAATGTCAGGTTCAGCCCTGAAGGAGCCAAGAAAGAAAACAAGCGATGCCAAGAGGACAAGAGCAGCCACAGCAACATTAGCAGATGCGCGAGTCCCAGCCAGGCAGCCGAAGTCACGCCACCTTTGTCTCTAAAGTCTGTTATCCCTGAAGTGCTGGCCGACTGGTACCAGATATATCTAAGTGGATACGCAGCCCCTCGGGGTCGGCTCACATCTCCAAATTCCTGCCCTGCTCCTAGAAAGAGCTGGGCTGGGATCCTCAGCACCCTGAATCTTTATTTCTATTAACATGGGAGTCTGCACCAGAGAAGGGACCAGGCTCCTGGGTTCTCTAATTTCTAGGTGCATGCTGCTAACAGACAAAAACACACTCCAAACAAATAAAAAAACAAGTAGCAGTAAAACTCCAGGATTATTCGCTGGTTTGGCACAGGATGGATAACCATTGAAGCAAATGATTCACAAAGAAACTGACCAATGTGACGACCAAGGATAAAAAAGTTTTAATTTCTATTAAACAAAAAGAAATTACAGGAGGGGACATCTGCATCAAATACAACAGACAAGAGAGTAATTTCAAAACATCACACAGAATGATTAAGAGAAACAGCAAGTCTCTAAAAATTAAGTGGGCAAAAAGGATAAGAGGAGAAAATATACCTCAGAGAAAGCACAAACATAGGAAAAATGTTCAACGTTCCCTGTAAATAATAAAGACATGAAAATTACAGCAATGCCGAGGTTATGCTTTTGAATGCTGGCAGTTATTATGGCAAAACTGGTACAAAGGCAATAAGACCTTTTGGGAAAGCTACAGGACACTATTATGAGAACCATATGTACGGATCCCCTTGCTTCAAATTCTTTGAGAATTTCTCCTAAGGAAATAATCTAATAAACGTGGGGGGAAAAAGAAAGAAAAACAAACTATACATTCAGAGACATTCATCACAGCGTTATCTCTATTACTGAAGAAACAGATGCAACCCAAATGTATACTGGGGGAATGGTTTGGCAAATTATGATAAAAATATTTCATTGATTATTATGCAGTCACTAAAAATGATTCATTACAAAGAGAGATAGCAACAAAGTTATATGTCTTTGGGTATTAAAACAAACAGAAACAAAAAACTAGCAGGTATATCTTGAACGTGAATACACGAACAAAGAGGAAGGAGATGTACAAAGATGAAAATACTTGTGTGGTGGAGTAAAACCGGATGTTAATTATAGCCGATTTCTATATCACCAGAGTAAAGGGCAATTTGTCATTTTCTACCAAAATGTTCATGGGGTCGCAGAGTGGGACACGACTGAGCAACTAACACACACACACACACACACACACACACGCACACCCCAAAATGTTAAAATGTGCGCACCAGAAGTATCACTACTACATAACACTACATAAACGTGAGCATGAGTGGAAAAAGAAAAAAAACAACAGTACTGCAGCACTGTCTGGAGTGAAAAACTGTAAACCATCTAACATAACGCAATGGAACAGGAAAACAGTCCTATAAAAGAATAAAATAGATTTGTATCAACATGAAAAATATTTGGTATTTTTTAATGAACAAAGTTAAAGAATGAGATTATACATATAACCTAAAGTAAGCTTGTGTGTGTGCTTTCTTAGTCATGTCCGACTCTTTCCGACCCCACAGACTATAGCCCGCCAGGCGCCTCTGTCCATGTAATTGCCATTTGGTAGGGATCCTCCCAACCCAGGAATCGAATCCTTGTCTCTTGCACTGGCAGGCGGATTCTTACCACTGTGTCACCTTAATATGTCTAAATACACACATTCCCATTTCATGTAATAAACACGTGATATACATATGTGCTTATGCACTAAACAAATCTGGAAGAAGACGTATCCAACTGTCAACGGTGATCAGCAGAGGGGAGTGAGATGGGGACTACATACACTTTTCTAAGTTACATATTTCCATAATGGTTGAATTTGTTAAAACATACACCTAAAGTATGTTTTGCTTTTATGAATACACAATAGCATGGTATAGGTTGCAGGAAGCTCTGACTCGTGTAAGAAAAAGGGGTCTCATGTATATATATATATATGAAAAGCTGTGACAAACCTAGACAAAGCTATGACATAGCTAGAAAACCTAGACGTTGCTAAAAAAGCTGACCAACCTAGACAGCATATTAAAAGCAGAGATATCACTTTGCCAACAAAGGTCCATGTACTCAAAGCTATGGTTTTTCCAGTGGTCATGTATGGATGTGAGAGTTGGACTATAAAGAAAGCTGAGCATCGAAGAATTGATACTTTTGAACTGTGGTGCTGGAGAAGACTCCTGAGAATCCCTCAGACTGCAAGGAGATCAAACCAGTCAATCCTGAAGGAAATCAGTCCTGAATATTCACTGGGAGGACTGATGCTGAAGCTGAAACTCCAATACTTTTGGCCACCTGATTCGAAGAACTGACTCTTTGGAAAAGACCCTGATGCTGGGAAAGATTGAAGGCAGGAGAAGGGGACGACAGAGGATGAGATGGGATGGCATCACCGACTCAATGGACATGAGTTTGAGCAAGCTCCAGGAGTTGGTGATGGACAAAGCCTGGTGTGCTACAGTCCATGGGGTCACAGTCTGACACGACTGAGCAACTGAACTGATATATACATATAGATATAATACAATAAACTAACAGTTTGTTTCTGAAGGAGACCAAGGTTGGGAGACTGAGGTTGGGGGTCCCAGTTGGGTGGGAGATCTATTTTCCATTTATATCTTTTCAGATTTTCTTTTTAACTGTGTGTAAGATTTACCTGTTAAAAGTTAATTTTTTTCTTTACAGTTTAAAAAGTAATGTGAAAGATGAATTACTTCTCTATATTATAAACTAGCTAACTATATAAAGCAAAGTACATTGCTAAACTATATAGAGGAAAAACTGAAGAGAAAAAGACTAATTGTAATATACCTAATCATAAGTCGTTACTTAACTCCAGATCATGGCATTGTTTCTTATTCCTTTTCCATTTTTCTTATAGTCTTTAAATACTTACATAAGATTTAAAAAAACCATTCACAGATTTTAAACGTGGGAACGGTTTTAAAGCTGATTTAACCTTTAAAAGGTCTTCTCAAGTAATTTTAAAGTTGGGAGGATTAAAAACACAAGAAAACAAACCTGTAATGAGCCCACAGTTCCAGCCAGCAGGGCAAGAACCCCAAGGGTGGGTCCCACTCATTTCTGACTCATGCATCATGTCCCAGCGGCTCAAAAGAATTACGAGGACACAAAGGCAGCAATCAAGCTTCTAGGGTTCACATCCACCTCCACCATTTCCTGGGGCAAGACTCTTAGCTTCACTGGTATTGAGATTCCAAGTATGTAACACGGAGATAATGGGTATACCTACTTATCTATGTAGGTACACCTACATAGTTATGGGGTGTACCTACATGTAGGTATGTAGGTACGGGGAGGCGTTTAGCAGAGCCAGACACGAATTAAAGCTTCCTGTAAATGTAATCATTACAGTTACAGTGGCGCAACAAGGGCCAGGATGCTAGGATGCAGGGGTTTGTTGGCAGGCCTCCCCACCTCCGTCCACCGCTAGCCGAGGCCTAAACAACTGCTTCCGGACAAGGGACTGCCGGATCCGGTGGCCCCGCCTCAGTCAGTCCCCTTAGTCTGGAGGCCCGCGCCGCCCCAGTTCCGCCCTCCAGACAGCTCGGGCCCAGCCCCGCCCAGCCCCGCGGATGCCTAGCCAGGAGCTCAGAGCCGTCCCCGGAGGATGGAAGGCCAGGCTCATGATGGTGGAAAGTCGTGCTCGGCCACCTCCCGGCCGCCCGCCACAAGCTCTCGGCGGACACTCACCATCTCGGACCGATCCGGTAGCTCTGCGTCTCCGGCTCTCAGCCCAGTCCCGCAGCCCCTCTGCGCCTGCGCACAACTCCCTGTCAAGGCAGACAGCCTCGGTAGCCTATCAGAAACCAGCGCAGGACGGCGGGGCGGGCGGGTAGGCGGACCCTCGTCAGCTCCCTCAGGGCTCGAGGGGAATTTGCATTGTGCATTTAGAAAGTGAACGGCAAGAGAGCAAAGGAGCACTTCAGCTGTGGAAAACTCCTAACTCCCACTGTGCCGAAAAGATGCTGGTTCGCGTTGTTGGAAGAGGCTTTCAGCCCTCGTCTTGAGTTGGCTCTGGGTGGAGGGTGATTAACGATTCTGAAGGCGAGGACTGGGGGTGCTGAGGCCTTTACTCTCAGGTTGAGGCAAAAACAGGGCGCGAAGCCCAAATGCTCTAAAAACGCTAGAAAACCTGGAGTTCGGGCTGGAAGCAAGGGTCCTTGGGGGTCTCCAGAGCGACTCACTTGGGAATATTCCATGCAGGCTCTGAGGAGTGGTCAAGGCTAGCCTGGCAGTCTGCATACTCTGAATCCCTGTGTTCCCTTGGAGGAGCCACTTCACATTCTGTGCTCCCTCACCTTCCTAGAGCCCTGTGTGTTCCGTCTTTCACAGCACTTCCTGTGTTCTATAGCAGGGCATGATTTACTAATTAGTGAACCTCGTGCCGCGTTACTGGGCTGACACCCTCCCTAACTCCAGTAGACTGTTTAGTTTCTTCTAGTCACTGGAGTTTGCTGGATTTCAACACAGATGATCTAGCTCCCAAATTTCTTTCCACCGTAGCCTCAGTTGGGGAGGACTTGGTTCTCTTTCCATGGGCGTGCGCACGTTAACAGGACTGAATAGTGACTTTACAATGAGTAAACCTGGCAGACCCCGTGTTAACCGGAGGGTTCAGGTTAGCATAGCTGGAAATGGGACATATTCATACGTGCCCTTTCATACCATGCACCAAGGGCACGCCACCTCTGGTTTTGTTTTTTTCCCACAAAAATCCATGGCCTTTACTATGAGAAAACATTAAACTTGAGGAGTATTCTACAATGTGCCCCGGGGAAATACTCTTCAAAAAAAAAAATCAAGGTCATGAAAGACTGGGAACGAATGAGGGACTGTCACAGGTTGTATGAGACTGAGAAAAACACTGATGGAAAAACTGGTGACAGGTGCATAAAGGTTTAAAAAGTTTAGTATAAAAGTTGAGTGTTATTTTACTGATGGTCAAGTTTTTATAATTGTACCAAGTTATATGGGATGTTAACATTGGGGAAAGCCTGGGTGAAGGGTTGTGCAGGAGTTTTCTGTACTGTTTTTGCAACAGTTCTGTAAATCTAAAATCAATTCAAAGTAAAGTTTTTTTAAAAAAGATTGGACACAAAGAAATTATTATTGAATGCAGGAAACATTAGAAAAGTGTTTAGCAAGGGGAAGGATACAGTGACTGGACCCCAAGATAAGCACAGGAGTATCATCACCATCTTACATATGGTGAATCAGACAGGGGTGAATGAACTGAACAAGATCATAATCATAAAAGCAAAAAAGAGTATGGCCTATAGTTCATGTGACTGGCTGGAGCCAGAGTAAGAATTAAGGAGGCATTGGAAGGAGTTGGAAGTAGTTAAGGCTTTGAGTGATAGGCTTTGAGTTTTGGAATTAATATTCTGTGGAATGGAGGAACCACTGGGGAGAACTATTTGAGACTAAAGTCTTCCACAGATCATTCTGAGGCAGCACAAACAGACCAGAGAGAATGAAAGTAATGACAAGTTGCTACAGTCAATGAGGGTAGGGATGAAGGATGTGGGCTGTGGCAATGGGGGCAGCTCTGAAAGAAATGATTCTCAAATTTTGGAGATGGACTTAACAGGATTTGAAGACCAATTAGATAGAACTAGTTACGGAAGACTCCCAGAGTTGCTGTTAAGTAGAAGTACAGCAAAATGTTTAAGCACAGTCTTTGGAGTGAGACAGTCCTGGATTCCAATTTGTACTCTTGCCATGTAACAGCTAAGGACACTTGTAGTTTCTCAATCATCTTGAACCTATTTACTGTAAAACAGAGATGATCATTTGTCTGTGAAAGTGATCAGGAACACTAAATGACAGTGCATGCTATATATCTGAGTGTTTGGGATATAGTAATAAATGCTGACAGTTGTCCTGGAGTAAGTGAAGAGAGGTGTGATATTGGTTGCTAGGGTAGACAAGACAAACAGAAGAGGTCTGAATTAGAAATGAGGAAAGTAACAGCGTGGCTATTTTCACTTATCTGCAGGAGTGACTAAAAATTTCCAAGGTCCCTTCCTTGTGAGTTGCTTTGAGGAAACCCTGATGCTCACAGCATCTTTGCGCAATGGGAACTTGTTCATGGGGGACCAATACTGTCCTTCCTAGGTCTCCACTTAAGACCTGAAAGATTCCCATGGATCCTCCCCTTAAATGTCCTGACCACAAAGAAGCTTTACAGACACATGGAAACTGACCAAGGAAATGAGCTGGGAGTGACAGCAGTTTCTGTTCCAGAGTTCTACAACATGAGATCCTCTTCCTATGAGTTCAGAGACAAGCAGCCAATCAGCCACAGCGGAGTCCCAGTTTGATGCTTTGAAGAGCTTGGGGCTGGAAAGCCAAATGTTCAGTAAAAATAACTACTTATATTTTCCCAGGGAGGATTTCCTCATGCTGGGGGAAACACGTCTTCTTCCCTCTTTCCCTTAGCAACAGTGAAACTAGAAATCCCTAGCTACTTATATAGGACAGGTTAACGATGATAAGGTCTACTTTGAAGGATGTCCAAGGAACCTGTCTTCCAGTCACTGCTAGATCACCATTTAAAAAAAAAAAAAAAAAAAAAAAACCACTTCCCTTAGTGTCTTTCCACTGGGTCAATTTTAAATAACAGCATGACCACTTGGTTTCCTAATAAGAAAAAATCTTGTTAACTAACTGTTGATTCTCTATTGAGCACCCATGGCTGAGATTCTGTCTTAGGGCACCCTTAGTTGTGCCAGAAAAGGAGACATCTTCATCTTGGTTCTCCTCAACACAGGCACCAAATCCAGTCTCACCCGTCTTTCTAGTTTTTCTCCCATCTACTCCAAGCACAGACAGGCAGTAACTGCCCACGTACAAAAGCAGAGGAGGGAGAAATCTATACATCCTGGTCACATAAAAGACTTCCCTGCAGGTGGGGAAAACCTTATTCAAGACTAATACCAAAGTGTGCAAAGGAAGGAACAAAAAGTTTAATTGTAAACAGTCTTACATCTTTTAGGAAACGCAAGTAAAGGAGCCCACTGCAGGACCTTTATAACAGCACTTGACTCCCTATGGTATTTGTAGAGTTACCTGAGTATTTGAAATGACAATTTAAGAAAACAAAGGAACTCCAATAATATACAATCCAGTGCTGCTATTCCATTTTTGGTTAACAAAAGCATAGCATATATACAAATAATTCTGAAAGCAGCTAAAAAAATGAGAGGGGGGCTGGAGATGCCAACAATATTAAATACAAGTAGTTAACCTAAAGGAATTTAAAAGGATGGAGTTACACCCAAAACAAGGAGGGATATAAAAACAGAAGTCTAATTCCACAAGTCATCCCTAGTAACATTTCAAGTTATTAACCAGGTAAATAAAAAACTGGCAGAGTGGGCCTAATTGACATAGTTGATTTAGGATGAACCTCTATGGGCTGGTGAGTCATGTTTCACTAAAATTTCTGATGAAATGACATGGGTATGTCAATCTCTTGATGAAAAATTAGTACACAAACTTTTAAATAGAGTTATTGTAAGTCTTATGAAATTAAAATTCTCCTGCACTCTGATTTAAGATTATAAAAGCCAGAGCAGGAATCCATTATTATGAGCTGCTGGACCAGTTTTAAATCAATCTATTTGATAAAACAAGTAAGGTCCTTCCCTCCTCACCCAGCCTATGTGAAACGCTGCCTTCCCCAACCTCCCAAAAGAGCAGAAAAATAAGGCAATTGCTCATTTTACTTTGTTTTTATTTCAACATAACATGCAGTAAAAAAATTAACAGGATTTATTAGCATTTACAATGCTTACAAAGAAAAAGGACTCTAAAAGCAATTTAGTTCAGATTTAAGAAATCATTCTAATTAAACACTTACAATAAATCTATTTCCAAAGGATCAGTTTGGACCAAAATTTAAGATAGCATTTGGTAGATATTTATGTCTGCTGTCTATCTGCAGTATTTTTATATAACCTCTGATTCTTGGGATATCCAGCCCCCATTTTCCTAACACAGCAGGGAAAGACATATACATGTGGCCATTTAAATTAAAGGAAGAAATGGAGTAAGGGAAATCCCAGGCTGCAAAAATATATACAAGCATTTACCTTTTCCAGAACTAAACATTTCTTCCATAAAAATATTAATAGCCAAGCCCTATAGAACTAGGGCCGGGACTACTTCATATATAACTATTCTGTATTTTAAAAATATAGGGCAGAAAGCCTTTTGGATGATATTTATACATTTTCGCACAATATTTCTAGGTCCCTAAATGAATCATCAAGCATTATGTAGAACAAAAAAGTCTACTTTCTTACATTATCTCTTAATTTAATCTCATAAATCTCTAGTAAATATTGTAGGTAACTACATTTCAATATGAGCATTCACCTCAATAGGAAGTCTTTATAGAAGGTTTAATCTCCATAGCCATATATTACCAAAGTTCAGATATATAATGAATGGGTAGTTGGCAGACATTCGCTCTGTAAGACAAAGCAATAGTTTTTTGCCCCCTACCAACAAAAGGCAGAGTCACTTTGAAAACTAGGGCTTTTAGAGACCATAGTACATTTCCTAGACCATGTAAAATAAAATCAAAATAAAGATAGGACTAGGGGGAGCCCAATCTCTCCCTTTACACTAACGACTTCTGGATGAGGCAACCCTTTCACTCACATGTCTGCTTTATGATGGCAGTGTTTTAGAATACAGATATACAAGTTTTAAAATGTTTTTGTCATTGTTTCAAGATGTAAAAGGAAGAGTAGTTAGGGACAAAAACCCCCATTTCCTTTCCAAATAGAACAAGGGTTTGCTATTTGCTTATTTTTGGCTCAATGCTACTTTTTCATGCTATGCTACTGAAACCTGCCAAAGTCCCGATTTCATGAGATATTGGGTTATGAGTTCAGTTATGATAGGCACTCAGCTGGCTTAGGCTTTCTCCCACTGTCCTCTGACAGCAGTCATCTTGCTAAGTCTAAGCAGGCTAAGTTAAAAAAAAATTACCACAAGGAAGGTCAAAGTGCATTAATCAGTTACTAACAGAGCAATCTAATGTTAAACAGTCATGGGAAAAACCTGTTAAAATTGTTAGAGGTGAACAGAAAATCCAAATCAGGACAAGAGAGAATGGAAGTAACTACTGTAACATTTGTCAGAGAAATTGTCAATTTGTGAAGTTTTAATTCACACAGACAATAATACATTTCTGTGGTTACTAGAAATGTATTGCTGTAAATGCATTACTTGCTTTTTTAGCCAGTACCACAGCTCTTCTTCCCTAATGACAATGTGATTTTATAGATATTTTCATTGACCTCTACTTGGATTAGAAAGCACTCTAATTTGAACTCCTTAGCAGGAGTTAAATGTAACTGGAATTGTTGGATTATGGTAAAATTTAAAGATGGAATTGATATACAGGAACATATAAAAACTGTCGATGGCCTTCAATAAAATCACCCAAATTAATTCCAAAAATTGGCTAACTTTTTTTTTTTCCTCTACAGTGAAGGCAGCATAGTGTCAATATTGTTTGTGAAGTTTAGTATTTGCAAGGCAATTAAAACAATCAAATTTCCAAATGAAGAATGTTAAGTCATTTGCAGACCCAGACCAACTTCTCTCTGAATTCAAATTAACAAAACAACTTTGTGGAGAGATACAAGAGTCTAGCATCTCTTTTCTAGGGATAACATCATATGATGCATGGATTTCATGCTCCGGAAAGGAAAAACAACAGTCGGGCCAGGCTGAAAGGAGGAGAGCACAAGCCGGAAGTTTGCTCACAACCCCAGAAGCTGGGCTGTATTAAACAAATACCTCTTTCCAAGAGGCGTAATAGGTAGATCTTACATATTTTAGTTACCATGGAAATTCCCTGCATATTTTCAGAATTTCTCAAAGAAAAAAACCTAAGTGAGACTTCTGAGACACATACACAAATTTTTTGTTAAGGAAACAATCTAGTGGAATAAGACAAGGCAGATTTCATTGTTGTGTTAATCTCATGGTAAGTAAGGTTTATGACTAAGTCATTTGCAGGTCTGATTTCTGAAAACACTGAGAAGAAACCCAGAATCACTGGGAGATAAATCTCAATGATAACATTAATTTACTTACACTCAAGGTAACTCTCTAAACAGTCACAGTCCAATTTTACAAGTGTGCAATAGGCAAAGAAGGAAAAGGACAAACGTTGCAAATAAGTTCTCGTCCTTTGGTGGTGCATGCTCTCAGAATTCACTCTTGTCCAAAGCCTTCTGTTTCTTCAATAGCAAATAACAGCTTTTCCTTCAGTTGCTCATAGCTCTTGTAGGGTGGCAGGTCCAGGCGGTTAAAACTAAAAGTAAGAATTGTTACCTTGAGAAAAGGATATATACTAACAATGGTTTCAAAGCCAGGCAAAATTAGGTTGAAATCTCAGCTCCATCACTGGGCCCTTAGGCACCTGTTTTTTGTTTTTTTTTTTTAACTTTTCTGAGTCTTTTTTCTTTGGTAAAATGAAAGTTAAAAGTATTTACCTCTCAGGATACAATAAAGAAGAAATAAGCATATATAGCATAGTACCAGATGCTCAATAGGTACACAGTAAAATGCCAGTCCTCTTAAACTTTCCCATTTACTCTATAATCAAACGTGGCCAGCAAACGTCTGCTGATGGGCTAGATGGTAAACATTAATACTTTGGCTTTGTGGGTCATAGGTCTCTTATCAAAAGGTTTTAAATATACCCCATTAACAATAAAAATATTTTCTGCTCTCATATCTAATATGCTGGCCCTACTGACTTTCTCTTATTCTTAACTGTGAGTTTTAAAAGATATCTTCTAATTTGGGGGCATATTAAGGACACTTTCACAAGGTAACAGGCAGTGAATCTGCCCTAAAGTCTTGGCCTTCTGCTATAGTTTTAGGATAAGGTGCAGTAGATACTTCCCAGGCGGCTCAGTCGCAAAGAAGCTGCCTGCCAATGCAGGAGACACAGGAGACACACGTTCAATCCCTGGGTGGGTCGGGAAGATCCCCTGGAGGAAGAAATGGCAACCCACTCTAGTATTCTTGCTGGGAAAATTTCATGGACAAAAGAGGCTGGAAGGCTACAGTCAGTCCATGGGATCACAAAGTGTCAGTCATGACTGAGCACTCACTCAACAGATACTTGGTAACAGAAGAAATAATGTAACCACAAAGGGAAAATAAATTTACAGTTACAGAAATGAACAAATAAAAACATGGAACTTGAAAAAGTAATGAGACTGGTTTTCATGCATGACTGAGATAAGTTGTTCACAATAATGTAATGGCACAGTGTTCCAAGTTTAAAAAAAAGGGACAAAAGGTCAAATCAAAATATATATGTACAAGATGAGTGTAAGAAAATCAACTGTATCTTGATATACTAGCAATGAATAATCAAGTGAAATTAAGAGAACAATTCCATTAATAATAGTTTCTAAAAGAATAAAATACTTAGGAATAAATTTTTCATAAGAAAAGAAGGACTTATGTAATAAAAACTACAAAACACTGTTGAAATACATCAGACATCTAAGTAAAGGGAAAGTGAAAGTGAAGTCGCTCAGTCGTGTCTGACTCTTTGCGACCCCATAGACTGTAGCCCACCAGGCTCCTCCATCCACGGGATTCTCCAGGCAAGAACATTGGAGTGGGTTGCCATTTCCTTTTCCAGGGGATCTTTCCAACCCAGGGATTGAACCTGGGTCTCCCACCTTGTAGGCAGACGCTTTACCGTCTGAGCCACCAGGGAAGCCCAGTAAAGGGAAAGACACCTGATATTCAGAGTCAGAAGACAATACTGTTAGGATGGCAATACTCCCCCAAATTAATCAATCAATTTGTATCAAAATCACAGCTGATCTCTCTGCAGAATTGCACAAGTTGATCCTACAATTCATATGGAAATCCAAAGGACCCAGAAGAGCAGAAACAATCTTGAAAAAAGTTGGAGAATGCATTATCTAATATCAAAACTTACTGAAAAGATTTAACAATCAACACGATGTTACTGTCACTGTGGACAAATATTATAGATCAGTGGAAAAGAAGTGAGAATTCAAAAATAAACCCATGTATTTACGGTCAACCGATTCTTCAACAAACATGCCAAGCTGTTTTAAAAAGTCGTATTAATGAAAATACAAAAGAGCACACAAGAGCATAAAAAGGGCAGATAGGGAAAATATGTCCAGCAAGGTCTATATATGACCACTGAAATGTCTCACAAAATAAAGTGCAAATATTGTTGGCATTACACTGAATTCCGACATTTTGTATTTAAGATTAGGGTTTTTAGTTTTGTACAAAATGTGGTTAAACTACATTTATAATAAGAAAACATTATTTCTGTCACTATGCTAAGAGTATCTCTCTCTATAGCTACCTAGATTTGATTTCTTCCTCTGCCTACAGAGAAATGTTAAAGTGTTTTCTAAATATCACATTTCCAAAAAAAAAAAATGCAGTGGTAAGAAAAGGGATTAACTTTATATTGGTAACAGGGATTGTTTGGGGGTGACAGAAATACTCTAAAACTGGATTGTAGTGATGGTTACTTCTTTGAAAATCTACTAAATATTACTAGATTAAAGTGGGTTTTTTGTTACATAAATTATATGTCACTAAAGCTATTAAAATAATTAATACCATGGGGAAAATATTTCATTTCTAATTTGTAACATGCTTTAGTATATAGAAGATAAATGAGAAAAGGCTATTTTCTACACTTTTTAAATTTTTTATTTTGGAATATAGTTGATTAACATTGTTGTGTTTGTTTCAGGTGAACAGTAAAGAGTTTCAGTTATACATAAACACTCTTTCTGATTTTACTTACCACGTATGACTTCTAGGCAACCAATTTTCTTTCCCGACTTTTTCAATGCAGAACTTCTGTGGCCCATTGCTCCCTAAAATATAGTGAAATCATCAACAGTTTGATAGTGTAATGGTTCTCAAACTGCTATCCCCAATTCAGCTGTATCAGTATCACCAGGGAACTTACGAATCACAAATACATAGGGCCCAACTAAACTGAAGCAAAAACTTTAGGGGTGAGGCTCAGCAACAATATTTTAACAAGATTCGGATCATTCTGATGGGTGCTCAAGTTTGAGAACCATATTGTTAATGCATGCTAAGGAGGAGAAAATGCAGTTTCATCTATACCCCTTAGCCAGAACACCAGAATGCTGTAATTAATAATATCTCACATAAGAATAGAATGCATAAAAAGTTTAATTTCAATTTTAAACAGGGAGACTAAAACTATCTTATAAAACTTGATTACTGTGAAAACTTTAGAAAATATAAACTAACTAGTGAATTCAATAGGTCCTATAGGGTGTACCCTTACACCCTTTTTACCCAGTTCTTGCCTTTCACTTATCTTGAGTCGGCTGTTAATGGTTATCTTTTAGTACTGGTTTTCTGAATACATCACTACTGCCCCCTAAGCAGCATTTATTGGTGGTCACAAGGATTGGAAGTAATACTGGACTTTTGAAGAAGACAGTGCCAGGCACACTTAATGTTCTGCCATGGGTAAAATAAGTCAAGCCAAATAATTTTCTCATGTTCCACCTGACTAAACACAATACTAATATAAATTGGTAGTACTTTTGCATCTACTAACACTGAAGTGTTTTCTTAAGTAGGTATGTGAAAAGCTCAGTAACATAAGATATGGTCATTATGAAACAGGATAGCTAAAATAATAATTAAGCTTGAAATTATTAGTTTATGTACTGCACATTCTCTCAACATATTATAGCATTTCTAGCCACACAGATGACAAGTTTAATAGTGTTAATTAGTATACAACAGTAGGGTCTAGACTACTTTTAATAGACTGAATCAAATATCAAAATAGAGAACTATGAAATGAAGGATTCTCAGTGAATTTCATTGATAAAGGCTATTTGACAAATAATATCAGTTACCCTGGATGCTTTCTAAAATTTTATGGACTTGTAAGATATCATGTTGTAAACATAAAATGAAATTTTAGGCTGTCTATTGTTTTCAATCTTACTGACAACTGCCCCTAAACCAAACAACCTTCATATAGACTCCTGCATGTTTATTCCTATTTTTCAACCTATTTCAACTTTAAAAAGGTCTGAGGCCTTTTAAGTATCAGAAAGTGAAACTGAAGTCGCTAAGTCGTGTCCGACTCTCTGCGACCCCATGGGCTGTAGCCTACCAGGCTCCTCTGTCCATGGGATTTTCCAGGCAATAGTACTGGAGTGGATTGCCATTTCCTTCTCCAGGGCATCTTCCCCACCCAGGGATCGAACCCAGGCTTCCCGCATTGTAGATAGACGCTTTACCGTCTGAGTCCTAAATATCAGACCCTTGGCTTATACTGGAATTCCATGATTAGACATTATACTTTAAGTTCTACCTCATTTTCCCTCTATTTTAATCAGCTATATTTTGGCAGGTATATTATCCTTTATTCATTTAGGCTATTTCCCTCTTTCTCTTACACTAATTTTTTTTGTCTATTATTTTTTACCTTTTCTATCTGTTCTTTCATATTTCAGTAATTCTTATATACAAAGAGTTTCTGACCTTCTCTTAGATCATCTCATTTAAACAGAAACAACTTTCTGTGTCTTCTAATAGTTTCCCAGATATACATGTACTGAAATAAATATAATTTCTTCATAAATCACTTAAAAATTTCTCTATATTACAGTTAGTGTTATGTTTATGTATTTTTTGGAGGTTGTAGATACATTTCATAACTACCAACTTCATTATATAATATTAAATATATAAATATGTTACAAAAATGGGATATTAGACCTGATAAGGTCAAGATCCACCAGATTTAATTATTATATACTTTACTCTTACAACTTTCTTTTCCTATACTGGGTGGAAGGGAGGTTAAACTAATTGTCCTCTAAAATTTGATGAATCACAATTTCACTGTCTGTCTTCTAAAAGTATCCTTCTGTATTGCTTCAGACTACTCCACCCAATCCTAATATTATTTCTAAGAGCAGACCTAGTTCTTATTTTTTTCATAATCAAGTTCCCAGTTTTTATTGAGAAACTTGTAGCAATTTTTTCTTCCTTTTAGTCACTGTTCCTTAACCTCTCCAAACCCCAACATGGTCTCTCTTTTTCAAACTAGAGAGCATTCTCAAAGGTGTCCTCTCCAAAAATGTACCTGGAAATTATCCTTTTTGAGACTTCTCTGCAGCACTAGATAAAAACTTCCCTTCTATATTGCTTTGGAGAGACTAAAACATTTTTCTTTTTTACTCCCTGGCCTCTCCCCTGCCTCTAGGGTAGTCCTATCTCAACCCTAAATACAGATGTTTTTGAGCATCAGCTCTCGATTCTTTGTAGACTATTTCTGCACAAGCCCATCCATTCTCACAGCTTCAAATGTCACTGCTTCAATGCTCTTATGAGTCTACTTTCTCTAACTCTTAACTCTAAACTCAACACCTGTAAAACTGTCCTCTCATTGAAATTTTCTACTTGGTTGTCTGACAGTCATCTTACACTTAGCAGATTCCTTACACTTCACAATTTCTCCATGTTGCATAAAATGTAAGCATTCTTCCTTTATATTTAATCTTCTAATCAAGTTTTTTATTTCTACCTCTGGAACTCCTCTTATTTCTGCTTTTTTCCATCCCTATTTTCTCTCTTAAGATCAGTTTTTTATAATAGCTCTAATGGTTTCTTCCTATTTCCACGCTTTTCTATTTGCATGGTATACTATCAAGTCTTCATAAAATGCAGCTTCAACAAATTCTACTGTCTTCAAAAAGCTCCCAGAACTTCCAAAACCCTAAGTAATGTCCAAATTCATTTGGCCTGGTTTTTAAAGTCTTGAACTGGTTCAATACACTATCCAAAATCGTCTACTTGAACTACTTATTTTTTTTACCTTTTGGCCATACCACAGGGCACGTGGGCTCCTAGTCCCCCGGACAGTGATTGTACCTGCATCCCTTGTGTTGACAGTGCTGAGTCTTCACCACTGGACTGCCAGGGAAGTCACCTACTTGATTCTTTAATTTTGACTCTTTTTCCAGCAGACTTAAGGATTCCAACTTCTATCCTCCCATGCTACTTCCATATTGTTAGTGTTAAATAAAGACCTGAATTTACTTATTATTTAATCATACAATATTCTTACAGTCATTCATTTCTAAACAACATACAATTTAATCAGTGACTATTATGTGACAGGAACTAGAAATAAAAAGATGGAAGATATGGATCTATATCTCAAGCAGCTCCAGGTATAACAGGGAAGAGTAGTAAATAAGTCATTAAAATATAATACAAATAATAGTGGCTGGCTCACAAGAGACACTGAAATGTTTGCCAAATGACTGGAAAAATGTGGAGTCTAGCCTAAGCATTAAACATTTTTGAGATAAAGATTACAAAGTGATTTAAAAGTTGACATGAATCCCAGTTAACTATATCTAATTAAGAAAATAGCTATACTTTGTTATTTCTGATATACTGTCTACACATTAGGGTAACAGCAGTGTGATCCTGTAGACATACCCATGAGGTCAGCAAATCCTCCAACTGGCAGTCGACAGGTCCCAGTAACAAACTGCAAAAGTCGCATTCTCTTCTCATTATCGATTTCTTTAACAAACTGTTAAAAGCACATTTAAAGAGATACATAGGTCATATGCATTTAGAATACTAAACAAAAAAGGAAAAAAGATCATTTCATGTCTTAGTTGAACTGCCAGGGTCAGATGCACCAGAAAATGCACCTATCACCGTGGATGGTAGAGCAGCTCCCTGCTTGTCAAAAGCCCCACTAATTAGCTCCCTCCACCAATACCAATCCTAGTACCACAACCTTATAGGTAAATAGAAAAAGAAGAGTGCCCTGGGCTCGAGAGTGCCCTATTCGTGCAGCCTCAAGATCAGCTCCTCTAGGGCATCCCTCCTTTTACCCCTAGATCTGCCTGTCCAACAGACATACATGTTACAAAGGAGGCAAAGTTTGAGTTAGAACACACTTTTTGGTTTTATGAACAAATGAAATTAAGCTCACAAATTCTGACCTGGATATATCCCAGGAATGTTCTTCTCTCAATGTTCTTTATGTTTTGGTGTAGCTATGTGTGGCGAGAATTATGTGGCTTTGAACTCCTACAACCCTGACTCAAAACATTAAGCTTCTAAAGAATGTTTTCTAGCCTGCAGCACAAGAATTTTGGCTTGGTGAAATTTTTTGTAAAGAATTTTTATCTTACTGTACTAACTTACAGAAGCTTGGTCATTTCAGCTTATGAGTTTTTTTCTAATTTATTTTTAATTGAAGGATAATTACAATATTGTATTGGTTTCTGCCATACATCAACATGGATCATCCAGAAATATACAAATGTCCCTTCCCTTCTTACAAGTTTCTCTACATAAAAAGCAGGCATTAAAAAAATTTTTGTTTTTTACTGTGGTTAAATATATATGAAATAAAAATTTACCATTTTAAGTATACAATTCAATAACATTAAACACATTCACACTGTTGTGTAACCATCGCCACCATTTCCAGAACTTTAGTTTACCAAACATAAACTCATTTCTTTAAACTTTCCTCCTTGCTTCTGCCTTCCTTCTCCCCTGTCCTTGGTAAACTCTATTCTACTTTCTGTATCTATAAATTTGCTTATTCTACATACTTCATGTAAGTGGAATCATACAGTATTTGTCCTTTTGTGGCTGGCTTATTTCACTTAGCATTATAACCTTAAGGTTCATCCATGCTATAGCCTATGTTAGAATTTCCTTTCTTTTTAAGGTTCGACAATATTGCATCGTATGTACATACCACAATTTGTTTATCCAGTCATCTGTTGATGGACATTTTAAGTTGCTTCCACCTTTTGGCTAATATGGATAATGTTGATTATGAACATAGTTATTCGATAAGTATCTGAGTTCCTACCTTAAATTCTTTTGGGTATGACCCAAAGAATATATTGTTGAACCATAAGATAATTCTATGTTTAACATTTTGAGGACCCACCAAACTGTTTTTCATAGTGGTATACAATGGCACCCCACTCCACTACTCTTGCCTGGAAAATCCCATGGACGGAGGAGCCTGGTAGGCTACAGTCCATGGGGTCACTAAGAGTCGGACACGACTGAACGACTTCACTTTGACTTTTCACTTTCATGCATTGGAGAAGGAAATGGCAACCCACTCCAGTGTTCTTGCCTGGAGAATCCCAGGGACGGGGGAGCCCGGTGGATTGCCATCTATGGGGTCGCACAGAGTCGGACACGACTGAAGTGACTTAGCAGCAGCAGCAGCATACCATTTTATATTGTCACCAGCAATGTATAAGAAATCTCAATTTCTCCACATCCTTACCAAGGATGAATATTTTTCATTTTTTAAAATAACACCGTAAATGAGTGTTGTTAAACACCTTAATGGGTGTACATTTCACTTTAGTTTTGATTTGCACTTTTCTAATGATTAGTGAGCAATTTTTCAGGTGCTTGTAGCAGAAATTTTTGAGGAGACACCATTATGATTCCAAACCAAGGGCCTCTAAGTTCTAAACATTAAATAATTCTTAATAAGATAAGAATAATGAAAATCATAGTTCAGCCAATTCTATACAATCCTCAAAGCATCAAATGCAGGGGAATGTTATTATCTGGTATTATCTTATTCTCTAGGCAAAGGGGCAAGGCATGTGTTGCTTACTTGGCAATAGTCAAAGAATGCTGAATTCACTTATTACAATGCATAGAATGGAATGAGGACCCTGAACATACTGGTACATTTTGTTCTATGACTCATTTCCATATGTGGTAATAAGCATTTTCTACAAAGTTATGGTTTATCTTCCAAAAGAAAGAAACTGAGACAAACCTGCCAAAACCACATGATTTGTTTACTTGTCCTAGTATAATGACGGTAGATGGCATGTCTTTGCCAATCATTCAAATCAATCTCTTGCATCCCACATAAAAGAACCTTTAGGGATAAAAAAGACAAACAGTTTCTTTAGGTAAATGTACAACCTATATAAAAATGCTAGACATAGATAAGACTAATATTAAATGATTTTCAAAAATTAATCAGGAGGCTTTAGCTAAAAATGTGTGTCAAGAATTTCATCAAAATTTTAGCTATATTACTTATATATAAAAGTTGAGTTTCCATGTTTGGTTACCATATACACATATTCAGGTGAGTAAGTTCCTCACTGGGCAGAGGTTCTAATACCTTTGGCAAAATTTTATATTTTTGGATAAATTATAGACTTTTAACCACTGGGGATTCTTCAGAAACATACTGCCAGAACAAAAAAATATTACTGCCATTGGAAAGATAGTGAAGTGAGTTGAAAACAGATACATGAAAGCATTATTTACCAGCATGCTTCAGAGGAAAAGAGAACTCATTACCTCTAATTCCTTTGCATCAAAGTACTGTAAATATTGCTGGGGAAGAATTTCATTAAAGCCCTCAAAGAAAGCTTGTGTCTGTTCTTCAACACCACGAGACAATCTCCATTCAGCTACCATTCTGGTAAATAATTATAAAAAAAGACTATGAGGAAGTTTAGATTTTGCCGTTAAATTTTGAGTATAAAAATAATTTTTAAAATTTTATTATGAAAAGTGTCAAATACACATAAGTAAAATAAATGAACCCTATGTACAGATATCTTAGCTTCAAGACAATACCAATCTTATTTTATTATGCTTTTATCCATACCCTAGACAGCATGTAATTTCATCTTAAACAAGTATTTCAGTATATATTTCTATTAGTCTCTTTAAAAAAAACAAACTATATTTCTATCATCACACAAAAAAGGTAACAATAATTCCTTTACAGCAAATAATCAATGCTCAACTTCTACTGACTGACTCAAATTTTTGGACATACTGACTGTATCAGATTCAATTTTCTTTTAATTTTCATCTACAAAGACACATATCAATATGAACAGTCAAAATCACATCAAATAAAAAACTTTTTGCTTTGTTACAGAATGATTTTAATGAGCAAACACATATTTTAGGCATTTGATTACTTGATGACAATTTCAGACAAAAAAAATTATAAAGTTTATTAAACTCTGAAATTTTGGAAAATAGCAGTGTTGGCTGTATTGGACTAATCTCCCTGGTGATTATAATTACAAACACTGGGCAAATTATAGATATCAAATGTCTGAAAGGTCTATCTGTTCAAAATTCTTTTCTATTACTTTATAAATCCATTCAAAATTCTTTTCTATTACTTTATAAATCTTCATATTTCTGGTTACACTGAAATATACCATAAAGGGAGATGAAACTCATTAACATCCACTAGACTAATTCTTTGTAAGGCTTACAGTTTGAATTAACCTTCATGGCAGTCCCTCTACCCTGCTGCCTCCACAAGAATCCATCCTACCCTTCACGTGCTTTGCTGTCAGACTTATTGTTACAAAGAAATTTATACTGACTATTGAACTTAGTCCTTAATTTCTTGTCACTTGGCTTCTATATCTACCATTGGGCTATAGTTCTAACTGTTGTAAGGATTACTGTAACTTACTGCCACCACATTGTCTAAAGGTTCATTTTTCTTGGCTTCTTGCTGATCCTGAGCTTCCTGACAGCACCACACACAATGGCAACTCTATTTACAATCTGTGGCTTGTGCTTTCCACCCTATATACTGCTTCCAATAACTTTTGCTTTATTTCTACATAACTGAATGCTTCCCAAACATCAAGTTTCAAATTAAATATCATCAGATTCCAGTTCCATGATTATACCTAGATAAAGCGATGTCTCCTATAGTATTTGTTCCTCTCAATGAACTTACAAGATAGGAAGTGCTGAATTGTGTCCTTAATAACATACAATCAGGTCTCATAATAATTAGTATAAAGGCAAATAATACTTTTTGAAATACTGCAATTTATCAACATGCTATATAGTCCAACAGAATGGCCAAAAACTATGCCAAAAAGAGCATTCTCTCTTACCTGATATATTCCTCTTTATTTTCTTCTGTTACAAGAATATTGCCACCATTGGGTTTCAAATCATGACTCTTTATTTCACCTAAAATTTCTTTATCAACGGAGAAATACATTTCCAAACCACACTCCTCAATATTGTTTTCTCTGCCCAAATGAAAGTAACACTGTTACACTAATTCAATCATTTAAGGTTCTTTTTAAAACTAAAGGACTATGTTCTTCAGTAATTAATATTTTAGTCACTAAGTCTTGTCCAACTCTCTTGTGACATCATGGACTATAGCCTGCCAGTCTCCTCTATCCATGGGATTCTCCAGGCAAGAATACTGGAGTGGGATGCCAATCCATTCTCCAGGGGATATTCCCAACTCAGGGGTCAAATCCTTGTCTTCCTGCGTAGGCAGGCGGATTCTTTAACACTAAGCCACCTGGGAAGCAATATGTTCTTCAATAATTATTGTTAAATTGTAACATCAGGATAACAAAGCTAGAACATGATAGTCTAATAGTCATATTTTGCCTAAGATTTTTGGGTATATTTCTATAAAAATAATCATACTGAATAATAAGACAGATTTAAAGTAAATCATGTAAATTCAGTAAACCAATTACATGTTTACAGTATGAATATATTACCAATACTATAATGAAAGCATACAGACTAGAGACTTCCCTGGTGGTCCAGTGGCTAAGACTTCAATGCAGGGGGCCCAGGTTCAATCCCTGGTCCGGGGAACTAGATCCCACATGCTGCAACTAAAAGATCCTGCATGCCCCAAAGGAGATCAAAGATCCTGTGTGCCACAACTGAGACCCAGCAAAGCCAAAGAAATAAATATTTTTTTTAAAAAGAAAACATATAGATTATACTTTGATAATTAAAAGGAAACAAACTTACTTAACCCAGATGAGAGAATTGTAAAATTCTGGATCAATTGATTCTAAATCCTTCAGTCCAACTGGTTTATTCAAGATACGTTTATAGAATGGCAAAGAAAAACCTGTGTCTATGAATTTCCCATGGAACAGAGCCTATGCAAGAAGAAAACAATCCATAATTTTATAATAGTCACTGTATTTCAGAATGTTAAGATGAGTTCTTCAGTTAAAAGACAAAACAAACTCCCCATCATACAATCTATTATGGAATATTTCTGGGAAAAGGGAAGATATAAGAACCCAATCTTAAGCCATGTCTTAGTGATGAGAAAATTTCAAATGAGAAAGTTAAAGGCACAATGCTTTAGTATTGCTGAATTAGCAAAGTAAACACAGTTCTCCACTTGAACTTACCATAGCAATAAACCTGCCAATAAAACGAAAATATTTCAGGTGATCTGGATTGATGTAAGAAGCGGGGTTTATCTGCAAGCAGTAGTTATCCTTCCCTGCATATTCAAACAGGCAATACATTGGGTTCAACACCTCATGTGACAAAAGAAAGAACCATTCTCTGAAACCAAAAGAAAATTTAGGGTGAAAAATCTTGTCAGTAACCATACCAATAATCAAACAGAAGTCCTATAAAGCTCTCAGGAAGCTATACTCCTCACGTGCTGATATTTCTCTAGTTTCACACTGATTTTTATAGCTTCTGTACAAACCGCCATCTATTTTACAAAGATATTTACACACTGCTTATTTCAAAGAATCTAAGACATCATTGACTTTAAAGACAACATTATTTGATGAACCACTAAAAAAAATTTCCAACTGTAATACACATCTCAGTTTCAGAGATGTTAAAATATGAAAACTTTAGTCTTAGAATCAGTGAAATAATAAACATAGGCAAGTTTAAACTTCACTGTTGACCCATGTGGTTAGAGTAGCTGAAACAAGTCTAACATTATTCCAAACATGTCCAAGCCCCTCAGTGATGCTCATTAAGTGCTACTGCTCTCTTAAATATGAAGAAACTTCCAATAACACAGAGGCAATAAAACACTTAATTCATGCTACTCATTCATTGGAAAAATACACTGAGAAGCTCTAATTCAAATGCTGCGAAAGTATCAACCAATACTAATGTAAGATTATAGTTACTAACAAAGTAACAGGGGTGAGGATCTGGCAGAATAGAAGGCAGAGTGAATCTGGGTCAATTTATCAGTTCATGCCCGAGATTTCTTTTTTTGTTGGCCTTTGGTAGTAGTCTTGCTTATACTTAATACTACTAGTTAATTTTCTAGCTAGGAATGAATGATTATCCTCCTCCTGAATTATCTTTACTTTAAAAAAAATTAAATGTTTCTACTCATATTTTTATTTACTTGTGATTACTTCATACATTTTGAAATATGAACCCTGAAACAAAACCTAAGTAAAAACCACTAAAATGCAGCGACCAGTTAGTAAATCCAAAGACTCAGGGTCTGAAGTACGATATTAATAAACTATATTTCTACACTTTACAGCAATCCCAGAGAAGCAGTTATGATCACTCTTATTATACACACGAAAGTAGTTGCCCCAAGTCATACTACTAAGTACAGAAAAAGGATTCAAATGCAATCTTGACTTCAAAATCCTTGGCTTTTTGTAAGGCCACTGATATGCAAATGTATGACATTATCGTTATGGAATAAGCAAAGCAACTTGCTGCTTGAGTCTGTCTTCCAGGGTTTGATTAGAAGCTTCAACATTAAGAAAAGAGAATTTAAAATTTCAAGTCCTATTTTATATAGCCTTATATACTGTCAAAAACAGATATATATATATTAAACTCAGTTGGGAACAAAATGACTATTATTTCTATCAATAGTCTGTGTTGCAGAACGTGACCTGAACACTCTAGGGCCTTGTATGTTTTACAGAACAGATATGATGCAGTCAACTGAATAATGGCTTCTAGTTCGATGACGTGAAACTTGCATCCAGGCTCTACAACTTAGTTATGTGTCTCTGGTGACTCTCTATACCTCATTATTACCTGGAAAATTCTCTCACAGAATTATCCTGATGAATAAATGAGTGATGTGGGTGAAATCAACTAGCGGTACCTTAGAGAGAGAAGTGTTGAATTAATGGCTTTTGAAGTTTTATAACTGCAACATTTAATAAAGGTACAAAAATTTGCTACATTTCATTTTTCTGAAATAGAAAATTGAGAAAATACTTGCAAGCAAAGTGTAATGATACCTTTGGAGGAAAGGAACTAAGTTCTGAGTATTCATATTATCACTACCTTGCTACACCTCCATAATCTAAACCTTCTTCTCCTGGAAAAATCACCCACAAACGTCTTCGCAGATCTTGAGGACTGAAGCTCATTATCTACCAAAAAAAAAAAAGGTATAAAAATTGGTAAAAGTAGAAAACACCGTAATCACTTACTTCTGGGTTAGAAATCTCCTTCATTATAAGTAACTTAAATTCCTCAGGACATAGAATGGTGTCTGTAGTCTGGTCAATTCCATACATACAGAAAATACATTAAAGTTTCATAGTATTTTATAAATTATACATATCTATATTTCTGTATACTTTATATATAATTTTCTTTTAAATGATCTGACAAAAAATCTGACAAAATTCCTTCTCTCACTTGCTTAGAGCAGAGTAACTGACCACATTCAGAGGTCCTTATTTGGTTCGGGCCAGGTTTCAGTTTGTTTTATACCCAAAAGGTACACATAATAGCTAATTGGCTAACTTGGAAATGAAAAACAGCAGCTGTGAGAGTACAGTTACCTTAGAAACTCATACTCAGTGGAAAACTGGAAAAACTGCTCAAAATTTGTATTCTACTACAGTAGTTAATATGATCATCTTCATATTTTTAGGACAGTGCCATTACTGATGGCACTGAGCGACAGTGGAGAGGTCAGTCAGGTTCTTCGTTTTTTAAAGTATTTAAATACTTGCCCAAAACTGGGCATGTAGATTACAAACATTACTCTTAGAAAAAAAAATGACATGGAGAGAAGAAAGTCCATACAATGATTCTATTTTATGAAGAGACAAGAATGAACAATCAAATTTAAATATCTAGAGAGGCCCAGGAAGTGACCTACTTATTCTAAGGATCTCTCAGTTCCTATACTGTCATGAATTCATATCCCACATGAAACAAATAATTTGATGCTTATGATAAATATTCTACAAATACTATAAGCTAGAAATACACCAATAGAAATGAGATATGTTATAAGTTAAAATTACCTTTTTTGTTCATTTGTTCCTTCTGGTTATTCTTTGTCCCTGTTTCTGCTCCCCGAAACAGATAGTCCCTGATAGGGACTGGGATAGCATAGTCCCTGATCTCGTTTGCTGTTCCCCTTTAAATAATACCCTTTAACAAATGTCTAATGTGAAGGAGGGCTTTGCAGATGGTTCTAGTGGTAAAGAAACTACCAATGCAGGAGATGTAAGAGACACAGGTTCAATCCCTTGAGGAAGGCATGGAAACTCACTCTAGTATTCTTGCCTAGAGAATCCCACTGACAGAGAAGCCTGGCAGGGTCGCAGAGAGTCAGACATGACTGAAGTGACTTAGCACACCCAGCACACAAGATAAAGGAAAAAAGGAAATGTTTCTCCTGCCATTTCCCCCATAAGCAGTTTTGCTATGTCAAAAAACACACCACCCTAAACAACTTCATCCAAACATTATGAAGAAAATCTGATGTTAATTTTGTTTTGTGTCACTCTTCCAAAGCAAACACATTTTAAAGCTATTTCACATTTATTGGATGGATGTACAGTCTAGGGTAAGAATTTTTTAAAACTGTTTTAGCACCACCTGGTCTGTCATTCTGCAGCAGTCTCTCCAGTGTCAAATGCTAAAGGAACATTTACTCATGTCTGCATCTTTTCAGCACTGCTATCATCAAGTCACGCTCCAAGAAACTGGCTCACCAGGGACTGACCACTCAGGGACTACATACTGGTTATGAACATGAAAAGAAGAAACAGGCAACAATGGGACAGAGAATGGTCTTGGAGCTTTGCTTACATCAGACCAAGAGAAGGACTCATAATTCCCTACAGTGGCCTTAATCAAGCTCTGTTCCTAAAAAACTATCTGCTCCTGCTTAGCAGGATGCCAACCAGCATTTCCCTTCAAGGTTAATAACTGAGGTTCCATTAGTAAAGAATGTAATTGTTTCTGAAAGTAAGCAGACAGCCATTGTCAACTATCTCAATCTTTTTTCTGTTTGCATGCAGTCTGGCACTTCGTGAAGCTGTAGCTACCAAAATTATCATAAAGGTTTGATAATAAAGAATCATATCCACATCTGTCCATAAGACAAGAATGAACTAGAAGTTTTCATATTAAGATATTTTTCTCACTGGTTATTTTCATACAACAATCACTTAATGTTTGTGTGCGTACTCAGTTGCTTCAGTCATGTCCAACTCTTTGCAAACCTATGGACTGTAGCTTGCCAAGCTTCTCTGTCCATGGGATTCTCCAGGCAAGAATACTCAAGTGGGTTGCCATGCTCTCCTCCAGGAGATCTTTCCAACCCAGAATTTGAACCCACGTCTCCTGAGACTCCTGTGACTCCTGCATTGCAGGTGGATTCTTTATGGGCTGAACTACCAGGGAAGCCCAATCACTTAATACTTAGCTGCATTTGGTTGGTAAACAAAGTTGTAAAATAGACCAAGCAGTAAATTAACTCGGGTTCTAAAGACAACCAAAACATGTGAGACTACTCCTGAGAACGTTATTTTTAGATACTGTCATCAATGACCAATTACAATTTTTACTACATAAAAAAACTTAAAATTATAAGAATAAATATGCTTATTATAAAAATGCAACTAATACTGAAGTATAAATATAAATCCCCCCTCTCTCTATCTGGAGCCAACAATGTTCATATGAACTTTATTTATATGGAACTCTGACAGACATTTATCTACCAAAAGCCTATTTTCTTACTTAAATTATCTATTTCAAATCAAATACTGAGTTTAGAAATAGAAACATGAAACTAGTATTAAATTACTATGACATTTCAAAAGCACAGAACATACACATACACAAGACACACACACACACACTAAATTTTAAGTATTAAGGAATCTGATGATGAAATTAGACTTAAAAAATTCAAAGACTTCATCTCAAAAAATTGCAGTGTTTAGATTAAACTGCCAGCACCAAAACGTTTTGGGTTAGAACCCAGGGGGCAAACCATTGAGTGAATAAAGCAGTACCTGCTGAAAGGAATCCTCAAACAATGTTTTTCTTGTCACTGTAATCTTTATGTGTTGTGGCATGGCCAGTTGCTGAAATATAAGAATGTCTTAAGTCAACTCTCACCATTAAAATGGCCTATCAAAAAATCAAAAGAATAAAGTTTTACTTACTTTTTTTCATTTACAGTAACAAGTAGACTATGAATATGAATTTTTATTTAATAATGTTTAACCATATATTTGTGAGTATTCATGCTAATTATAAATCATCTGATATATAAAAAACAGAAGAAAGAAGATGTTGTACACACCAGTGATTATTTAATGAGTCAAATTTTTACTTAAGTTTTCAAACTTCCTTCTCCAGGGGATCTTCCCGACCTAGGGATCGAACCCGGGTCTCCCGAATTGTAGGCAGACACTTTACCGTCTGAGCTACCAGGAGAGATCTAAATTTTCAAAAAGTTAATTCAAATTGTTTTGGCTCACATGGGCCCACTTAATTATGAGTTTGAAGTTTAAAAATATTCATCACAGTCACACTTGGACTAGTGCATTTATTTTATTGAGAACCCATAAAGAAACCACTAAATCACTAAACATTTATATTAAAAATAACTGATAATGTCTGTTAACTCTGAATATAATCACATATGTGTACTAATGTATCTATCAAAGTGACACATACATATAGATCTATCAAAGTCATACCAAATGCTAGATATGAAAGGAGCTGGTTACAATTTATACACCAGAAAAGGTTTTAACTCATTTGAAGATTTCTCCAACTTGACAATAATGAGTACTGAAATGAGTAGCAATGCTTCCTTATTCAAATGGTTTCAAATTTATTCTTTTGGACAAGAAAAGTCATAAACTATCTAAGTGATAAATCTATTTCTTGAATCTAAAAATAGAAAAAGTCCAACCCTTCCATATTTTACCATTTGTCTATATGTTAATTAATTCTACGATCACTGATTGTGTAAGCAACATTATAAAAGGAGTACAGAAATACAGTCTGGTACTAACCTGACACCAGAAACGGAAATACTGAACCTTTGCCTTGAAGTCCCGTACATAGGCTATCTGGGGTCCATTGTCTCTGAGGAAGAATGTTAACAGGACATAAATCTGCTTATAAGTTAAAATACTGAAGGAAAACACAATATCACACCCCCTAAGTACTGAGTAGTTAAATACAAAAATGTCCCAGTACAACATACTCCTAAAACCACCTTAAAAATGAAATATTCCCCACGACTACTTTTAAATAAGAAAACAAATACACTGTGATCTTTTTAAAGCTGCTGTTTCTGAGATTCTCTCTTATATTCAGCCAAATATAACAGGGCTAGGTAAAGGAGGTTTTATCTGAGAAGGGCATCTATTCCCAAATTCAGTCTCATTTCTCCTTAATAGAATCTTGAGATTTACTTGGGCAGACTAATACCTAGGATAAAAACACATCCCAGTGTGGCTGTGTGACTTAACTATGGCTAGTGATCTTAAGTGGAAGTGCTATTGAACAGGACTTCCAGGAAGGAAGGCTCTTTTAAAGAGAGCTGGGATAGCTGGAAAGGGATTTTCTTCCCCCTTTCCAATTTGTTCTTCCTCCATATCCCAGCTTGGAGTGGGACTATGACAACTGAAGCTTCAAGCAGCTATCACAAATTAGGTGACTCTCACAGAGATGATGGTCTGGCATGGTAGGACAGAAAGAAGCTCAGATCACTGATGACACCGTGGGCTTTCAAACTAGGCCTGGACTTCACACCACAAGATTATTTGCTTTTTCCCTGAGCTACTGTTAACTTCATTTTCTAAATGTTCAATGTAGAAATACAATTGATTTTATATATTGACTTTGTATCTGGCAACACTTAAATTCACTTGCTAGTTCTAGTAGTTTTTTTCCCTAGATTCCATGATTTTTATACAGACAATTGTGTTACCTGTGATCTGCGTGAAAAAAGTTTTACTTCTTTCCTTTCAATCTTATTTCTTTCCCATCTCACAGGACTACCAACACAATGTTGAACTGGAAGTAGTGAGAGAAGAAAAACTTGTCCTGTTCCTGATCATAAGCAGTATTTTGCCATTAATCTTATACAGGTACTATTTTTCAGATAAGAAAGTTTCTAAGGCAGCTGAAAGTTTATAGTAAACTAGCACTGTATTTTGTATACTCTGTACATTGCTTTTTCTCCTTTAATCTAGTAATGTGCTGAATTAAATAGGTTTAATATACAAAATTCAATCAATCTTGCACGGGGAGGAGGGACTCCACATGATGATGGTATAATATCCCTCCTATATCTTGCTGGACTTAATTTGCCATTATTTTGGTAAAGATGCTTACATCTGTGTTGATAAAAAGATTACTCAATAATTTTCATATACTGTTTTTGGCTGATTTGGGTATCATACAATGAGATACCACTTCATACTAACTAGGATGGCATTATATACATCATGTAAGGATGTGAGAGTTGGACCATAATGAAGGCTGAGCAGCAAAGAACTGATGCTTTCAAATCGTGCTGGAGAAGACTCTTAAGAGTTCCTTGGACAGCAAGAAGGTCAAACCAGTCAATCCTAAAGAAAATCAACCCTAAAGATTCACTGGAAGAGCTGAAGCTGAAGCTCCAATACTTCGGCCACCTGATATGAAGAGCCGATTCACTGGAGAAGACCCTGATGCTGAGAAAGATTGAAGGCAAAGAAGGTGGGAGAGGATAAGATGGTTAGACAGCATCACGGATTCAATGGACATGGATGTGAGCAAACTCCAGGAGATGAAGGACAGGGAAGCCTGGCATGCTGCAGTCTATGGGGTCACAGAGTTGGACACGACTTAGCAACTGAACACCACCACCACACGTACACACACACATAGAGTAACAACTGTTGGCACTGATGTGGAAAACTTGGAAGCCCATATGTTCTACCAGTAAGAATATTAGAACAGTATGCCCACTGTGTAAAAGTCTGGCAATGCCTAAAAAAAAACAGAATTATCATTTGATTCAACAGTTCTGAGTATATACACAAAAGAACTGAAAGCAAGGACTTAACGAGATATTTGTATACTCATGTTCACAGCATCATTCACAATAGCCAAAAGGTGGAAATAACTCAAATGTCCATGAGCCACATGTATACATGAAATATGGTAACACATAAAATGGATTATTACTCAGCCTTAAAAAGGAATGACGGAGAAGGCAATGGCAACCCACTCCAGTACTCTTGCCTGGAAAATCCCATGGACGGAGGAGCCTGGTGGGCTGCAGTCCATGGTCGCTAGCAGTCAGACACGACTGAGTGACTTCACTTTTCACTTTCATGCACTGGAGAAGGAAATGGCAACCCACTCCAGTGTTCTTGCCTGGAGAATCCCAGGGACGGGGGAGCCTGGTGGGCTGCCATCTCTGGGGTCACACAGAGTCGGACACAACTGAAGCAACTGAGCAGCAGCAAAAAGGAATGAAATTCTGATAAAAGCTAAAACATGGATGAACCTTGGAAACATGATGCTAAGCAAAAGAAGCCAGTCACAAAGGACAAATTATATGATTAGTCAAATCACAGGGACAGGATTAGTTATCAGGGACTGGGGGAGAACAAGATTGAAGACTTTACTGAGTACAGAGTATCAGTAAAGAATGATTAAAAAAACGTATTAGAGATGGATGGTGGTGATGGTTGCACAAGAATAAGTGTACTTAATGCCACTAAGATGTACACCTAGAAAGTTCAACTTTGCTATGTCTATTTGACCACATACACAAAAAACCCAGACAAAACACATTAAACAAACAAGTTACTTTTCAAAAATGAAAAAGAAAAACAAAGGAGCCTTCAAGTTAGAAGGTGAGAGAAATGAAAGAAAGTGGGTATCAGAAATCAGGGATTAACTGGTGAGCAGTACTGTACTAATAATTTCTAAACACTTTCATTTAGTGCTGTGATAACAGATAAAAATAGTAAGGACTGCACTTGTCAGTAATTAATATCTTTACATCAGAATCTTAGGAATCAGTTTTGCTTTTAATCGAAACATTTAGAAAACTTACAAGGCAGATTTTCCGGTGCGGGGATCTATATAGGTGGTGGTTCTTCTATTGTGGTCCACAAAATACGGAATTCCATCTACTGTGAATCTCATTTCCCAGCCTTCAGGTAAGGGCTTTTCATTTAATTGACTATACAAAACATAGAAAAATATATAAACAAATAAAAAATGTTTAAGAGTTCCTTGTTTGCCAAGTACAGAAACTAAACATACCCATAAATGCAGTAGATATCTTCTAGAAAACCAGTTAGTCTAGCATTTTCCAGCGGTTTACTAAAATCCTACAAGCATGTTAAACACGTGAACAGATCTATCAACCAGTCTTCTCTCATCTACTCTGCCTGGATTACCTACCTGCCTAAACATCTCATGGTAACCAAGCTCCACCAATTCTGCCTTCCAACTCTTCATGTTCATTCATCACAGCTTCCAATCCCTAGTACCATCCTTGCTGTTGTTCTGTTGTTTAGTTGCTAAGTTGTGCCTGACTTTGCAACCCCATGGACTGTAGCATGCCAGGCTTCCCTGTCTCTTACTATCTCCCAGGGTTTGCTAACTCATATCCATTGGGTCGGTGATACTGTCTAAACATCTCACCTCTGCCGCCTTCAGTCCTTCTAATGAATATTTAGGGTTGATTTCCTTACTCTGGCTCTATTTATCTTTTAAACTTTCAAAATAGCCACTTAAAAGGTTTTCCTGCTTTGAGTCTTACTCTATAGTCCTTGACTCATTTCATATTGCTAACAGAATACCAAAACAGAGATCTGAACAAATCTATTCTCTTCTAAAGGTATCACTATTCATCACTAACCAAACACAATATCTAAACTCCTCCATTTGGCCCTCACTTTGCCTCTATGCTGCACCCTCTACGTTCCACTTCAGTTTTACCTCTGCATTCTATCTCCAAGTCCTTTCCATGAACCCTGTGTAGTAGACGGCTACTCACCATTTCCCAAGACATTCTGCCAAACCTCCAAGTGAAGACTTTCCCCTTGTCCAGAATCTCTATTATTCCTGTTAAGGCAACTCAAATCTTTCTAAGGGAGTATGCCTACCCACTTACTTAATATCTGTCTTAAGATCTTGCTTAAGCTCTTTAAACTTCAATGTTTCAAGTTTTATCCATATTTTCCGATTCATTTTTGTCTATTCCCCAGTTTCAATTTTCTCATCTGGTGGGTTTGGTGAGATGACAAAACAATGGAAATATTCAAGTTCACATCAGAAAGGAAGAAAAGGAGGGGTTGGTGGCCTTTAATCTCACTGTTTTAGAGAGCCACTATTGCTGACAGGAGTATCACTTTCCTCAAGTTTACTTCAGAAGAACAAAAGGCTTAGAATCACCCCCTAAAACAGTATTTTGTGAACCATGTCAAAAAGTTAACATTTAATTATATTCACAGAACTACATGCAAATGTCAGACGAACAGACTATCTAATGTCAGATGAACAGACTATCTAAAACTTTTAAGAAGATAACACTTTCATTTGTTGTAGTCATATTTGCAAGACAGTATCAGTAACAAGTCATCTTGAAAACAAATTGGATAGAACTGGCTCATTGGTATTATTTGTAAAAATATGATTCTTATTTCCACTCTGAAGCTTTAAAAGGTTCAAGGGGGAACGAAAAATGATAGCAAATTAGAGAAAGGTGATGTGGTCTAGTCTATCCTTAGTGATAGAATTTTAAAATTAAAAATGTTATCTATGAAATTCTTAATTATTACTTTTTAAGAAACTGAAAATACATGTTTTTAAAGCTGAAAGCTAAGTGTTCTGTTTATTTAGGCTGCTCTCTTGCTGCACAAGGGCTTTATCTAACTGTGTTGAGCGGGAGCTATGCTCTAGTTGCGGTCTAAAGGCTTCTTGTTCCAGTGGCTTCTGCTACCGTGGAACATGGGCTCTCGGCACATGGACTTCAGTAGTTGTGGTGCACAAGCTTAACTGCGCTGCATCCTGTGTGGTCTTCCCAGACCAGGGATTGAACCCATGTCCCCTGCACTGGCAGATGGACTCTATCCACTCGACCACCAGGGAAGTCCCCTAAATATTTAAATACTATAACTATATAAAATGTGATCTGCTGGTATCCAGAAATAGATTTTAAATTTAAAGCATATAGAGGTTCTTAAAACTCTGACCTATGTGAGAAGTAAAAATTTAATCACACCCAAATAGAGATCAGACTTCTGCCCTCAGCTACTGGGAAAGGATCTCTACGCCTCTGGAATATCCTGCCTGTCAAGAGTATCTCTGAAGATACTCTGAGGCCCCTTTGAAGCTTAGGGTCTTCAAACATCAGACCGCCAATCAGGTGGTTTTTAAAGGAGGCGTTGGGATATATGCCATTATCAGCTCTAACCTCTGGAATAAACTAGACACTAAAAGATGTTAGCCCATCTTTGGGGAACAGTTAGAAACTGAAGGTTAGCTTTGCAGGCATTACATGATGGAGCCCCAATAAAAAAGTCTGGATACTAGAAAGGTGAGATTCCCTGGTTGGTAATATTCAAAACATACTATATTCCACATCAATTCTGGGTATCTGAAACCCTTCGCAGGCTCTGCCCTAAACATCTCTTCCATTGTTCTAATTTATATCCTTTACCAGTAACAAATGTGGCTGTGAGTATAAAACGTTTTGATGAGTTCAAGTCTCTCTAGTGAGGTATTAAACCTGAAAGTCATTAGGGAGATGCCCTAAATTTGTAGTCCGTCTCAAGTGAAAGTACCCATGGAGACCTCCCAGCTTGTTGCTAATATGTTGCGTGCTAAGTCACTTCGGTCATGCCCAACTGCTTGTGACCCCACAGACTGCAGCCTGACAGGGTCCTCTAGGCAAGAATACTAGAGTGGGTTACAGTGCCTTCCTCCAGAGGGTATTCCTGACCCAGAGACAGAACCAGTGTCTCTTACGTCTCCTACATTTTAGGCGGATTCTTTACCACTAGTCCCACCTGGGAAGCCCCACCAGCTGGTGTGGCCTATATAAATATTTCTTTTAAAAACATAAGATTTTAAAACAGCATAAAATGATATAAAACCTTATGTTTCTTATGTATAAGACAAATTTCTGTTGTTCAAGTCACTCCATATATAGTACTGTTAAAGCAGCTCTAGCAAACTAATACAGTATCACAATGTCACAAAGACAATTCTACATAATAGTAAATATTAAAAAGACAAGCTTGTAATAATGTATCCCTTTAGTGACACATTAACCAGCAAGTTCTTGTAAAATGAAGTCACTCAGTCGTGTCCAACTCTTTGCGACCCCATGGACACCAGGCTCCTCCATTCATGGGATTTTCCAGGCAAGAATACTGGAGTGGGTTGCCATTTCCTTCTCCAGGGAACTTCCCGACCCAGGGATCGAACCCAGGTCTCCCACATTGTAGACAGACACTTTACTGTCTGAGCCACCAAGGAAGTTCTTGTAATGATGTATGTAAACAATATTTTGAAATATCTGCAACAACTGCAGAATGGTATTTAAAAACATCTGGGATTTCTACTGGTGGCAAAGTCCTAGGATTGTTAATTCTACTATAGTATTTGTGACCTACAATTATAATGGAAAGAACACTCAATTTCAGTAAAGGTTTAGACCTTGGTCCTGCACACACAAACATGTCTTTTCCCCTCTCTAAGTCACATACACCCTGAATTCTATTGACAGATCTCAGCTTGCAAAACCCTGCTTTAGAATTAGTAAGCTGGTCTTATAACAAACAGGTAATTTGGGGGGGGAAAATTGTAATTGTATATTTTTTCTCTTTCTAAAATATGTGGGTGATTAAGACCTTTGGGGAAAGAATATGTAAGTCTGATCTTTTTCATAAATGAGTTGGAAATACAGTATAATCTTTAAGAGGTTATCTGTATACTAAAAACTACAAGTCCTTACCCTTGGTTTCGGGGGTCTTCCCATTGTGTGATACGAGTGTTGTGGTTGACAAAATATACTCTACCATTGCTGTCCGTCCTCTTCTCTTTAAAACAGAAAACAAAAAAGGCAAAGCGTTATCGAGTTGGCAGTCTTCTTCCTCCAATTAAGATGAGCTGATTTTGCCATTTTTCACTACACTGTTGATTTTGTAGTTTTTAAATCATAACTTTAAAAGCTTTATTCTTTCACTACCAAATCTACATACTTACTCAAGTTACACAAACATCGTTATATCCTAGAAACTAAACAGATATAATTCACAATATCCTGCCCACAGAATCTTTCTGTTCAACCTAACCAACAGCAAGAATAATTAACTGTTTTAAATTTGCATACATGACCTTGTATTAACCTTAGTCCCACAGAGTAGGTAGTTTTCACGTATCTTTAAAGATAAGGATTTTCAGACAGGCTAAGTGATCTGTCCCTAATCTCAGAATTAAGTAGAAGCTAGACTCTAGCTGATGCAGGATGGAAACTGACATCTCCATTCAGAGATTTTTATTTCATATCGCACCATCTCATTTCTGAAAACATAATGAGGGTATATAATTTAACTGTATCTTTGTTATGTGCTGAGTCATTGAGTTGTGTCTGACTCTTTGTGACCCCATAGACTATAGCCCACCAAGCTCCTCTGTCCGGGGCATCTTCCTGACCCAGGGATGAAACATGGGTCTTCTGCATTGCAGGTGAATTCTTTACCATCTGAGTCACCAGGGAAACCTGTTTCTTTGCTATATGCTAGGTATTACTTAACTAGAGAAGACACTGTTTCAAAATACATCCTGTTACTTAATACAACCAGTTTCCTATCCTAAATACCTATAGTAACGTTTTACACCAGAGTTGGGCAGCAGGGCTCCTCTTTAATTTACTGGATCTGGATCTGAAGCAGTGTGTTTCCCCACCTGCATCTTGTTTTAGGATTCTCCTAGTTCTCTTATACACATTCTACACAATTGTTCTGCTTCTCTGAGCTTTCTCACTAAGTTTAGAAGATGTGTAGATGTAATTTTCTTTTAATAACCAAGTAGCTTTGAAATTTTAATATTAACATTAGTTCTGCTGTTCTGAATTATTGTTTTCTCTGCTCCATTACAAATTAATTATTCAAAAGATAGGTCTCTTCCAGTGTCTAAATCTTTTAAGTTTGGCCAAGATATCTCAAAATGAACACTTAAGTATTCAATATTATAAAATGGATTCCCACTTTTTAAAAAGCATGGTTACCTTAAAATGAGCAATTAAAAAAAAATTAAGCTTAACTCCTTGGTGAGAAAACCAATTTTTATTCCTATGGTTTGAAAGTTCACGTCTATTTTCCAAACAACACTTATGAAAAACTTCTGGACTTTTCTTTAACAAGATATTGCAGAATGAGCATTAGGCTAAATTATATAGCCTTGTCAAGGTAGTGTTTGGTAACTTTCAACTTCTCTCTAGCATTGAATCCGTGATCTCAAGTAGCAGTGATGGTACTGGGGTAGGGGGTGGAAGATGGGGGTAAGGCTGGTGCTGGGAAAGAAGGAATATATTGGTGAGTATCATGAATCTGCTCCCGACAGCTCTGCTACTTTCTCTACCAGCTGAGCCTAAAATGGAAACAAAACTTCTGAATATATAAAATATAGGAAATGGACTCTGTATCTTGTGACACACCCTAGACAGTAACAGTGGCTTTGCTGGTCATGCCACCTAGAGTGTGGAAACATGTAACCAACTTTAAGAACTGTCTCTGAGGCAAAGAGAGGCATCCACAGTACTACAGCTAGCTACATAATAAATAAAAAGTCAATGTTTCAGATAGTTTAAATTTAAATTTTTAAATACACTTACAGAATTTATAATTTTCTTGTACACCAACAATCTTAGGTAACTTTTGTAATCTAAAACTAACATCATAAGTGTCTAGCTGAGTATATATTTATCTGTTAACTACCATATAAGTTCAGATTTCAGGGCCAGAGATTCTTTCAAAAACCTAACATGAACAGTCACTGCCTGGGTTCTCCAAGGAGTCTGAGGTCTGAGAACCCTGGTGAGTTACTGACCTCAGCTAAGGACACCCTCATCTTACCCACAGTCAATGTTTATTGAATGGTGGCATGAAGCTAGGGATGACATGGAGATTTCCCATTTTTTTTCTTTTCAGATAAACAGATTTAAGGCTTTGGAGTAGTTTTGCCTTATTCCAAAACTTTTTTTTTTGGTGTGCTTTGGTTTTTAAAATGTCTTATCCAAACAGTTTCTCTCTTCAATGAAAAATCTGAATAATACTTTTTGACATTTTAAATATTTAGTTTGTGCACTTAGATTACAGCTCACACATTTGTAGTTCTGTGACTTTACTAGGTAAGCTTTCTAAATAAAAGCTTAAAAACATTCCAAAAAAACGAAACTCCATCAAAAGCTAACATGAGGTAAGATAAAGTGGGTAGAAAACTTAAAAGAATAAGGAAACCATACACATCACTAGTCAAGTGGTTTTTTAAAGTAGTGGATCCTAACGTAAGTTATTCTTCTGTCGTTACAAAACTATAGGTCTTTGATGTTGGTCTTTTGGTTAGCAATAAACTTAAACTTAGCTTAAATAGTCTGTACAGTTGTATGAAGTCATAAAAGTACTGTATGAACGATGAGTGAGGTTTCAAACTCCTATAATTGTAGTTGAATAGTCATTGTATTTCTTGTGAACCATGTTTAATGGTTGTACCTCAAATCAGAAAACAAAATGAAGTGCTTTGGTAGGTTAACAAAATGGTTTTACCCAGGGGGAAAAAAAAAAAACTTATTTCTATATTTGTTCTAAGTATATAGTGTTGATTACCAGCATTTCTTGCAAGAGGGTGTGAAGACCAAAATTTCAAATATGGGACCTCAAACTTGCAAACTGAAGGCTCATGTGCTTAATGAGATGTGCTGATTAGAGCTGATTTCTTACTTTGTTGAAAAATCATATGGTAAACAATTCTGAAATTACTGAACACCAAACCTGAATTCACATCAAACCATTTCCTGACCTGATGAATAAGGCACTGAACAACAGAAGCTTCTTGATGTCCTATGTATTCTTTCATAGCAACTCTGAAAATGAGAAGACTGCTTTGTACTTGATGGGTAAACCAGCTATAAAAAGCTCTATTAGACTATATTGTTGAACCAAAAGCATTCTTTGTTCTCCAGCCTCTACAGTTTACATGTGTTATAAATTCTTCACTGTCAGCTTCTAAAATAGTAATGTCTAGTCCAAGCATACAAAAGTCTGAAAGGGTTAGGAAGTGGGATTTAAAAATACATGCATCACAAAAATAATGCTGACAATTTCAGAACATCAACACAGGCTATAAACTGGGATTTAATTTCCTGGATCAATGATGAGGGTCTATCAGGTGCTTCTCATTTAATACCAGAGCCATCCCTGGCTCCACAAATAAAGCATATGCCCCAAAGGCAGAGTTCAGTTCAAAAATAAAGGAGTGCTCAGTCTAAATAACAGGATGATCATGAACTCATTTAAGAAGGGGGAGGGGCTGCATCGCAACTTCAGGAGCATGAAACCTAAAAATAAGCAGAACATAAAATAACCAAGGAAAAATTCTGATAACATAAGGAGGGATTGGGTCACTAGGGGCAGTATTTTAGGGAGGTGTTGCTGGCTAAAATAAAAATGAGAAAGATCCTGATGATATAATGATAAAGAAACAAAGACTAGTTCTACAGGAAAGGCTGTTCAAATAAAGGCAACACAGACTGCAATTCATGCTTCTGTGAGCAAAAAACAATTTTTCTTAACAGCTACCCTAGAGAAGATAGAAACTAGTTTGTTTCTAACAAAAGCAAATCAGCTCAAGGTTTTTCTGCAATAAAACCAAGAGGATTAATACACAACCTACAGATGTTTCAGTCCAACAGCTTCTCTTCTGTAACATGAATGTAAAACAACTCCTGAAATAAAGCTAAGACCATTCATGTCAGGGAATGCAACCAAACAGCTCTAGTTCATTTTTTTTCTAAAGAAAAAATGTTTTTTCTAAGAACATTTTTTTCTAAAGTACTTCATAACAATCATACGCTGTCCATTATAAGGTCCCACAGAGCCAAAAGACCCCTTACCAAACTACCAGACACTGGTGAATAAAGACCTTCACCACTTTCATATGCCTTCCTTTTGTTTTATAAACTAGTAACAATAATAGTGATAACTATGAACTATTACATTTTTTATCTCTGATTCACAGGAATGTTAAGGATAAATTACTTCAAGGGCAATTGTTGTTCAGTTGCTCAGTCGTGTCTGACTCTTCGACCCCATGAACTGCCGCATGCCAGGCTTCCCTTCCTTTACTATCTCCCTGAGTCTGCTCAAACTTGTTCATTGAGTCAATGATGACATCAAGTCATCTCATCCTCTATCGCCCCCATTCTCCTCCTACCCTCAATCTTTCTTAGCTTCAGGGTCTTTTCCAGTGAGTCAGCTCTTCACAACAGGTGGCCAAAGTACTGGAGCTTCAGCTTCAGCAAAGTCCTTCCAGGACTCTGAATATTATAAAAATATTCAGAGTGGATATCCTTTAGGACTGGTTTGATCTCCTTGCTGTCCAAGGGACTCTCAAGAGTCTTCTCCAGTACCAGTTTGAAAGCATCAATTCTTTGCCACTCAGCCTTCTTTATGGTCCAATGCTCAAATCCATACATGACTACTGGAAAAACCATAGCTTTGACTATATGGATCTTTGTCAGCAAAATGACGTCTCTGCTTTTTAATAGGCTATCTAGGTTGGTCATAGCTTTTCTTCCAAGGAGCAAATGTCTTTTAATTTCATGGCTGCAGTCACCATCCATAGTGATTTTGGAAACCAAGAAAATAAAGTCTGTCATTGTTTCCATTTTCTTCCCATCTACTTGCCATGAGGTGATGGGACCAGATGCCCTGATCTTAGTTTTCTGGATGCTGAGTTTAATTTAAATTTTATTTTTTTACTTTACAATACTGTATTGATTTTGCCATACATTGACATGAATCCACCACGGGTGTACATGAGTTCCCAACCCTGAACCCCCCCTCCCACCACCCTCCCCATATCATCTCTCTGGGTCATCCCAGTGCACCAGCCCCAAGCATCCTGTATCCTGTATCAAACCTAGACTAGTGATTCGTTTCTTACATGATAGTATACATATTTCAATGCCATTCTCCCAAATCAACCCACCCTCTCCCTCTCCCACAGAGTCCAAAAGTCTGTTCTTTACATCTGTGTCTCTTTTGCTGTCTCGCATATAGGGTTATCATTACCATCTTTCTAAATTCCATATATATGTGTTAGTATACTGTATTGGTGTTTTTCTTTCTGGCTTACTTCACTCTGTATAATCGGCTCCAGTTTCATCCACCTCATTAGAACTGTGAATGCTGAGTTTGAAACCAGCTTTTTCACTCACTCTTTCACTTTCAAGAGGCTCTTCAGTTCCTCACTCTTTCTGCCATTAGGGTAGTGTCATCTGTATATCTGGGATTATTGGTATTTCTCCTGGCAATCTTGATTCCAGCTTGAGCTTCATCCAGCCTGTTCATATGATGTACTCTCAATATAAGTTAAATAAGCAAGGTGACAATATACAGTCTTTGCAAATTCCTTTCCCAATTTTCAACCAGTTTGTTGTTTTCATGTCCAGTTCTAATTGTTGCTTCTTGACCGGCATACAGGTTTCTCAGGAGGCAGGTGAGGTGGTCTGATATTCCTGTCTCTTGAAGAATTTTCCACAGTTTGCTGTGATCCACACAGTCAAAGACATTATTTAGTATAGTCAGTGAAGCAGAAGTAAATGCTTTTCTGGAATTTCTTGCTTTTTCTATGATCCAATGGATGTTGGCAATTTGATCTCTGGTTCCTCTGCCTTTTCTAAATCCAGCTTGTACATCTGGAAGTTCTTGGTTCACACGCTGTTGAAGGCTAGCTTGAAGGATTTTGAGCATGACCTTCTTGCACACAAAATTAATGCAATGGTGTGGTACTTTGAACAATCTTTGGCATTGTCCTTCACTGACCTTTTCCAGTCCAGTGGCCACTGCTGAATTTTCCAAATTTGCTGATATGGTGAGCGCAGCACTTTAACAACAGCATCTTTTAGGGTCTCAAATAGCTCAGCTAGAACCCCATCACACCCACTAGCTTTGCTTGTAGTGATGCCTCCAAAGGCCCACTTGACTTCACAGTCTTGGATGTCTAGCTTTAAGTGTGTGGTCACACCATCGTGGTTATCCGGGTCATTAAGACCTTTTTTGCACAGTTCCTCTGTGTTTTCTGAGGTAAGTGAAAGTCGCTCAGTCTGACTCTTTGCGACCCATGGACTATACAGTTCCACAGAATTCTCTAGGCCAGAGTACTGGCGTGGGTAGCCTTTCCCTTCTCCAGGGGATCTTCCCAACCCAGGGACTGAACCCAGGTCTTCTGCATTGCAGCTGGATTCTTTACCAGCTGAGCCGTAACTCATAGACAGGCTTAAATAGCCAATTTTATTTATTGCCCAGATTCATGTGACCTGGACATCAATTTTTTTCCCCTCCATTCCTAAAATAAGGCTAGAGCAATCTATAAAACTGATGTTTCCCAACAAGACTACCTAGAATTATTACTTTCTGAAATATCTGCAGCTCTTAAAGATAAAACTTCAACTGGTTCCATAAATGGTTCTACTCTGCTGTTTTCCACTTTCTATTGATATATAGTCTTTCTCTTCCATGCAGAACTGTTTCTATATTGTCATATTTTTTCTAGAAACTTACTATAGCTCTATGACTTATATAACACATATAAAATAATCTGGTAGGGCAGGTTCATCTTAAAGTCTATTAACAAAGTTTTAATAATGAAGGTACTTGATAATAGAGCTTACTCAAGTACTCCATGGTGCAGGACACAATGTCAGTACCCTACCACATTCCCCCTTCCACTGTTCTTTCAGATAACATCAACTCTATCAACCTCTGAACTGTGTTTTAAAAGCACGAATATGATCAAAATAATCTTTAAAGCTTTATTTTGAAATAAGTATTATAGTATGAAGCAAAAAGTGTTCAAAAAATCTCACATACCCTTCAATCAGTTTACCCCAATGATGACATCTTATGTCATCAACGATAGCAGAGTAATCAAAATCAGGAAACTGACACTGATACATTACTCTTGACTATAAACTTAACTCAACCTTTACTAATTTTTAAAGTTTGAATTCATTTCTGTAATATATAGTTCTATAAACTTTTATTCCATGTACAGATCTGTGTAATCACCACCATAGTCAAGGGACAGAAATGTTCCACCACTATGTAAGAACCACTCATGTTAACTCCTATATTTGGAACCACCTACCAGTCAGTGGCTATCTCCTGGAAACTACTAATCTATTTCTCATCTCTGTAGTTTTGTCATTTTAAGAATGTTATATAAATTGAATCATATTAGAACATAATCTTTTGAAATGAATTTTTTTCACTAAGCATAATGCTCTGGAGGTCCATCCAGATTTTCCTAAGTATCATAATCCAGTTCTTCTTATGCTGAGTGGGCAAAATACTTTAAAATTTTAGAAGAGTAACTTAGAACATTTGGGGAATTTAATGCTTATCTGGCACTCCAAATTAAACCAAGACACCCAAAAAGCTTCTCAGATATTCACTTAAGCAAGAGCAAGGTTTATCATCCATTCATAAATACATAATTGTTAAAATGACTGAATTTAATTTTAAAAAATCCATGTGACTTACCCCATCCAGGCGGCAGGGGACCCAGGGGATCAAATTCTTTATTCTGTGATGTAGCAAACAAATCTTGATTCTAAAAATAACCACCCCCAAAATGGTTAAATAACTAACAGATAATTGGAAAGCAATCTTATGAATTCTGATAAGCCTTTCCCTGGCCATGTGGAAACATACTCTTATACAGTCCACATCTTAGAGAAGTACGAATGAAAGTCAAGAATGGAAGTCAATGCATTCTCATGGAAAAAAAAAAAAAACTCTGTCAATATTTTAAACTATCTGATATACAAGTATTACAAGTAATTTTACACCCAAATTGACCACTGTTCCCCTTACTTAGCTTTAAATCAATAAATTAGAGAAATAGATAAACCTTACAAAAGTCACTTAAGAGTAACAGTACTCAGTCATCAGCTGGCTGAGAAAAATCTTGTATTTCTAACTCCAAAATCGTGAGACGAGAGTTGGAGGAATATGAAGAATAGGCTATCAGATGAGCAAAAGGAAAGAATTCCAGTTTGGAAGGCACTGATATGCCTAGAACTGTAGAGAAGATTTCAAAAATTCATTTGAAGTTATCACACTGGTGGAGAGAGAGGTCTGGCTAGATACAAGGAAAATAGGAGTCAACCACTGGAAAAAGAGAAGCAAAAGTCATACTGAGTGTGTAGGATGAAGGGTTAATGAGTGTGTTTTAGTTTAAATATGTAATAAAGTGGGGGATACTTTGTGGTCTCTCAATAAGATGCGGTTAAACCCTTTCTTCTCTAAGATACGCAAATAAATAATAGACTAACTGCTTTAAAAAGTATGGGAAAAAATACACAAGTAAAATAAGATAGGGTACCCCATGTACCCAGCAACAAGATTCAACAGTAACCAAAACTGCCAACATTTTTCTTTCATATTCTTTGCTGAGCAAAAAAAGAGGGAGGAAGGGGGGAAAAAAGTCATCATTTCACTCCTATTTCAGTACACCTAAAATTTGTGAGCATTTTCTTATACAATCACAGTATCATTATTATACCTACCAAAGAATCTATGTTAATTTTATCATCTAATACACAATCTCTAATTAAATGCCTCTGGCTACTTGCTGGATTGAATCAGAATCCAAAATCATCATACTGCACATTGGTTTAGGCTCTTAAGTCTAAATTTATGGCAGTTTCCTCCACTGTTGGTCTTTTTCGCCCCATATCATTGATTTATTATGGAAACTGAGTTAACTGACTAAAAAGTTTTATAAGCATATGAGAGATACTCTATTTCTCATAAAAGCTCATAGAAGATAGACCAGTCAAGGACTGGGCCTGCTCCTGACATACAACAGTAACGAAAAAATAGGGAATAGGGAAGCCAAGGAGAAACACTATACGAGGCTTGAACCTTGTTAACAGTTTGGAGCAGTTTAGCATATGACAAACTGCTCTGATAATTTTTCTAAGACCCAAGCCTATCCTACTGACTTTCCCTAGACAGATAAGCTAAGAACAGGCACAATGACGCCATGGGCCAGAGCCATTACACAATGATCCATCATCAACCATATCCGTTCTGAGGTTAAAAATGCTGAGTGTATGAGCATCTGCTGCCCTGTAACGAGGGTCAGAACAAAGGCCACTTCACCTACCAAACAAACCAATTTTCTTAACAATAGCATTAAGAATGTTCAATTCAGTTCATAACTAAAATAGGCTGTTTAAGTTCTTTGTAATTTAGAACCACTCTACAACAAGAGTGAAGAGTAGGAATGTAGACAGGAGAAAAGAAAAAATGGTTCATGAATAAAAGCTGCAATTCAAGAAAAATTTGTTAAGAGTATCAAATCGTTTTAAGTTACAGTGAAGCAATACACAATGTAGGTGCTTTAGGAATTTTCTAACTGTCTTTAAAAAGAGGGTTTTAAAAGATCATATACTTGATACAAAAGGACAATAGGCACATGAAAAATGCTCAACACCACTAATCAAAACCACAATGAAAGACAACCTCATACGCAGCAGAATGCTTATCATCACAAATGTCACAAATAACAAATGTGGCAAGGATGTACAGAAAAAGGGAATCCTGTATATTACTGGCAGAAATGTAAACTGATGCAGCTACTTTGGAATACAATATGGTGATTCCTCAGAAGATTAAAAATAGGAAGTTCTCTGGTGGTTCAATGGTTAAGGTTTCATGCTTCCACTGCAGAGGGCCTGGGTTCAATCCCTGACTGGGGAACTAAGTGCGTGGCATGGCCAAAAAAACCTAAAAACAACAAAAAGACTAAAAAGAGACCTACCACATGATAGAACAACTCAACTCATGGATATACATATATATATCTGAATTCAAAAAAATACATGCACCCCAATGTTCATAGTAGCATTATTTATAATAGCCAAGAAAGATATAGAAGCAACATTAAGTGTTTCATCAACAGATGAATAACTGAAGAATGTATACCATATATATACAATGAAATACTATTCAGTCCCCCACATAAAATGGCATTTTGCCATCTGCAACAAAGTGGATGAACCTGAACATGTTTAGTGAAATAAGTCAGAGAAACACAAATACTGTATGTTATCACCTATACATGGAATCTAAAACTACAAAAACTAAAACAAATGAATAATCAAAATAGAAACAGATTCATAGGGAGGACAAACTAATGGTTACCAGTGAGAAGAGGGAAGCAAGACAGTAGAGGATTAAAAGGTAAAAAACTTCTACATATAAAATAAGTTTCAAGAATATATTATATAGCACAGGAAATAGTCAATAATTTTAAATGTTACATAATCTATAAAAATTTGAATAACTATGTTATGTACCTGAAACCAATAAAGTATTGTAAACCAACCATACTTCAATAAAAATAAAAGATGATGTATTCTAAAATGCATATCTGCATTTGTGGATAGAAATGCAGGGAGAGAAAACAGAGAAAAGATTTTTTAAAAAAAGATGAAAACTGACATCTCTATGCATTTAGTATGTACCCAAAAATTTTGGAACTTTATCTTACAGAATCCTCAAAAACATAAAAACCTGAGGTAATTTTATCTATGGATCTACTGTATAGATAAAGTAAATGAGTCTTGATGAGGTTAAGGAACTTACTCAAAATCATACAGAGAAAGTAACTGTGGAACCAGGATTCAAACCCAGATGTGTCTGACTCCAAAGCCCACGCTCTTTCCACTGGACACCCATGTGGAAACTAGCTTTAAAGAAGGCAAGCCAGCTAGGCATTCAAACCTAAAAGAAATTTGCCCAGGTATACCGAAGATGATTATAATTTAGAAAGAAAGGAAGATGTAAAACAGCACTGGAAAAAAAAGAAAACTGTAAGGTAGATGAGACAAAAATTAATTTCACTTCTAAAACCACAAGGAAGGGGAAAATATTGGCAGCTGTCTACAGAAGTTGGCAAGAAAAACTGTTACATGAAAGACTGTTATCTTATTCATAACCAGGTGGTGAAGCGAAAGCTGCTGAGCAAGGTGCAAATTTATCTACACTGGTGAGTGATAACTATTATGATGACAAAGTCCAAGAAACAGAAATACGGAGAAAACGCAAAAAGGTAATTCCTAATGAGAACAGGAATTTACTTTGATGGATTCTAACAGAGATGATACTGATGGCAGTAGAAGGGAAGAGACAGCAATGGAGAGGGTCAGCTTCTCTTGAACTCTTGGTGAGTTGGTTTATGTAAATTTAAGATTTCCAGAAAGGAGACATTTTGGTAACAAAGATAATATGGCTTCAAGGTCATAATAATATACTTAACATAATTCTATAAGCAATCAAACTTCAGTCTTCTCAAGCACTAAATAATGTATTGTGTAAATTTTACCTTTACATGTTACAAAATGATTCAATTATATCATGAGTTTCACTTGAGTCAGGTGCTGTTAGACCCAAACAGTCTAATGTTCTGCTAAGCTAGGCAGTATTAAATTCAGAACTGTTTGAATTCTTTTTACACTGCTTGGATTTATTATTCTTTTGTAAACAAATTTTAAGTTGTTGGAACTTCTTTTCTGCCAGTAACAAAGCAAAGGAAGTTGAATTTTAGGAAATTTTAAAAAGAAAAGAATAAATCACCTACACAGACTATGGGAAACAAGGTTGAAAAATAGTAATATCATCAGTAGCAACAACTGGATTGCCATCCTATTTGTATTTTCTTTTTAGTGCTTTACATTTTATATGTAAGAAAAGGTTAAAACTCAACCCTCATTAAGGTTATAAAGCCAAGTACACATGCTCACCCCATAAATGAACCTCTGGTTAAATTGCTGCATAGCTCCCTGAAGTTGACTACGCTGGAGCTGCCATTGTTCATAGTTCCGGACGGATTCCAATGTTGGCCTCTGCCACGTTGTTGTTCTTGTGAAATGGTCAACATAATAAATACGTCCCATGTTGTCAACCCGCCGCTCCCAGCTATATCAGGATAAAAACAAATGAATTCAACAAATATTTGTGAAACAGTTAAGAATTAAGTGGGACTTCATTTTAGCCCTGGTACAGATTTGGTAAGACTTTACCTTGCACAACTACTTTTCAGTTACCTGTATATGTATGTACTTTACAGTTATTAAAAAACTTATTTACTTATTATTTTTGGTTGCACTAGGTCTTTGTTGCTGTGTAGGTTTTCTCTAGGTGCAGAGTGGGGGCTACTCTCCAGTTGCAATGCGTGGGCTTCTCCTGTTGTGGAGCACTGGCTCTAGGATGTGCGAGCTCAGTAGAGCTCAGGAGTTGCAACATGCAGGCTCAGTAGCTATGGCTTGTAGGTTCTAGAGCAGGGGCTCAGTAGTTGTAGCACATGAGCTTAACTGCTCCAAAGCATGTGGAATCTTCCTGGACCAGGGATCGAACCCATATACCCAGCATTGCAGACTCTTATCCACTGTATCACCAGGGAGGACCTTTTATATATTTTTAAATGGTCTATAAGTGAACTTAAAAGGAATGTTTATAAAAAATCTCTTTCTTAAAAGTTAAGATGTATCAGTCAGGTTTCTAAAACAATGTATCTTAACTGATTGACTCTCAAATCAGTAAGACAAAAGCTCTCATTTTCTTTGTTTGAAATGTTCTTTTCACTGTTGCAATCCTAATAGGAACAGAAACATATGTGAGAGCCAGAGAGTGCAAGTGCTTTTCACAGATGTCAGGAAAAGCACTTTTTCTCAAGAAGAGAAGTATTTTATTTATCATTTGTAATGGATGCGTAACATTCAAGTGAACACTGATAAAGTAACTTGATGTCTACCTGGCTGATAGTTTGGGGTTATGTCTATTAGTTTAATATTAACCAGAATTGGTTCCAGGACACTCCTTGGATACTCAAGTCCCTCATATAAAATGGCAAGGTATTTGCATATAACCAAGCACATCCTCCCATATACTTTAGATCATTTCTAGGTTACTAACAATACAGAATACAATGTAAATGCTAAACAACTGTCAATATAACATTAATGTTATGTAAACAGTTGCCAGGGCTTGGCAAATTCAGGTTGTCTTTTGGGGCACCCTAAAAATTTCCCCCCAATATTCCGATCTGTGCATGCAGGTCAACTGTGGTAAAATAATAAATACCTTTTATGTATTGAAAAAAATTTTCCTCCTTTGCATTACTTCTTTAGGATACATTTCCTGGAGAGGGTTACTAAGGGTATGGGTATTGCTACAGTTACATATACTTTCTGTGAGAGTTGTAACTGCTTTAGACTACCACCAGCAACATTAAGAGGCAGTTCCCCTACAATCTCGCCAAAACTGGATATTATATATTAATTTAACACGCAAAACTGTTTTAGGTGTTTATTTAAGATTACTAGCAAGATTGAGTATTTTCATGTATTTATTCCTGGCTTCTCTCAAATAAAAATATTTTCTTCCAATTATTTTATATGTTAAATGATTAACATCATATATTAATATATCCCATTTTAATATTAATATTTCTCCAAATATCTTATAATGACTTTGCTATTATGTATTAGGTTTTATAAGAACTTTACCATAAATATGTAAAGTCTATAATTCTTATTCAGTTAAAAAAAACTAATCCTGTTGTACAGCAGAAACTAATAACATTGTAAAGGAATTATCCTCCCATGAAAAAATATTCTATGATAAACCATAATGGAAAAGAAGATTAAAAATTATATATATATATATATATATATATATATGTATATGTATAACAGATTCACTATGCTGTACAACAAGGTGGCTTAGTGGTAAAGAATCTGCCTGCAATGAAGGAGATCCAGGTTCAATCCCTGGGTGGGGAAGATCCCCTGGAGGAGGAAATGGCAACCCACTCTANTCCCATTTTAATATTAATATTTCTCCAAATATCTTATAATGACTTTGCTATTATGTATTAGGTTTTATAAGAACTTTACCATAAATATGTAAAGTCTATAATTCTTATTCAGTTAAAAAAAACTAATCCTGTTGTACAGCAGAAACTAATAACATTGTAAAGGAATTATCCTCCCATGAAAAAATATTCTATGATAAACCATAATGGAAAAGAAGATTAAAAATTATATATATATATATATATATATATGTATATGTATAACAGATTCACTATGCTGTACAACAAGGTGGCTTAGTGGTAAAGAATCTGCCTGCAATGAAGGAGATCCAGGTTCAATCCCTGGGTGGGGAAGATCCCCTGGAGGAGGAAATGGCAACCCACTCTAGTATTCTTGCCTGGAAAATTCCGTGGACAGCAGAATTTGGCAGGCTACAGTCCATAGGGTCACAAAGGGTCAGACATGACTGAAGTGACTTAGCAGCATGCTGTACAATAAGAATTAACAGCACTGTAAATCAACCATATGTTAATAAAAATAAATAAGGGGGAAAAAAATCCTAATCTTAAAACCCTGCAGTTTGAGCCAGGTAAGTTCACAAAGTAAACTTAGGGATTCTTTCTTTAGGTCAGAAATGAGTGAAAATAAACGTATTTCATCACGGTCAATCAATTCCCAGAATCTCTTTTCAGTCTGCACCCATCATAAAGCAAAGTAGATAGAAACAAGACTGACAGAAGAGGAAAAGGAGGAAGGCAGGGAAATTTTGTATAGGTATAATCTATGCTGTGTGAGTGCTAAGTCGCTTCAGTCATGTCTAACTGTTTGTGAACCTATAGACTGTAGCCTGCCAGTTCCTCTGTCCAGGGGATTCTTCAGGCAAGAATACTGGAGTGGGCTGCCATGCCCTTCTCTAGAGGATCTCTCTGATCTGGGGCTCGAACCCATGTCTCTTATGTCTCCTGCACTGGCAGGTGGGTTCTTTACCACTAGCCCCACAGATGTAATCTATAGTTCTGAATACTTTTTTTCCCAATTCAGACACTTACCCAGGAGGTAGAGGTTCTGGTCTATCCCACGTTGTTCTTTTTTCAATATGATCTACATAATAAACTCGCCCATGCTGGTCCACTCTCTGCTCCCAGCTTAAACACAAAATTAAAAAGGCTGATAAGCTACATGTATGAGTTGCCTGGTTTTTTAATCCCAGAGTTGAGACAAATGAGCATTTCAGTATATAAAGCAGATACCAAAAGAATTTAGGAATAAAGTCAAGAAATGTTATCCTAAAGGTAACAGTGGATGAGATTTCTCTTGCTTAAGTATCTGCTTGAGGAGATGTCTTCTATATCTAAAGACGCTGAGGCAATGCACTCAGGTGACAAAATCTGTTTCAATCTGATCAGAGTATACATAGAACTTGAGTGGAAAAGAAAACTAATTATTGTTACAAAATCTGAAGAAAGACTGAGAGCTGTTAAATGAAGGGCAAAGGACAGTTTGGGATCTAGAAAAGTTGAAATCAAAGAATAAGACTATCAGATGTGCTCCTGCAAGCTTAAGGACAAAGGCAACCTGAGTATTCTAGTTTCCTTGGTAGGTTTATCCAAAGTAAAAAAGACAGGAATAAACCAAGAGAGTTTAGAAGAACCAGTTACTTCTAAGAGAATTCACCCAGATTCTCTTTGCTAATCCCCGACACAAAGAATTTCCTAAACCGGCTTTCAAAAATGAAAATGGCCTAACTACCCACATCACTGACTCGATGGATGTGAATCTGAGAGAACTCCGGGAGTTGATGATGAACAGGGAGGCCTGGCGTGTTGCGATTCATGGGGTCGCAAAGAGCCAGACGTGACTGAGCGATTGAACTGAACTGAACTACCCACATAAATAATATAGTCTCTTTTAGCAATTAAAATCCTCATCATGAGTTTCTTAATTTATTAATTTATCACATAGTTAATTTTGATTAGCATTCTGAACTGCCACAATGTATCTGTGTATAACTATTCAGCATTACTAATTTTAAAAATAATAAGTAGAGATGTACATGAGATTCAGTTGCCATTTTTCAGTTTCCTAAATTCAACTCTGCCATGACTTTACAATGGCAAAGAAATAAAATTGAAGTGATATTTTCCCTTCAAAGAAAAGACAACCTGAATTAGGCAACTGTTTTATTACTTGGCCTTGGTAAGTTCCTAAGGCTCAGTCCTTCTTAAAAAAAAAGTTTTTTTCTTCCAGTTGCCTTTAAAATGAGGGAGTAATTTCAAATATGGCAAGCTATTTTGTTCAGTTTGACTCTAGACTTCCCAACACACATGCATAACCACAGTGATAGTTTTTTAAAAGAATGGAATTCAGTACTATTTTCCTTATTAGTAATTTTATGCAGAAGCCTAAAGGAAACAAATGTTAACCAAAAACAATTACTCACCCAGGTGGGAGGGGAGCTTGAGGTACAGGATTTAATGGTCTAGGGCCTGCACCTCCAGATATAGTAAGAGGAATTATTAATCCAGATGTTGCTCCTTCAGATGTACTTGAATTTGTATTTGTTGGTGGCAGAGAGCCTGTACTAGAGCCATCACTTTCAGAAGTGGTAGATGGTGAGCCATTGACAGATGCTTTAAGATTTGAGGAAAACAGAAAAACGATTTTTAGAAATTTAAAATCAGGACAGAATTTTAAATAAAGAGGTAGATGATAGATGTTTCTATTTTTACTACATGAAACGTTGACTTGCATGATTTTTGCTTTAAAAATCCAAGTATCATTTACCACTGTTAGGTTATTTGCCAATTGATTGTCTTTAAGCAAACTGATCCTTGACTCTATGAAATGCTTATGTCAACACAGGTACAAACACGGAGAGAAAGGTACAATCTTATCTGTACTGCCTATACTTTTTATAGCACACGTGTGATTTCTGCCCCCGTCCTGCTTTGGGGCACACTTAGAATCTTAGTTTCCTAAACCTAGGCCACTAACAGTAAAAGTCCCGAATCCTAACTACTAGGGAACTCATAGCACACACATGATTTTCATTCTTTGTAGAGCATCTGCCTCAACCCTGGCAAAAAATTAGGGAACAGGCCATATCTTAACTATAGAAAGATTATTCTTGGCCAAAAACTTAAATGTAAAAATTCAGCTTGAAAATCAACCTACCAGTGTCTCTTAACACTTATCTGAGGATCAATTCCCAAATAGAATTTTATAATAAACAGTACTGAGATCTATATCCCTAGTGTATGGATGGAATACACACCTGGTCTACGTGGGGTAGGTGGAGGTGGTCGTGAAGGTCTTGGAGGCCTAGAAGGTTTAAAACCGCCATTTGAGAGTGATGGAGAATTATTCCCATTGATCCTCCTATTTTCACCAGACCCTGCATCCTCAGGGTCATCTGATCCACTTGCGTTCGCTCTGGGTAAAAAGGCAGGGAAGGGAATAAGAATGCTCTTTAAATTTAACAGAAAACCAACAGGAGGACCACAACTTTTAGGAGCTTGAGAAAAGCTTCCTAATTTCTGGCCAGCCCTACCAAATACATAAAACAGCTCTATGGCAGATGTACATACAGCTTCTCAGAGCACATCTAGAAATAGAGTAAGGAGTTACTCAAGGGTACAGAAATAGTTGGGACTATTCAGAACTATAAGGTATGCTGGTTCAGATTTCAAATAACTCTTCAGAGGCCCTGCATAAGCAGAAACAAGTCAAATTCTCAAAATTCCAAATGACTTAGAAAGGGCACTATTTTATCACAACCACAGATAACTCTGTCATCATTTTCTTGGTTTTCATTAGCTCTTTAATATTTAGGTCTGGAACAAGGCTACTGTTCCACAGCAGCCCACCAGGCTTCCCTGTCCCTGGGATTCTCCAGACAAGAACACTGGAGTGGGTTGCCATTTCCTTCTCCAATGCATGAAAGTGAAAAGTGAAAGAGAAGTTGCTCAGTCGTGTCAGACTCTTCGCGACCCCATGGACTGCAGCCTACCAGGCTCCTCCGCCCATGGGATTTTCCAGGCAAGAGTACTAGAGTAGGGTACCATACAAAGTTACTACTGTTAAATATAGCCAACTCCTTTTCCCAAGGGAATCATTGATTACAAGGCAGAGCATGAATTAGCTAGTTTGGAGACGATTCAGCTAAAGCTCTGATAACCTACTACCTGGTAAGTGGAAACCACTACACTGCATTAATTCATACCCTGGGCCTTGCGGCAATTCTGAATAAAATTTAATAGATCCAAGAAACCAAAACAGAGGCAGTACCATGTATTAAATTATCTTCACATTATGGTCCCCAGAAATCAAAGTATGATATTTGGACCAGAGTCAAGCACAATTCACAGGAGCCTGTTAGAAACACACAATCTTGGACTTCACTCCTGATGCACTATATCAGAGAGAGCGTTTTAACAAGATCTCCAGAGGATCTGTGTGAACAGTAGGGCATGACACACACTGCTGTGGGCGTTTCTCAAATGCTTATTCTGAATAAATGGAAAAGCTCAGTAACAGGCAGTCAGCACCTGATTGGTGCTGACTTCCTGCAGGAAGACCAAGCAACCTCAGAACATGAACAGAATGCAGCAAGAGTCAGCTCTGACACTGCTTCCCTTCCCCTAGGTGATGCGTCTTAAACTCCTTTTGAGTCGTACACCTTTTTGAGACTCTGAGTATTGCCTCTCTACACTACTTTAAGGTGGGAATGGGTGAATTTAATTCGGATGACCACTGTATCTACTAACGTGTGCAAGAATCCCGTAGAAGAAATGAAGTAGCCCTCATAGTCAACAAAAGAGTTCAAAATGCAGTACTTGAGTGCAATCTCTGAAACGACAGAACAATCTTGGTTTGTTTTCAAGACAAACCATTCAATAACAAGTAATTCAAGTCTATGCCCCAACCACTAATGCCAAAGAAGTTGAACGGTTCTATGAAGACCTACAAGACTTTACAGAACTAACACCAAAAAAGACATCCTTTTTATCATAGGGTAGTGGAATGCTAAAGTAGGAACTTAAGAGATACCTGGAATAACACGCAAATTTGGCCTTAAGAGTATAAAATGAAGCAAGGCAAAGGCGAACAGTGTTTTGCCAAGAGAATGTACTAGTCAGAGCAAACAACCTCTTCCAACAACACAAGAGATGACTCTACGTGTGGACATCACCAGATGGTCAATACCATAATCAGACTGATCATATTCTTTGCAGCCAAAGATGGAGAAGCTCTATACAGTCAGCAAAACAAGACTGGTAGCTGACTGTGGCTCAGATGTGAACAACTTATTGCAAAATTCAGACTTAAATTGAAGAAAATAGGGAAAACCACCATTCAAGTATGACCTAAATCAACTCCCTTATGATTATACACTGGAAATGACAAATAGATTCATGGGAGTAAATCTGATAGAGTACCTGAAGAACCATGGACAGAGGTTCGTGACATTAAACAGGAAGCAGTGATCAAGACCATCTCGCCAAGAAAAAGAAATGCAAAAAGGCAAAATGCTTGTTTGAGGAGACCTTACAAATAGCTGAGAAAAGAAGAGAAGCTAAAGGCAACGGAGAAAAGGAAAGATACACCCATCTGAATGCACAGTTCCAAAGAATAGCAAGAAGAGATAAGAAAGCCTGCCTCAGTGATCAATGCAAAGAAATAGAGGAAAATAATAGAATGGGAAAGACTAGAGAACTTTTCAAGAAAATTAAAGTACCAAGGGAACATTTCAAGCAAAGATGGGCACAATAAAGGACAGAAGTGGTATGGACCTAACAGAAGCACAAGCCAGAAGTACACAAAAAAGTCTTAATGACCAGGAAAACCAAGATGGTGTGAAAGCTCACCTAGAGACAGACATCCTGGAATGCGAAGTCAAGTGGGCCTTAGGAAGCATCACTGCAAACAAAGCTGGTGGACGTTATGAAATTCCAACTAAGCTATTTGAAACTAAAAAATGACGCTGTTAAAGTGCTGCACACACTATATCAGCAACTTTGGAAAGCTCAGCAGTGGCCACAGGACTGAAAAAGGTCAGTTTTCCTTCCAATCCCAAAGAAGGGCAACACCAAAGAATGTTCAAACTACTGCACAACTGCATTCATTTCACATGCTATCAAGGTAATGCTCAAAATCCTTCAAGCTAGGTTTCAACAATACATGAACCAAGAACTTCCAGATATACAAGCTGGATTTAGAAAAGGCAGAGGAACCAGAGATCAAATTGCCAACATCCACTGGATCATGGGAAAAGCACGGGAATTCCAGAAAAACATCTAATTCTGCTTCACTGACTATGCTAAAGTCTCTGACTGTGTGGATCACAACAAACTGGAAAATTCCTAATGAGATGGGAATACCAGACCACCTTACCTGCCTCCTGAGAAATCTGTATGAAGGTCAAGAAGCATCAATTTGAACTGGACATGGAACAACAGATTGGTTCAAAATTGGGAAAGTAGTACGTCAAGGCTGTATATTGTCATCCTGCTTATTTAACTTATATACAGAGTACATCAAGTGAAATGCTGGGCTGGATGAAGCACAAGCTGGAATCAAGATTGCTGGGAGAAGTTTATCAGTAACCTCAGATATGCAGATGACACCACCCTTATGGCAGAAACTGAAGAGGAACTAAAAGGCCTCTTGAAGAAGGTGAAAGAGTGAAAAATTTGGCTCAAAACTCAACATTCAAAAAACTAAAATCATAGCATCTGGTCCCATCACTTCATGGTAAATAGATGGGGAAACAGTGACAGACTTTATTTTCTTGGTCTCCAAAATCACTGCAGCCATGAAATTAAAAGACATTTGCTCCCTGAAAGAACAGAGATAGCATATTAAAAAGCAGAGACATTATTTTGGTGACAAAGTTCTGTATAATCAAAGCTATGGTTTTTCCAGTAGTCATGTATGGATGTGAGAATTTCACCATAAAGAAGGCTGAGCACCAAAGAATTGATGTTTTCGAACTGTGGTGCTGGAGAAGACTCTTAAGAGTCCCTTGGACTGAGAGGAGATCCAATTAGTCAGTCCTAAAGGAAATCAACCCTGATATTCATTGGAAGGACTGATTCTGAAGCTGGAAGTACAATACTTTGGCCACCTGATGTGAAGAGCTGACTTACTGGAAAAAGACTCTGATGCTGGAAAGATTGAGGGCAGGAGAAGGGGACGAAGAGATGGTTGAATGGCATCACCAACTCAATGGACACGAGCTTGAGCAAACTCTGAGATAGTGAAGGACAGAGAAGCCTGGCATGCTGCAGTCCATGGGGTCACAAAGAATTGAACACAACTGAGTGACTGAACAACAACAATACACTATACAAAGTTGTCAGTGTGAACTTATCACCATTATATTTGTAAAGCAATTAGCTACAAATTAAGTGCTACCATGGCTTTGCTCTCTGCTTCAGTCTTACAAGCCTGTTTATCTCACCATACTATCTACCTGATCTATCAGTATATGTAAGTTTAGATGTTTATGAACAAGATAAAGAACCCTGAGAACCCAGATGCTAATACAATAAGGTCATAATATACAAATCAATGATTAACAGTCAAGAAGGAACTTTGAAAAACAAAACCTTGAACATTAAGCATCACTCACCTTTGTAATTCATAAAAGTGACAGAAGACAACACTGAGAAATACAAAATATCCAGACATGCTATGGGGGAAAGGAGACCAACAGGACTATGTTGATGATACATGTAGTGCTTGATTTAAACAAAAAAGTAGAAGAATCTAAAGCTGTTTAGTAAACTTCTTAAATGTCTGGCGGGGGGAGGTTTTTGTCTTTTTCACTGGACACATGCCCAAGTGATGAAGTCAGCAAACAAAAGCAAAGGGTTCACTGCCATGATTCCTGTATAGCAACATTTAAACAGCATGTGACAGTTTACAAAATGTTTTTCAAACCCATCATCTAAGAGACATGCTCCTGGAAAACGCTACTGCAAAGAATTCATGCTTAACACAAAGACATGCTCAAAGATCAGTCTGGCAATCTCATAAACCTGGAAGACATTGTTCCTCAGGTTATTTGTGACAATGATTCCCTTGGAAAAACACAAAGCATTAAATAAATAAATAGCATGAAGCCAGGGCTCTAGCAATGCCTTTGCAAGAAATTTATAGCTGTCTAGAGTGGTTTCATAAAGTATTTTAAGAAAGAGTCACAAAAATGAAATAGAGTGGCATAACAGAACCTTTCAACACACTACAAAATTGTATCACATTATCTCTAATGTAAAAGTATGGGTTTATTATGCAAAAGAGGACCAAAGAACACTGAAATATTAAAATATCTTTATGAGGGACATTTCATAACTTCAAAAACAACTTAAGAAAAAATAAAACTAAAAAGAAACACAAAAACATAGGAAGTCTACAGAGAGAGTTATTAATTTTTAAAACCTTTTCTATCTTTCATCACAGTGAGAAAATTAGAGCCCAGCTTTTCCGGAAAAAGAAACAGTCCAACAATGACCTAGGGTTCTAAACTTCCCTACCTTTGGGAAAGTGCCAATATATTCACTTTCTATAAGCTGAAGAACTGTTAGTGTTTGGGTACCTCTGGTCTGCATCACAGAACTGCAGTCATATAAGCTAAGGCTCTTGAATTTTCCATGAGTATTTCCTTTCTTACCTAGAGCTCTGAAATTTGACACATTTTTATATCAATTTGAACTTGAAGTTATGATAAAAATGAAATTTGTTCATTCTCCCTTGTTTCTTTCTGCATTCTGTGATATGTAATAAGTGAACTCTTACCTCGTTTCATCCTTGGGTCTGGAGCCATCATCATTCTGTGAAGCACCTTTAACAACATTAAAAGTTAGAGAGAAAATGAATTTCAAGAAGTCCTATGCCCCCTTTACCTAAAGATGCTTTGTATGTTTCATTGTATCTTTCAAAACCCTTCATTGTATCTTTCTAGTAACAAAGACTGGGTTCAATCCCCAGGTTGGGAAGATAATCCTGGAGGAGAGCATGGCAACCCATTCCAGTATTCTTGCCAGGAAAACCCCATGGACAGAGGCGCCTGGCAGGCTATGGTCCATGATGTCGTGAAGCATTGGAGATGGCTGAAGAGACTGAGCATGCATGAGGTAAAGAACACGCTGGAATGGAGTTAAAGCCCAACGTGATATTTAAAAGGAAAATAAATGTTCACATGACTGAGAAGTTTTATCAAAATGGTGCAAATGATTATTTTTTGTCTGTGTGCAAATGATTATTTTGTATAATGGATGGTAATGAGTCAAGGTATATTACTCACTTGCTACTTCTGCCTTGTTTCAAATGTCTATTTATTTACTGACTTATTTAGCTAGCTAGTTAGCTGCACCAGGTCTTAGTTGTAGTACACGGGAACTTTGAAGATTTTCGTTGTGGCATACAGGATCTCTAGTTGTGGCATGCAAACTCTTAGTTGTGGCTTTGTTGCCCTGTGGTATGTGGGATCTAGTTCCCTGACCAAAGATGGAACCCAGGGCCTCCTCTACTGGGAGTGCGGAGTATTAGCCAATGAACCACCAGAGAAGTCCCCACTTGCTTGATTCTAATTCAAATGTATTTTAGTCATCTTTTGTATTCCAACTACCTACCTCCCCTTAAAAGTGCTGATTACCAGCAGGATAATGGGAAAATTTTGAAAATAGAAAAATCAGTAATATCTTTCTTATGCAAAGGCCCTGAAAATAGCTTCGAGAATAGAAAAGGTAGAAATGGGTCTCAAAGTGGCCAAAACAAATGCTACAACAGTCATACTTTAAAGCTTCAAGTTTTATTCATGAAATATCCTTAGGATTCAGTAAGGAACTGTGATAGAGAGGGACAGTACTATAGGTAGGCACAGACTGCAGCAAAAGTAGTACACAGAGAAGTCTAAAAAACTATAAAATGCAAAAAGAACAAGTTTAACAGCCTAGGTCCACCGAGTTGAAGAACAGTCCCTGAATCCAGTCCCGACTTTCAAAGAGTGAAATCATCACTATACAAGTCCAATGAAGTAATGGATTACTTCATTAAAAAGATGCTGAGTCACCACTATATTATTACTATATCATACTCAGCAAGGTGGGCGAGTGTCTCAAGGTTTTATTTTTAAAAATGGTACAGGTGGATAGATAAAATGTGGTACATCTATGCAATTTAAAACTATGCAGTAATAAAAAGCAACAGACTATTGATACATGCTACATCACTGATAAACCTGAAATGACATTATCTATGCTAAGTGAAAGAAGCCTGACACAAAGACTACCTATTGTTATGATTCCATTTATATGAATATGTCAACTCTGAACCAGTATAACTAACTCAGAAATTTCTTTCTACCCTCATTAACCCCAAAGAACCAATCTGGAAGATAAAACCAGGACTACCTTGAAGGTTTTGCTATGAAAAAAAGGTCATGAATTAGAAAGAAAGTAGGAAGTCTCCCAAAGTAGAAACAGAAGTATAACAGCACCTGATAACTGCAAAATGCTTCATAATGTAATTTCTAGGTAAACAGAAAGATCTCTGTCAGACTAATCAAGGAAACCATTAACCTGTGCTTTGTTTCGGAAATCTGTGTTCCAGGTGAAAATACACTTATTAGCAAATAAGGGATGGAAATATCTAAAGGAAATCCACTGAGAGGTGGTTTTATTAAGCATGCTAGCTGCGCAGGGACTAACTCAGGTGCCAAACTTCTTTTAACTACATCTCATATTTATTCCCTTTAACACTAGTAAACCATAAACTATAAAATACATCAACATAAAACAAATTGGTTTTGTCATTATTATAACTCAAAGACAGCTCAGTAAATGTAGCCTACAAAAATGGAAGAGGAATGGCAAACAATGCCAGCTTGTACTGGCTTGTCCGGTACAGTACTAAGGATTTTGAGTCAAATTTAAACCAAATCAGACACTGCTACAGACAGTAAACTATGTCTAGCACTGGCACTGGAGAAGGTGTAGCATCAAATGTGCCATATTAACTGACACATATTAACTGCTACAGAATGGCTACTGTATAAATCAATTCATCACTCTCAGAGACAACAGTGATTTGGCTATATTTGGCTAGCTTTTCAACTCTTAGTTCCCAATAAAAACAATGTACTAAAAGTTTAAAATGAAAAATGTCTCTTTAGAAAATGGAAATAAAATAATTTCTTTATGGGAAAAAGGATGGCAATAATTACAACATACTTTACAGTGGCTAGTTTAAGACGAAAAGACCCTATACATTTCCCTGTTGGTCCAGTGGCTAAGACTCTGTGCTTCCAATGCAGGGGGCCTGGGTTCAATCGCTAGTTAGGGAAACTAGATCCCACATGCCACAACTAAAGATCCTGCATGCCACAACTAAAGATCCTGCATGCCACAATGAAGATCGAAGATCCTGTATGCCGCAGCTGGTACTCAGCACAGCCAAATAAATAAAAATGAATTTTTTTTTTTTAAGTGATTACTTACTTTCTGAACATGCAGTTTCACCATTGGGAACAACTTCAGACTCTAGTTGCAGCCCGTCAAGACAGACTGACAAATCTCCTATTGTCTCTGCTGGTTCTTTGTCACCTACAAGCTGTAAAGTCACAACTACTTCCTCAACTGGAAGAGAATAAAATTACAGAAAATGGTCACTTTTTAAAGTCAACTGTTAAAAACATAACTGTCAGAAAATTTATATTTATATGTACACATATTGTTTTACTATACTTCACCCAAGGTTTCAGGCCTTTTCATGCCAAAAACATTTAAAAAAATAGAACAAAATTTCTTAGTCCTTAATATCCACAATGTAAGATACTAAATGGGGCTTCCCAGGTGGCTTAGTGAGTGGTAAAGAATCCGCCTGTCCATGCAGGAGATGTGAGTTTGATCCCTGTATCGGGAAGATCCCCTGGAAGAGGAAACGGCAACTCACTCCAGTATCCTTTCCTGGGAAATCCCATGGAGAGAGGAGCCAGGCAGGCTATAGTCCATGGGATCACAAGAGAGTTGGACATAGCTTAGTAACTAAACAACAAACAAAAACACTAAATAGCTCAATCATCTCACTTAATATATTCATTCTCTTCTTCAAAATGAGTCATCAGAACAACTACGACTACTCAGCAAGGTATGTCTGAATTATATGGAGTGAAAACATAATTTAAGAATGAATTTTTGTCTTATAAATCCTAAATGAGAAATAAAAGTCTTAGAAGTATGCTTTAGATATTCAAAGGATTAAAAGTTTGTTTTAAAATCATGATATATTAATTAAAATAAGCATGTTGCAAATTTTTATGTATCTAGATATCAAAAGAGAGGTATACACATATAAATAAAACCATCTAAAATAAAATCATCTCTGCTCTATTTCTTTTCCATAATTGAGTATAGCCTTCAATAAATAGCTACTAAATTTATTTATTATTTAAATAAATTTAAATAGTGTTTATTTAAAATACTGGCTCCGAAATGAATGGCCAAACAAGATATTAAGAGTGCATTAAATAGTTCAAACTTTATCTCTCTATTAATGTTACAACCATGTAAACTTAAAAATAAATAGTGAACAGTCATTTTCTCCACATTTGGCATATGAATTTCTTGCAAAATAACAAAAGCTGAGCTTATTCTTATTTTCACATACATACGTTTCATATTGTTTGACTTTAATGTTTCATAAATATCCAATCCAGCAGTTCCCAACAAAACATCAGACTTCAGTGTCTGGTGACTCCACACACGAAAATGTAATTTACTCACAGGGGTGACAATACTACAAATGAAAAAAAGAAAGGTGAAAAAAGTATTCCCTTTAATATCACAATGGAATTCTAAATAAATCACAATTAAAATATCACTGTATATCTTACAGTTTACAACCACTCTTGCCTGTATTCTGTAATCTTATGAAAAACATATCTGAATGCTACAGGTTTGCACAGTCATCTTCACACACTGCTGACCTATAGTGAGGATTACATGTATGTATTATCAACAAAAGTAAAAGTGCTCATCATGCTACAAAATGTTGAAAATAATTTTACTTTAGTAGTTACAAAAGGCTGAAGCTGAAGCTCCAATACTTTGGCTACCTGGTGCGAAGAACTGACTCATTAGAAAAGACCCTGATGCAGAGAAAGATTGAAGGCAGGAGGAGAAGGGGACGACAGAAGATAAGATGATTGGATGGCATCACCAATGCAATGGACATGAGTCTGAGCAAGCTCTGGGAGTTGGTGACAGACAGGGAGGCCTGGCATGCTATTCACAGGGTCACAAAGAGTCAGACATGACTGAGAGACTAAAAAGAACTGAGTACAAAAAAGTGATTTGTATAAAAAACTAAATTCTTATTTTATGTCACACAGTGTGCTGAGTTTAGGATTATTTCATTTAACCTTCACAGTAACCCTGAGGTGAGAATACCACTTTCATCTTCACATACAGAAACTGATATTCAGAGAGAATAAGCAAATTGCCAAATATCACATAGCCAGTTGGTGATGGACTGTAATCTGAACAAATATCTGTCATTAAAATTTGTATTAAGAATGTTCTCAGTCAGGATTATATTACCCCATGTTTCACACTGCTAGAGGCAAAGTGTCTAGGACAACTGTCAAATAAGGCCATAACTTGCTAAATGCCAATACAGAAATCTGAATCTGCAATAAGCTGTATAAACACTATTTCAATTAGAAAAACAGAACACTATATAACCTATGTTGGTCCTATGGTTCAAGGCTGTAAGACTTTCCTGACCAGGGACAGAACTCATGCCCCCTGCGGTGGAAGTGCAGCGTCCTAACCACTAGACCACCAAGGAATTCCCAGTGGCAGATATTATAACCAAACTAAGAAACTCTCACCTAATCATTGCCCCTTTTTGGGAACAATGTAGTCATTCTCTTTCAAAACTTTCAGACGTTACTTTCAGGAGAACATATAGTAAATATTAAGAGAATATTTCTCTGTTAGTCATCTGAGTAATCACAATGGGGATGGAATAAAAGTTAATAAACTTAATTTTACTTTGAAAGATAAACTCTGCCATCAAAGATGGCAGATTATTTCAATTCAATTCTTGAGACAAGTATGGAAAGCATGCTACCTAACAATGGAAGCTGTGTTAAAATTGCAGGCCAATCTCCTGTAACTTAAAAATTCAGAAGTGTTCCCCTCCAAATATCCAGGCTGAAGAACACTACCATATAGGGCTACAAGGAGAGCTTTTTTTCTTAATTTTTAAACCACTAAATTCATGTTGCTATCAGCTCAAGAGCCTGAGAGTATATTTATAGTAAGCACAGATAGCAGTTGGTAGAAAATAGATGAGTATTCAGCCCATTATTCTGAACGTCTCTACTGCAGCCTGTGGCCTTTTGAAGGTTTGTTTTTTTTAAAAAAAAGTTACTCACACACCGTTTTAATCTAGATCAAATCTCTAATGGGGCACTAATTAAAAATGAAGTCTAAGAAACATTAATGTTGAAATAAATACAGATGAGAAACATTAGAATGATACTTCTCAAATTAGGTCTCAAGATGATCTTCAGAAAATTCTGAAAGTGAAAGTGAAGTCGCTCAGTCGTGTCCGACTCTTTGTGACCCCATAGACTGTAGCCTACCACGCTCCTCCATCCATGGGATTTTTCAGGCAAGAGTACTGGAGTGGGTTGCCATTTCCTTCTCCATGGAAAATTCTTAAGTTTCATTTATTTGTTCAAAATCATTATTAAGTACAACAAGATGCACTAGAACTTCAGAAGTCCATGTTAAAGATTAATGTAGGTATATCCAATTTGTCACTTATTAGAAATATTGTTCACAGAGGCATGTATCATGTATAGAGAAGAGCTTATCATTTCAGGTGTCTCATCTCACCATTTAAAAATAAAACATTTTTAGTAACAGGTTTGTTTTTCTAAGAGAAAAAAATGAACAATTTCAAATGTTAGGGAATGAAAGCAATTTGTCTACATTTGATAAAATAACAACTGGTTATATTTTGAACTATGCTTTAATATATAACATACTATATTATTTTAAGAATATAACATGCTGTATTAATTTAAAATCTGTTTGTTGATAAATCATACATTTTCTTCCATTTTAGTAGAAAAAGTTTAAAAATTAACCTATACTTCCCTTCAACCTATTATGCTTTTCTTACCAACATTTAGGGCTTTGTCAATTAGTGCTGAAATTGAGCTATATCCCACTTCTATGAATTTAAATGATAGATAAAAACAGCAACGCACAGACATATGCACATGAATGTATACTGCACTAACAGCACAACATTAGAAATAAAACTGTATAGGGAACTAGTAAAATTAATCACAGTCCATCCATATTAAACAGCATTATATAGTTATATGAGGGATGTTACATCTGTACATACTCAGAAAAAAAGGATGTATGTTTAATACAAAAATAGGGTGATAGAACAAAATGTATAATTTTTTTAAAGAAAAAAAAGTGGGTAGGTTTTGTGTGGGCAATGTAATTTTAAAAAACAAAAAATTAAAAAAAACACAAAATTAAATTTTGCTTAAAACTAAAATTTAAAATAAAAATTAAATAAGAAAAAATGAAGTGAGTTCCTGATATCCCTCTATTTCCAACTTAAATTAAGGAAAGAGCTGCTAATATTTCTGGGCCCATAACCCTGAGATCCAGAGAAGGCAATGGCAACCCATTCCAGTACTCTTGCCTGGAAAATCCCATGGATGGAGGAGCCTGGTGGGCTGCAGTCCATGGGGTCACTAAGAGTCGGACACGATTGAGCGACTTCACTTTCACTTTTCACTTTCATGCATTGAAGAAGGAAATGCCAACCTACTCCAGTGTTGCCTGGAGAATCCCAGGGACAGGGGAGCCTGGTGGGCTGCCATCTATGGAGTCACACAAAGTCAGACACAACTGAAACGGCTTAGCAGCAGCAGCAACCCTGGGATCTCTCAGCTACTATTTAGTGGCAACAGAGATACCATCAACAACTAAACGAGAATGCAGTGAAGAGGAGAAACTGGGAAAACAAATAATTAAAGAGAAACAAGACTAAAAGAACAAGGGGGTAAAATTAAGAGGGAGGAGGAACAACAAAAAAGTGAAAAACTTTCTAAAAGCTGCATTTCTGCTGACCTATTAAACAAAATATACCACAGAAAATACTTTAAAACCTACACTGTAAGAGGCTGCTTCCATTTGGGACTGTTCGTATTGTTGCATTTTTCTGTCTTCTTTGACTGTCCGTCTACTGTGACTTCCACATAAGGACTTGGCCCAAACCAATTCTTTTTATTTTCTTTAAGCTTTGCTGAAATGACTAAATAAGAGAGAAAATATTTCAGTATTTCAGATGTTAGTCCATCCTTCAAATCAATTTAATTTCACAAAGATTAAACAGAGCATTATTTTTACTCAAGAGAAGCAAAGCAGCTTGTTCTAAAATATTCACAAATTTTATTCACATATGACCTGTGTATTTCTTACCATCTTATTAAAAAATATAGGACTTCCTCACACCATCCAAGCAAATTCCCATCAGTAGTATCACCAGTCCCAGAGATCTTGAGGTCAGTTAAAAAGTACATTGACAAACTTGGTAAACAAATATGTAAATGCCTACCATCTATCAGATATTATTGCTCTAAACCCTGGACAGAACATATATAATTAGAGACAAGCCCTTGTGATGAAAAACAGCCTAAGGTGGCAGAATATGAGTTGGTAGTAAAGAAGTTTTCTAAAGATACGGTACTTTCAAGCAACCATCTAAATGACAAGGAGCTATCCATGTCAAGATCAAAAGTAGGAAAAAGGGAACGTTAACAAAGAGGTACAAAAGCTTTGATCTAAGAAAAGTAGAGCAAACAGAGAAAAATGGTAAGTAAGGTGAGATCACATTTGGCTTTGCAAGCCAAGATAAGGAATTTGGATTTTATTCTAAGCATGCTAGAAACCCACTGAAGGAAGAGTTACAAACTAAGATTATGTCTAGCATCTCATATATCTCTCATTACCTTAGCAAGAGCTTCTTACATCCTGAGCCTGAGTTAGTCACCACTGCTATAAAACATAAAACAGCCTTGTCCCAGCCTTGTATGGAAGGAAGACTCCAAGAGTAGATTCGAATCTAGAACACCCCACAGCTCCCACAGGAGACAACTCACTGGTCCCCTATAAATGAGATGACCACAGCCAAGGAACTATTTTACTACCTGGATATCTACTCTAACAGCAAAGTTCAGAGATGCCAGTGCCTATCAAGACTAACAGGTCCTTGCGAGTTGCTAGGGAAGTTTACATAGGAGCCACGCAAGAAGTGCAATATACAGTCCAACACACAGACAATCGCACTCAGCAGGCACAGTCCCAAGTGGTGGCCCTGAATCCCCCAACTTCACTTTGATCTAATATTTTACTTCTGTCCTTTTACACTTAAGAGACTGCTACAGCCGTCTAAGAGAGTAGGTTAGACTAGGGTGGTGAACATGGATATGGGGAGGAATCAATATTTTCTAATGATAATCAACAGGATTAGATTACATTAGTGAGCTACGGAAAAGCAGCAAGGATATCTCCTGTGTTTCTGGCATGAGTAACTGGATAGAAGGTGGTATCATTGAGTAAGATGGAAAAGATCTAGGAAAGAACAAGTTTGAGGAGGGTGGCATGGGCAGGAAATCAAGTGTATTATAACGAATGTATAAATTTGAGATGCTCGTGAGACAAAGTGCAAACACCAAGCAAAATGTCTTTTTCAGAACAGAAAATGCTCAGACCTATCTCTGACTAATATGTACTATAAAGCCCTACTACTTAATACAAAACCTAATTTAACCATAGGATTGCCCCAGAAAAATCCCTGTTTTTAATACATTTGTGGTCTGAGAAAAAGTGAAACATCCCATACAATCATGCATAAGTTCATTTTGTTTCAGGGGCTCTTGTGATCCTCTAAAACTGATTAAGCCTAGAACAAAGAGCAATGCAGCCATCCTGAGTGGCTTTTTAGGATTCAAACTTTTGAAAGCTATTTACCACATAATCCTACTTAACCCCACTAGAGTCATTTTAGGCAAATTTAAATGGGAAAATAAAAAGAGTAAGGGAGACTAATACCAACTGTTAGTGTTTTACTGTGTCTGGCACCTAAATATTATCATTTTGACTCTCACAACTATCCTGCAAGACAGGTATTATCATCTTAATTTTTACACATAAAAAAAGAACAAGATCAATAGAATTTAAAAGTTTATCCAACAGTCACAGGACAGGAGAAATTATGTTACGTGTTCAAATCTCAAAGTTTAGATTGCACAAAACTTTCATTACAGTCCTAACATTGTAAAATAGATCAATGTGCCACTTCCTAAAATTTAAATTCCCAAGGTAAATTAAAAGACTATGAAATTATAAACTAGAAGAAAATGAATCAGAAAAATGTCAGTATCATCTGTCACCTGGGCTACACCTAAAGGCCTCTAACCACTCTATTTTTACTCTCACTTCTCCAGTCCAATTCCTCATAGCTACTAGAATTGTTCTAGAACAAATGTGACCATGTCAATACTTTTCAATTCCCTAACGCCTGAAAAATGAAGTTTAAATTCTTCTGGGGCATTTTACNGGGGCTGGGACGGGGACAGGGACACAGACAGGACCTGGGAGTGTGGTGTGGGGAATGGGAATGGGGGAGACAGCAAGGGAAGCAAAGCTGGAAAGCAGGATTAGGAGGTGCTGGGAGCCGTGGGAAACACTCCAACTCCCTCTCGTTTGAGCAGAGGGTTAGTGCTATTCCTGTTTTCTTTTTCTCGGTCTCTTGGCCTGTGGGATTTTAGTTCCTCAACCAGGGACCAACTGGTTCCCTAACTCGGTTCCCCAACCAAGCCCCCTGCAATAAGAACTTGGAGTCTTAACCACCAAGGAATTCCCTATCACTGCTTTTTAAAAATCTATGTTGGTTTCACAACTGAACGCTCAGAGGAAAATGTTTTTATTTTTCATAAAGTGGAGAAATAAAAGTTCGAAAAAAGTTCATTCACAATCCCATTGTCTGTGAAGACTCACTGTGAACATTTTGATTTGTATTTTTCTGATTTTGTCCCCATGATTCTATCTATGTATTAATCTAGCTGGAACTTCTTAAATACAAACTTTCCTTAGCATTATAAAGCAACATAAATGTTTATCTAACAGTTACACACCCTTTCCTATTTGTGTGTGTATAATCAAATAGTTCCATGATAAGAAAGAAAAATAGCTTAGTTGCGCAATCTCACAATATTGAAACCTTGGGTTATTCCCAGTGTTTACTCTTATAAACAGCACGAGCATTATTAAAAATTGTGTACCTCCATGCTCATTTTCCTTAGGATAAAANTCCATGATAAGAAAGAAAAATAGCTTAGTTGCGCAATCTCACAATATTGAAACCTTGGGTTATTCCCAGTGTTTACTCTTATAAACAGCACGAGCATTATTAAAAATTGTGTACCTCCATGCTCATTTTCCTTAGGATAAAATTTGAGTAATGGAAACAGGAAATCAGAACTGTGCCTTTATTTTATTTGTTTATATTTCCCCAGCCAGGTGTAAAATTTTTTATTTACTTTTATTTTTTTAATTAATTCCTACTGGGATATAGTTGCCATGAGAGCTGTGCTGTTATAGTGTTGCTAGGAGTTGCTGGGCTGCCCTTCAGATCCTGTGGACTGTTATAGTCCGCAGGCGCCACGCACCGCCTGTTCTGACCCTCACTCTGCTCCCGCCTCCCCCAGCTGAGGTTTTCTCACAGATGCTGGGCCCATGGTCTCCACGGTCCAGGACAGGGCTGTGGGTGGGTATAGCTGTGGANCTTCAGATCCTGTGGACTGTTAGAGTCAGTGGGCGCCACGCACCGCCTGTTCTGACCCTCACTCTGCTCTCGCCTCCCCCAGCTGAGGTTTTCTCACAGATGCTGGGCCCATGGTCTCCACAGTCCAGGACAGGGCTGTGGGTGGGTATAGCTGTGGAAGACCACCCTCCCCATGAGCATAAACTCCCTTCTCCACACGGTCCTCCAGGTGTTGTCCCCCCTGGCCAGGAACCTCTTCCACCGGGCCATCTCCGAGAGCGGCGTGGCCCTCACTTCTGCCCTGGTCAAGAGGGACTCGAAGGCTGCAGCTGAGGTAGGTCTCACGCTGGACTGCCTGCACACCATTTGTTCTGCTTTCCTGGAGTTGTTAAGGGCTGTTCTTAGAATGGGGTCTGGCTGACATCCTTGAAGAATCACAGCGGTGAGGGTGGCTGAGCATGTAGGACAAGGACACACCTCTCCCCACCTCTCCCTTACGCCACTGAGCAAATCGGGAAGAGAGCTGAAGCAATTGCCAAGGCCAGAGAGTGATGAGGGCAGAGCTGGACTCAGGCTCGTGACTCTGGGCTGCCGGCCCCATGCACGTTCCAATGAACGGTTCCCAATGTGTGCCAGGTGGGGTGAGGGCTGCACAGTGGGCAGTGGCCGGTCATCTGTGTTGCCTCTCTCATGTCTGAGATCTGCTGACCTCATTGGCTCCATGTGACTCTGGAGTGGATTCTTCCTGGGGGTTTGTGACTGGGGTAGTTTCTTGGAGGATTCATTCACTCAACAAGTAGTCTTGATATAATCTGACATCTAGCAACCTCATGAAGCTTCTATTATAATTTCAGTTCAGTTCAGTTCAGTCGCTCAGTCGTGTCCGACTCTTTAGCCCTGCCTGTCCATCACCAATTCCCAGAGTTCACTCAGAGTCAGGTCCATCGAGTCGGTAATGCCATCCAGCCATCTCATCCTCTGTCATCCTCTTCTCTTCCTGCCCCCAATCCCTCCCAGCATCAGAGTCTTTTCCAATGAGTCAACTCTTCACTTGAGGTGGCCAAAGTACTGGAGTTTCAGCTTTAGCATCATTCCTTCCAAAGAACACCCAAGGCTGATCTCCTTTAGAATGGACTGGTTGGATCTCCTTGCAGTCCAAGGGACTCTCAAGAGTCTTCTCCAACAATTACATTCATCTCACACGCCAGTAAACTAATGCTCAAAATTCTCCAAGCCAGGCTTCAGCAATACGTGAACTGTGAACTTCCAGATGTTCAAGCTGGTTTAGAAAAGGCAGAGGAACCAGAGATCAAATTGCCAACATCCACTGGATCATGGAAAAAGCAAGAGAGTTCCAGAAACACATCTATTTCTGCTTTATTGACTATGCCAAAACCTTTGACTGTGTGAATCACAATAAAGTGTGGAAATTCTGAAAGAGATGGGAATACCAGACCACCTCACTTGCCTCTTGAGAAACCTATGTGCAGGTCAGGAGGCAACAGTTAGAACTGGACATGGAACAACAGACTGGTTCCAAATAGGTAAAGGAGTGCGTCAAGGCTGTATATTGTCACCCTGCTTATTTAACTTATATGCATCATGAGAAATGCTGGGCTGGAAGAAGCACAAGCTGGAATCTAGATTGCCAGGAGAAATATCAATAACCTCAGATATGCAGATAACACCATCCTTATGGCAAAAAGTGAAGAGGAACTAAAAAGCCTCTTGATGAAAGTGAAAGAGGAGAGTGAAAAAGTTGGCTTAAAGCTCAGCATTCAGAAAACGAAGATCGTAGCATCTGGTCCCATCACTTCATGGGAAATAGATGGGGAAACAGTGGAAACTGTGTCAGACTTTATTTTGGGGGGCTCCAAAATCACTGCAGATGGTGATTGCAGCCATGAAATTAAAAGACGCTTACTCCTTGGAAGGAAGGTTATGACCAACCTAGACAGCATATTCAAAAGCAGAGACATTACTTTGCCAACAAATGTCCGTCTAGTCAAGGCTATGGTTTTTCCAGTGGTCATGTATGGATGTAAGAGTTGGACTGGGAAGAAAGCTGAGCACTGAAAAATTGATGCTTTTGAACTGTGGTGTTGGAGAAGACTCTATTATAATTTAGGAGGCAGTTAATAATTATATAATTTCACAACTTAGAAAATGTCAGCTGTGACTGGAGCAATAGAGGTACCTGATGTCAACAAAATCTAAAAGCAACACGTAGTCCAGTTTGTAGGGGGAGGTTATCATGAAAGTTTTCTTGAAAAATAAAATGATCACGAGTTGAGATGAGAAGGACTAGTAGTAAGTGATTTGATAAGAAAAGAATATCCAGAAGAGGGAACCGTCTGTGCAAATGTCCTGTGCCAGGAGCAGGTATCTCAAGATAGAGAGTGAGGAAGGCTGATGTGGCCAGGGCAGAAAGTGCAGATAGGATCTGGAGAGAGCTGAGGATGGGACCATTGGCAGGACCATGCTGCATAGGACGGGGCAAGGGCTTTGTCTTTATTTGGAGACTGTTACAAAGACAAGAAAGGATGAGCAGCACAGAGTCCCTGCTGAGGAGTGTGCCTTAGTGTCAGCGACGTAGAACGTTTGGTCCGGCTGTGAGAGCTGGTTTGGTGGAGGGGTGGCGGCAGCAGCCAGACTTAAAGGGATGACTGGTAAGTAGGAGAGGGGGAGATAAAGAGTCCAAGAAGGTTTTGAATTTGGGAGAACTCTTTTCAGAATTGTTTGGCTATTAACAGAAGCACATTAATCAGGCTAAAGTTAAGAAAGGGGAGTTTATTCAAAGGAAATGAATGTGGTAGAGACGGACTTGGATTTTGTTATCAAACAGGACCAGAAATTGCAGAATAAAGAATCTTAAGTCCCTTATTTTGCTCTCTCACTGTTACTCTCTCCTCTACTTCTTCCTGTGCCTTTTAATTTTTCCTCCAAATATATACTGAGCACTGATGCATGTCAGACACTGGACCAGACTCTGGGCAGCCCGTGCACACTCTCCAGGGCCCCGTCATCATGGCACCTGACTTCTCTTCTGCATCTTCCCCTCTGGCTGCAATTTGCAACTGACTGGGCTGAGGCCACATGGCTATTAATTAGATGAGTCAAGATTTGGAATTAGAAAGTGGAATTCTGGATTCCATGCTCTTAAGCACCCACTCTGTGCTGCCTCTCTTTAGATGTTCAGCTTTGAGATCATTCTGCCCACTCTAAAGGAGATTAGGCAGCAGAGGCTGAGGAATAGAAGTGGCATGCCTGGGACCCAGGATCTACTGGTCTGGAGTATTTTCTGCTATTACAGGCTGCCTATAGAAATTGAGGTTGGGACAGAATACTCAGTACTGAGGGAAGGAAGACAGATGGCTCTTGAACTCTACTGTCACCTGTGATCTCTACAGCAAATTGCTGCCTTTGCTGGCTGTAAAACCATCACCTCAGCTGTCCTTGTTCACTGCCTGCGCCAGAAGACAGAGGACGAGCTCATGGAGATAATACTGAAAATGGTAGGTGCATCCACTCTCTTGGAAACACAAGCCCCCTACCTTAGAAACGTGGCCCCGGGCTTCATTATTCCAGCTTCAGTCCTCTTGCCCTGGAAAAACTACCTGGGACAGTTTCTCACCTCCCAGGAGGAGTGTCAGCCTCTAGATCTGAATGGAAAGTTCTTTCTTTCCTTCCTTATTACAGACTATCAAAGATGTGAGCAAAGACAAAAAAGTAACGTAATAAACAACTGTGTAATGACTCCTCGTAGCTGTCAACACTTATATTGTTTTCTAAAATTGTTTAGAGTTTTATTTCCTTATGGCTGTGCTGGGTCTCCCTTGCTGTGTGTGGCTTTCTCTCGTTTGGGGGAGTGGGGGCTACTTTCTGGCTGGCGGTGCTCAGGCTTCCCATTGCCGTGCCTTGTCTTATCAGAGAGCACGCGCTCGAGGTATGGGGGCTTCAGTTTCTGATATGTTTTTAAAAAATTAAACATTACATATGCTCAGACATAATTACCACCCTGAATTTGGGGGATGGGACTATTTCGAACAAAGATTTTCAGAAATATTGTCACAATTTGTTTTGGTTAATTTAGAAACCACTTCAGTTATAACCCAGTGGTGGTCCAGTTTTCTAGATTTTCTGTGTGTCTGCCTCAGTTGTGACTCTAATAATATAACTGTGTGTCTACCAACTCATCCACCCAACCTTCCATCCATTCATGCGTCCATTCGTTCATCATTTCATTTTATCTGTCCATCCACCAATGAATCCAGTTTACCAGTATCTTTTTATCAACCTTAAATAATATCCATTCATCTATAGCATTCATTCATCTGTTACCAATCATGCATATATATGTAGTTCATCACCCATCTCTTTAAAATCAATGATGAATCCATCACCTAGTCTGCTGGCTATATCCATCCATCTATACTCCATCTATGAGTATTCACCCATACTCCTTGGATTGACTAATATCATCCAGCCCTCCATCTCTGCTAAGTGTATGGGGGGAGGTAACAGAGTGGGTGATGCAGACATGATTGGNTAGTGATCAATTTCATCAGTCCATGCATCCACTTATCCATCCACCCATCCATCCATCCATCCACCTCTGCTAGGTGATGGGTGATGCAGAGTGGGTGATGCAGACATAAATGGATATAGTCCCTGTTTACAAGGAACTATTCACGGAGAAAGACACACAGAGACTTATGTGGATTAAGTGTGGTGGGAGTGCAGAGGGGAAGCATTCATTATAACAAGCAGGGCTGCTTCACAGAGAAGGTGACATTTCAGGATTGATGGCTATGGTGGTGGGTCGTCACAGGAGGTTAGCAGCATGACAGACACCCAGAGAGCACCACACTTAGAGCCAGTGGGAGCCGCTGGAGTAGCCTGAGCACCTGGACTCGCTGTCTGGACCCTGGGATCCTGAGGCTACTCCTAGACTCCCGGGGACTAGCCTCCAGCACTGGACTCTGCTTTATTTCCGTGGGTTAAGTCCAGTGTAGCCTTGGATCCCTGTTTCTCAGGCTCAGATAAGGTGACCACTGTGCTCAGAGATAAACACACAACTGTTTTCTGGTTGTATAGATTTCCTTCAGAGGTAAATTTCTTTTAGAAACTCTCCATGTGGCACAGGAGACTCAGCTTATAAGAGGAGATTCGGTGACTTTGGGAAAATCCAGAGAATGTAAGAGTCCAAGTTATTCTTATGAGATCTGAGATCATGTGGAAGTGTTTCCAGGATTATCCTCTCTCCCTAGTACACAAACACACACACACACAAGCACACACACATCGCTGGACTGTGGGCCTACAACACACAATGGAGGGATCCTTAATGGGATTTCCCACATACCGGTCTGGTCTGTTAGCTACAGTATCACAATAAAACTAGCACGGTCTTGGTAGGCTCACAACAAAGAGAAGTGTCGGGTGGGCTGAAGTTCAGTCAGCTTGTATGAGTCAGGATTTTCTAATGCAAGATAAGAAAACTCATCTCAAATGCCTTGAGAAGAGAAAGCAATATGTTGCGACAGAATCTTCAAGTAACTCACTGACAAGTACAAAGGGGATGGCTTCAGGCCTGGCTGGATCCAGATGCACATNGCTTCTTCCTCTGTGAAGCTGCCATGTGGAAATAAGTCACTTTACTATACTAAATAACCAATAAGTATTTTGTGGGGAAATACTTCAAGACAACATAGAGACCTTGTAATTCCTCCAACTATTACCACTGATTTTTACATCCATTGATGATTTTTGCCTAAAGTAATTTATTACTGTGACAGTTGCTCAGTCGTGCCTGACTCTTTGCGACCCCATGGACTATACAATCCATGGAATTCTCCAGGCCAGCATACTGGAATGGATAGCCTTTCCCTTCCCCAGGGGATCTTCCCAACCAAGGAATCAAAGCGGGATCTCCTGCATCGAATTCTTTGCCAACTGAGCTATCAGGGAAGCCCAGTTACTGCTGTGGTGGTTGCCAAATACTGATTTTGTTTTTTCTCCTAATGAATACCTTCCTATCTTTCTTTTATGTTTGTCACTCTTTTGGGGGCTCTAAGAGCTTTCCCTTACCTCGCCCCCATTTAACTTATGTAATTGTTTACTTATCTATTTATGTTAGTCTTGAATCCTTTTTTTAAATATCAGCTTATTTTGTACAGTGACTGGCAGCCTCTTACAATAGCAATTTTTGGCAATTAAAATAAATTTATATTAAAAATAAATAGATAATTTTAAAAAGTACTTTGCCAACAAAGGTCAAAAAATAAAAATAAAAAACAGCTGCATCCTGTGTTACACAGCAGCTCTGCACTAGCTGTCTGTTTTGCCTCTGGTAATGTGTGTGTTTTAATGCCACTCTCTCAATTCGTCCCACCCTCTCCTTCCCCCCACCCCATGTCCTCAAAGTCTTTTCTCTTTTCTGCATCTCTCTTCCTGCCCTGCAGGTTGGTTCATTCAGTACCTTGGGAGCTCATCCTGCCTTGGACTCTGTGAACACCTAAAGGAGTGAGATAGGATAGGNCCCTCTCCTTCCCCCCACCCCATGTCCTCAAAGTCTTTTCTCTTTTCTGCATCTCTCTTCCTGCCCTGCAGGTTGGTTCATTCAGTACCTTGGGAGCTCATCCTGCCTTGGACTCTGTGAACACCTAAAGGAGTGAGATAGGATAGGATTGGGAGGGAGGTTCAAGAGGGAGGGGACATGTGTATACTTATGTCTGATTCACATTGTTGTATGGAAGAAACTAGCACATCGTGAAGCAATTATTCTCCAATTAAAAAGAAAAAATTAAAACCAAACAAGCAAACTGCATCATTCTCAACCCAGGCTCCTGGGTTTAAATTCTATCTACTTAAAAGTGTTTTTACCCAGACAGGGATCTAAACCTCTTGCTTTTCCAAATTTAAGTCTTTGTCAGTGGTTTCTGATTCCCTGGAATAAAAAATTAGGAATCTTAGTGAGTAGAAGTGAGGATCCAGGTCTCTTTCCTGCTACAGAGGCCCATAGGCCAATCTGGTGATCATTTCCTGGTGACTGTTCATCAGCTCTGTCCAGGACAACAGTCATGCGTATGCTACTGAGACCTTGAAATGGGGCCGGTCCAAACTGAGATGTGCTGGAAGTGATAAATACACACCATATTTTGAAGGAAAAAGGATGCAAGTCTCATGAATAACGCATATAATGATTACAGGTGGAAATGATCATGTTTTGGATCTGTTGGGTTAAATCAAATATGTTATTTAAATTCGGGGACTTCCCTGGAAGTCTAGTGGTTAAGACCTTGCCTTCCAATGCAGGTTGTACAAGTTTGATCCCTAGTCTGGGAGCTAAGATTTCACATGCCTTGTGGCCAAAAAACCAAGTCATAGAATAGAAGCAATATTGTAACAAATTCAATAAAGACTTTAAAAACTAATTAATTTCACCAGTTTCTTTTGACTTTTTCAGTGACAACTAGGAAGTTTACACTGTTTTGCCCTATAGTTGAGGCACTGGTCTAAGCAATGCCAAACACACTTTCACTGTACTTGGGAGGCGAAGAAGGTAATATNGTTTGTCTGTTCAAACTCAGTCAAAGCACCTCTTACACAAAAGAGCAAACAAACAATTTTAAAAACCTATTACTGAAGAAAGAAAAATCTCACAGCACCTCAGAACTCAGTCTTCTCCTTTGTAGAGAAACACTTTTTTTTTTCCTTTTTTGCTTAGAGTTTATACTACCTATGGTCTTCCCTGGTAGTTCAAATATTAAAGAATCCACCTGCAATGTGGGAGGCCTGGGTTTGATCCCCAGGTTAGGAAGATCCTCTGCAAAATGGAACAGCTAGCCACTCTGGTATTCTTTCTGGCCTGGGGAATGCCATGGACAGAGGAGCTTGGCAGGCTACAGTCCAAGAGTTTGCAAAGAGTTGCACATGACTGAGCAACTTTCACACACATACACACATACACACTATCTATGTAACAAAATCACACATGTCAAACTTTATACATTTTAGTAAACAACATAATGGAAAGGTCTGTCTCAAAAGAAAACATCTGAGAGCGCTGATTAAAACGTATGTGGGAGCACATGTATTTGTTATTTAAAAGATCCAGAAGCAGACATGTTGGAAATCTAAGTGCCAGCNGTCTACAGTATTCATACAACATTAGGCTTCCATTCCCTGGTGGTCCAGGGTTTAGGACCACTTGCAATGTGGGGGCACGAGTTCGATCCCCGGTCAGGGAACCAGAATCCCATATGCAGAAGAGACAGGGAGGGAGGGATGGACAGATGTAGGGAGGAAGGAAAAAGAATATGTTCAAAGCTAAAATTCTGGCGGCCTTAACTCAAACGACTAGCTCATTCCCTTGGGTTGATCTGTATATTTTTTTTCCTTCACTTTTTATGTCTACTTAATTTGCACCATTTTGGATGTTTTATACAATTTACTAAAAGGGCCATTTTATTTTAAATACAGAAGGCATACATCATAAATAAAATCATTAGTAGTCACTCAGAATATAAAGGCACTGAGGTGTACCATGAAAGTCAACAGAGCATTGCACAGGATATTCTTGATTCAAACTGCTTGTTACAGAAAGAGTCCTCAAAGACATCATTACCACATATGTATAGTTATTATTATCTCCTCAATACAGAAAAGACTGTCTGTCACAGAATTACGACATCAAGATAAGGAAATTAAGAGGCAGTGAGAAAAGTCCAACATTTGGATGCTGATTTTATGCATGATAAAGTATTATTCTAGTTGCTGATCTACAGCAACAGTTTATTGCTGGAGAAATACCCTTTTAAATAGTATAGATTATTCTAAATTAACATTATAAAGTTGCAAAAAAAATAAATTCAAAATCATAATAAAATGTATTTTAAAAACACAATTTCATGTAAAGAAGACTAATGAAAGTACAGACTACAAACATATTTTTAGAAAGTGATTCTCTCCAGATAATTAGAGAATCATTGTGATAAAACTGTGAGATGCTTTGCAAAAACATGCTGATAATTTTAATAATATATGTTCTAGTTCACGTTAGTTTCATATAATCAAAATTATTTATTTTAAATCTCTAAGAATAAAAAAACACACCACTTGTATAATAGTAAAGACAAATCATAGAAACCTTAGTATTAATTGGCAACCAGTTAAATAATCACAAATTCATACCATAGAAAACTATGTAACAATTAGAACAACTTACTAGTAACTGAAATGGAAAGATTTCAAGAATATTTAAGTTACAGAATATATATAATGTAATATTTTTGCAAATAAAAACAAAATGCATATCCCTATAGGTAAATATAATTAAAGGCAGAAAAAGTATCCATCCCAAACTGGTAATAGTGTCTACCCTCCTGTGTACTAAAGAAGGAAGTCATGGGGAACTTGTGGTTTTATATGTATTATTTGAGTTTAAAAAGAAAATATATACCATAATTGTACAATTTGAAAAATACCTCAAGACTAAGTAGATAGAGAATCTACACTTCAAAGCCCATCTTCTCCCCTGAGTGCCAGACTCTTAGGTCTAACTTTTACAATTGTCTGCATTACTAAAATGACTAAGGTGAAACTCTGCCTGGCTCAACAGCAGCACCATTCACCCAGTTTCTCAAGCCAAATCTATGAGCATTAAATCTTTCCTTCATCTAGTTGTAAAGATTCTATCTGCAAAATATACCCTACTATATATCCTAAAATATATGCTTACTTTTCTTTTAACTACATTAGCCCAAGCCACAACCAGCCCTTCCTTGTCAACAAACTATTACAAGTCACTAAATAAGGCTCGCTGCCTCTGCATTTGCTCCTTTTCCCTCTCAGCCATTTCCCATCAAAGTTAGTGTACTCTTCTAAACATCAGAATTAGATATTGCTCTACTCTGCTTAAATATCCAATAATTGCCTATCTCACCTAAAATAGAATCCAAATTCCTCACTCTGGCTTACAGAAGCTCCTCTTCATTCCATACATGACCCACTTTCTTGAGTTCTACTCCTTTCTTGAGTTCTTCTCTCCTTAACATTCTCCTCCTTAGCCACTGTAAATCTGGATTCTATTAGTCATTCTGGACTTACAGGCTTACACTAACTATTCCCTCTGCTGAGAATGTTTTCCCCACTTATCTTTAAATAGCTAACATCTTGCATTCAGCCTTCAAGTTAATTCTCAGGTCTTCCCTGACAACCCAGAATAATGTAGCCATACTTTTACTTTCTACTACATCACTGAAATTTTTCTGACTTTTTAAATTAATTTTATTAATTTCTACAAAGGTAGGCAAACTTGTCTGCCTTGCTAGTCAGTACCTGAAATATTCTACAGTTTTAATTAACTAATATCCACAATTTATATTAAGGGTCACTCTTTATGAAACTTATACGGTCCTAAGGATGTTGACAAATGCATAACTGCCATGTATTCAATAGTACAGTATCACAGAGAATAATCTCACAACTCTAAAATTCCTGTGCTTCCCTCCCATTCATTCTTCTTCCCTCAATAAGAACTTCTGGCAACCACTTATCTTTTTACTGTCTCTACAGTTTTGCTTCTCCCAGAATGTTAAGCCTGGCTTTTTGGTACTACGATTAAAGTTTCCTCTGTATCTTTTCAGAGCTTGACAGTTTTTTTTTAATTTGCTGAATAAACATTTCATATGTGTTTATTCCAAGGATGTTAGATGCTTCCAGCTTCTGGCAGTTATGAATAAAACTGCTATAAATACTATCATCCAGGTTCTTTGTGTATGTAAGTCTTCTACTCAATTGGGTAAAGAGGACTACAATTACAGGATGATAAGGGTAAACCTATGTTTTAGCTCTGTAAGCAACTGCCAAATCATCTTCCAAAGTGGCTGTACCACTTTGCATTCCAATAAGAACTGAAGGAAAATTTCTACTGCTCCATATCCTCACAAGCATTTGATATTGTCAGAATTTAGTATTTCTAGAATTTAGCCAATCTAATAGGTGTACAATGATGTTCCACTAGTGGCTTAGTTTGTAATTCCCATGTGACATGATATTGAGCATCTTTTTGTATGTTTGATCATTTACCATCTATGTACACTGTTTCACGAGCTATCTCGTGATATTTTACCCATTATTTGTTTTCTTATTGCTGCATTTTAAGAGTTATTTGTGTGTTTTAAATATAAGTCCTTTATATGTTTTGCAAACATTTTCTCACAGCCTATGGCTTCTCTTCATTTTCTTAACAGTGTAAAGGTGCTGGTCACTAATTCCACAAGTCTCAAGTTGAATGCAGTGGGTGGGTTCCCCACACCAACAACCAATTCTCCAATGCCAACTGGGTGTCCTACAGTTTAATAATAGACAGGAAATAAATACAACATAGTTTTATATATTTAAAATTTTTTTCACCAAAAAATCTGTTAGAAATAAAATACACTAAAGTTTCAGGGTACAAAAAACAATCAATATATAAAAGTCTATTTTATACACTAACAACAAATCATCAGAAAGCAATTAAGAAAAACAATTCCATGTACAACTGTAACAAACAGAATATCTAGGAATAAATTTAACCAGCTAGGTGAAAGATCATCTTTCACTGAAAACTAAAGACATTATTGAAAGAAACAACACAACACAAAGAAATGTAAAGGTATTTGGGCTCATGGATTAGAAGAATTTAACATTTTTAAATGTCCATATCACCTAAAGCACTAAAGCAATCTACAGAGTCAACGCAATCCCTATCAAAATCCCAATGACATTTTTCGCAGAAACGGAAGAACAAAAAAATCCTAAAAATATGTATGGAACCCCAAATAGCCAAAGCAATCCTGAGGAGGGTAGGGGGAAACAAAGCTGAAGTATCATTCACTCTGATTTCAAATTATATTACAAAGTCACAGTAATCAAAACAGCATGGTACTGCCAAGTGAAGTGAAGTCACTCAGTTGCGTCCGACTCTTTGTGACCCGTGGACTGTAGCCCACCAAGCTCCTCCGTCCATGGGATTCTCCAGGCAAGAATATTGGAGTGGGCTGCCATTTCCTTCTCCAGGGGATGCAGAATTGAGAGTTCAGTCACACATATATGGACAATTAATACACAAGAGAAAAGAACACACAATGGTGAATAGATAAGTCTCTTCAATAAATCATATTGGAAAAACTGGTCATGCAAAAGAATGAAACTAGACCACCAGCTTACACCATACAAAAAGTCAACTCAAAATAGATTAAGGACTTGAATGTAATACCTGAAATCATAAAACTCTTAGCTGTCAACATCACTAAATATTAGGGAAATGCAAATCAAAATCACAAATGAGATACCACCTCACACCATTAGAATAAGTATTATCAAAAAGGTGAGAAATAAGAAGTGTTAGAGAGGATGTTGAAAAAAGGGAATTCTTGTATAGTTTGTGGGAGAGCAAATTACCGTAGCCACGAGAGTTCTCAAAAATTAAGAATATGATCCAGCCATTCCACTTCAAGGTATTTATCCAAAAAATTCAAAAACATCTATTTTGAAAAGATATATGCATACTGATGTTCAATCCAGCACTGCATACAAGACGCAAGATACGTAAACGAACTAAGCTGCCATCCATGAATGACTGGATTAAAAAAATGTGGTATATATTTAAAACAAGGGAATATTACTCAGCTTAAAAAAAGGAAAAAAATTTAAGAGAGGAAATTTCATCATTTGCAACAATATGGATAGACCTGGAGGGTATTATGCTAGTGAAATAAGACAGAAAAAGGCAAATACTGCATGATTTCTTTCATATGTGTATGGGCGGTGAGGGGTGAGTAGACAAACCAAACAAAAATAAGTACACAGAGAGAACATACTGGCTAGCAGAAATTAAGTGTGGGAAGGGCAAAATGGATAAAGGATGTCAAGTGCATGGTGATGAATGGAAACTAAACTTTTACTAGTTAGCATGTTGCAGTGTATACAGAAGTCAAAATATATAATTTTGTATGCTTGAATCTTAAACATCATAAACCAATTTTATATCAATCAGTGAGAAGGTTGTCTGTCAAACTACTAATCTAATAGAATTGACTTCAGAGACCATACAGGACAAAGAAAACAGGACTATACAAAATTAGTCTGAAACAATCAAATGACAACCACAGCAGGCAGCAAGAAGAAACCATGAGATGGGGAAAGAATTTGGTATTTCCAGAGCTACCACATTATAACATTCAAAATGTTTCATTTTCATACCAGCAAACTGAATTCAACAGCACATTAAAAGGATTAATACATCATGACTAAGAAGGATTGATTAATCCCTGGGATGCAAGATGGGGTCAACATACAAAAATAAATAAATCAGTGTGACCAACAAGGACGTACTCTATAGCAAAGGAAACTCTACTCAGTATTCTGTGATAACCCATACAAGAATCTAAAAAAGAATGAAAATATATATAACTGAATCATCTGCTGTACACCTGAAACTAACACAACACTGTAAATCATCTATACTCCAATAAAATTTTTTTGAAAAATAAAGAAAATCAATGTGTTGCACCAAGTTATAATAAAGGATAAAAACCACATGAACATCACAACTAATGCAGAAGAGCATTTGACAAAATTCAATACTGTTTCATAAAAAACTGTCAAGTTAGGAACAGAAGGAAATTACCTCAACACAATATGTTTTACATATGAAAAAGCCCACAGCTAACATCACACTCAACGGTAAAAATCTGAAATTTTTTCTTCTAATACTAAAACAAGNTTGACAAAATTCAATACTGTTTCATAAAAAACTGTCAAGTTAGGAACAGAAGGAAATTACCTCAACACAATATGTTTTACATATGAAAAAGCCCACAGCTAACATCACACTCAACGGTAAAAATCTGAAATTTTTTCTTCTAATACTAAAACAAGACAGGATGCCCACTCTCATCATTTCTAGTCAACACAGTACTGTAAGTCCTAACCAATGAAATTAAGGCATTTAAAAGAAAGAAAGAAAGAAAAAATTGGAAAGAAAGAAGGAAAATTATCTGTCCCCAGATGACATGATTTTATATATAGAAAAAAAGAAAAAAAACAGTTCCAAACAGGAGATTCCCTGGAGGTCCATTCTTCCAATGCTGAGGGCACAGGTTCAATCCCTGGTTGGGGAACTAAGATCCCACATGCTGCATGGTCCAGCCAATAATAACCAAAAAAAAGAGAGAGAGATTAAAAGTGTTGGCAAGGATGTGGAGAAACTGGATCCCTTGTACACGGTTGGTGAATCTCTTGTATTGAATACAGAGGCAAACATCATCAACAAAATAAAAACAAACTGAATTAAGTAATATTCCATGACCAAGTGGAATTTATACCAAAAATACAAGCTTGAATAAATATCCAGAAATCAATTAATGTAATATATATTACATAGACATATTAGAACAGAGTACAAAAACAACATCATCTCAACCCACAAAAGGCATTTGACACAACTCACCCTTTCATGTAAAAACACTCAAGAAACCAGAAGTAAAAGAAAACTTCCTCGACCTGAAAAAGGGCATCTAATTAAAAAACAAACAAACAAACAAACTATAGCTTCAGTTCAGTTCAGTCGTTCAGTCATGTCCAACTCTTTGCAGCCCCATGGACTGCAGCACACCACGCTTCCCTGTCCATCACCATCTCCTGGAGCTTACTCATACTCATGTCCATCGAGTCAGTAATGCCATCCAACCATCTCATCCTCTGTTGTCCCCTTCTCCTCCCGCCATCAATCTTTTCCAGCATCAGGGTTTTTTTTTCCAAGGAGTCGGTTCTTCGCATCAGGTGGCCAAAGTATTGGAGTTTCAGCTTTAGCATCAGTCCTTCCAATGGATATTCAGGACTGATTTCCTTTAGGATGGACTGGTTTGACCTCCTTGCAGTCCAAGGGACTCTCAAGGGTCGTCTCCAACACCACAGTTCAAAAGCATCAATTCTTCAGCACTCAGCTTTCTTTATAGTCCAACTGTCATATCCATACATGACTACTGGAAAAACCATAGGTTTGACTAGACGGACCTTTGTTGGCAAAGTAACGTCGGCTTACATCCTGCTGCTGCTGCTGAGTAGCTTCAGTCGTTTCCAACTCTGTGCGACCCCATAGACGGCAACCCACCAGGCTCCCCCGTCCCTGGGATTCCTATTCTACTTAATTGTAAAAGATTGAATGCTCTCCCCCTAAAATCAAGAACAAGAAAGAATGCCAGCCCTCATCGTTTTTATTCAAAGGTTCTAGCCAGTGTAACTTGTCAAGAAAATCAAACAAAAGGCACATGGACTACAGAGAAATAAGTAAAACTACCTTTATTTGAACATGATCTGATCTTGTGTTCAGAAAAATAGAGTAACTTAAAAATTATTAAACAAGAGGGAACCAGGGCCCAGGTTCAAAAAAATTTCCAAATACACTATGGGTAGATTGTAAATGACTATGTGGTCAGTCACCTAGTTAACAAAGAACAATATGTAATATTAAGTAAGCACTATCACATGCATTTTGGTTATTAGATGGAAGAAAGCTTTCAATCTGCTGTTCTTCAAAGTTTTTCTGTAAAGGGCCAGAAAGTATACATTTTAGACTTGGGGGCCATATGATGTCTGTAACAATTGTTCAACTGCCATTGTACTGTGACAGTGTGACAGAGAACACATAAAATGAATGGGGCTATCTCAATAAAACTTTATTTATATATATTTTAAAAAAGCAGCAGGCCAGATCCCTCCCATGAGTCATAGTTTGCTAACACGTGCTCTCGAGCATTAAGTGAAAAACCTGTAACATCCTACATACATCACACTCATGGCATAAAACTAGGAAGTATATAAGAGGCAAAAAAATTTCTTAAGACATTAGAATAAAACAGTTGGACATGGGTGGAATATCTTATAATTAAACTTTACTTTACATCTTCCTCATTATGCCCATTAATACTCCCTTCATTTGCCTCTTCCTGTACTATCATACTCATTTCAGTGTTTCTCCTTGCCTTACCCCAACCTGTCCACATAGTGTTATCAAAGGATTTCTAAGATGAACTTTCTACACAACTCTGATGATCTGCCATGATCCTGCTTTGACTATTATCTTATTTCACATGCCATTCTCCCATATATACCCTATGCTCCAGTCACACATAATTATTCATCACTCTCCAAAATGCTATCTGTTTAATACTTCTGTGATTTACTTATCCTGTTCTGTTAAAACTTCACCCCACTATTTCCCTAAATTTCTGGTCATCTGGTCTTCTCTTAACCTTCAATATTCTGCTCAAGCATCTCATTTGGTAGCCTTCCTTAAACTAGAAAGCAGAAACAATTCTTCTAGTCTATTCTATAGCATGCACTAAAAGATACTATAACATGGTAATTAAGTGCCGGGAACCAGCACATGAGATCCCACACACGACAAGGTCATGAGGATAGACCTGACAGGCAAGGCGGATCAGGACTCGAGGGACTCCCTGGACCTGCTCAAGCATCTACCCCGATACCAAAATCTGTCTGTCTACTGTTTACTATATTATGCCTTTCACCAACTCTTCTGGCATTAATAGGGGGCTATTCCCGACCACCTTTCTCTGGAGAAAATCAACTTAGGGCTCTAGTTGATAAGTCTCCTGGGCATGAAAGGAATATGTCAATTCAAACCCCACTGTTAGCATTCTAACTTGCGTGGCAGGTTTATCCATACTCTTACAACTAACGCACATGATTGTTCACAACTTCCCAACCATGAAAGGCAGGGGAACTTAAACATTCTAAAGTCCTAATAGGCATAGAGCCCTTCAAGGAGTAAAAATTATTAGAATAGTGCTGGTGAAGGATTTCATTGTTTAGCCAATGCTTGCTGCCAAGTTTCCATATCCCTTACCCATTGTGTGCCTGGAAGTATATTAGTTAATATAGTTGGTATGTAGGGAAAATAAGTAGTAGCCTTGGTGTTAGCAACATTAGCCCTTTGAGTTAATAAATTTTTTCTTTGCGGTAAAATTTTTTCTTTTGCAGTATAACCCATTGCATCTTTGCCCCATAGGAATGTAACTTTATTTAGTACTTTCTGAGAGTGGTGCCAGACTTTAGAAAAAACACTTTTAGAGAAAAATAAGTTTTCTGGTTGACAAACCTTTATCAGAAAAAAGGGGTCATAAATGTTAACAGGCCTCCAGGCCAGAGGATGTAAATCACATAAGACTTTTGTATATGGAAAGGTATGCAGAAAGAAAGCCTGCTTTCGATAATGGTCAGAACTGCTAACCCTGCATGACTCTGCATCTTCCATCCCCCTCTATGTATAACCCAAGGTATAAAAGCTGTTTTTAAAAAATAAAGTTACAGACCTGCTCCACTTAAGCTTGGTCTCCCCATCTCTCTCCCCGTCTCTCTCTCCAACTCCGTCCATCCTGAGGGAACCCCTGGATCCTGCTGGGGCTGGACCCCGGCAATTAACTGTGCAAGCTTTGGAGTCTCTCCACATCCACACGCATTGTTTACTGTGTAAACTTAAGCAATTTACTGAATTACTTTATTCTTCCATAAAACAGGAATAACTTTATTGTAGTTTTGCTTTAAAGATTGATATAATACCTGTAAAGTGCTGCTGTTGTTTAGGCACTAAATCATGTCCATATAAAATCTGTGCAACAATGTTTATAGTAGCTCTATTCACAGCTGCAAAATATGTGAAACAAGGTGATCTCCCTCCATGTGCCTGTGCGTGCTTAGTCACTTTAGTAGTGTCTGACTTTATGATCCCATGGACCGTAGCTTGCCAGGCTCCTCTGTCCATTGGATTTTCCTGGCAAGAACACTGTAGTGGGTTACCATATCCTGCTCCAAGGGATTTTCTGGAGCCAGGGATCAAATCCACATCTCCTGCATTGGAGGCAGATGCTTTACCCCTGAACCACCAGGGCAACCAATCTCCTTCCACAGGTAAATCAATAAACTGTAGTACATTTACACACTGGAATACTACTCAGCAATAATTTTTTAACAAAACACAACAGGATTTCCCTAGGGGCACAATGAATTAAGAGTCCACCTGCCAAGCAGGGGACACGGGTTCAATTCCTGGTACGGGAAGATTCCACATGCTTCAGAGCAACTAATTCTGATAACTGCAACTACTGAAGCCTGCAACCTAGAGCCTGTGCTCCCCAACAAGAGAAGCCACCACAATGAGAAGCTCACACACAGTGAAGAGTAGCTCCATTTACCACAACTAGAGAACGCCCATTCTAACAACAAATACCAGTGCAGCCAAAAGTAGTTATTTTTTTTTTAATACAACAACTCAGAGGAATCTCAAAGGCAACATACTGAGTGAAACCCCTTCTCAAAAAGTTTAATATGTACTATTCTATTTATGTGACAGTCTCCAAAAGACAAAACAAAGAAATGGAGAACAAATTTGTTGCTGCCAGAGGTTAAGAACTGAGGGTGAGTTTGACTAAAAAATACAGCCCAAGGGAGGTTTTTGGTGTGATGAAATTGTTCTGTATCCTGATTGCGGTATTAGTTACAAGAATCAATAAATGTGTTAAAATTCATTATAACTGTACACCCAAAAATATTCACTGGAAGGACTAATGTTGAAGCTGAAACTTCAATACTTTGGCCACCTGATGTGAAGAACTGACTCATTGGAAAAGACCCTGATGCTGGGAAAGACTGAAGACGGGAGGAGAAGGGAACAGAGGATGAGATGGTTGGATGGCATCACTGAATCAATGGACATGAGTTTGAGTAAACTCCAAGAGTTGGTGATGGACAGGGAGGCCTGGCATGCTGCAGTCCATGGGATTGCAAAGAGTTGGACACGACTGAGCGACCGAACTGAACACCCCAAAAAAAGCCAATCACTGTATGATAATTTTTTTAAACACTTAAAACATTAACTAAAAATTTTAGAGGCTACCACTGGGCTGAACAGTGCCTTCCCTCAAATTTATGTCCACGTGGAAACGAGATTTTGACTTTACTTGGTCTTAAAGGATCTTCACAAATATAATCAAATATAAATCACAAATATAATGGATCAAGCTATAAGATGAAGAAACAAACTGGAGAGAGATATATACACAAGACAAGGAATGAGAGAAATCAGAGGCATAGAACAGATTATTCCTGAGAAGTTCCANCTTCACAAATATAATCAAATATAAATCACAAATATAATGGATCAAGCTATAAGATGAAGAAACAAACTGGAGAGAGATATATACACAAGACAAGGAATGAGAGAAATCAGAGGCATAGAACAGATTATTCCTGAGAAGTTCCAACTTTAGTTGTACCTTATTTTGGCCTTTTAGACTCCTGGAACATGGGGGAAAATGAAGCTGTGCTGTTTAAAACTGCCCAGTTTGTGGCAATTTATTACAGCAATCCTAAGTGAAGTGAAGTGAAGTGGCTCAGTCGTGTCTGACTCTTTGCGACCCCATGGACTGTAGCCTGCCAGGCTCCTCTGTCCATGGGATTCTCCAGGCAAGAATACTGGAGTGGGTTACCATTTCCTTCTCCAGGGCTCTTCCTGATCCAGGAATTGAACCCAGGTCTCCCACACTGGAGGCAGACACTTAACCTCTGGGCCACCAGGGAAGCCTAAGAAACTAACATTGCCTATGATTTCTATTTATGTGACATTCTGGAAAAGGCAAAAACATTGGGACAGAAAAATGACTGCTTCCTAAGGAATGGGGCTGGGGGACCAAAAAATGCTCTTAGTTTTTACAACAACAACAACAACAACAACAAAACACCTGACATTAGATTTATGTATCTTGGGGAGATCTCTCCAGGACTCATCTCCCTTTCTAGGATCTCTCTTCTACCTCTGTATCTCATTGCTAGATTAATCTATCTGTTTTAATGTCTCTTTCATTTTATAATCTATTCTTCTTTCACCTCCTCCAAAGATTATTTCTAAAGCCAATTTCAACTTTGCCTCCATTTACAGCTTTAAAATTCACAGAAATGGAAATAGGTGACTATGAATTTCCTATGGAAAACTGACGTTTCACATGATTTTTTTAAATGCTTTCACAATCAAATACACTGTAGAGCCTGTATCTTCACCTAGTAAACCACTGTGATTTGAGTCAACGAAGATAGAAATTTGAATCTAAGTGTTAGTCGCTCAGTCATGCCCGACTCTTTGTGACCCCATGGACTGCAGTCCTCCAGGCCCCTCTGTCCATGAGATTTTTCAGGCAAGGATACTGGATTGGGTTGCCATTTCCTTCTCCAGGGGATCTTCCCAACCCAGGGATCGAACCCGGGTCTCCTGCACTGCAGGTAGATTCTTTACCAACTGAGCTACAAGGGAAGCCCCAAATCTAGTACAATATTAAAATAATCCATTATTTATTAGTCTTGTCAGGTACAAAGAAACTTAAAACAGGGCCAATTCTTAACACTTTCTTATCATTTATTTTGAGTAATGTTTACTATCACATTAGAAAAATGTGACTGCATGTCTAATGTAAAAAGAAGGTGCTAAAACACTGCCAGCAATAAAAATTAACCTTAACATCTTCATGAAAGGCAGCAGGGGAAAGAAATGTGGAAAGACACACATTTCACAAGATTATTTCAGTAATATCTTATCCCATAAGTAACAAACAGAAACTACATTTCTAGCCTTATTTTAAAATGTGTCCTATTTATATATAAATCATTAAATAACCAGGGCATTATGAATTTTGCTTGGGTTCCTTTTCAGAAATAACACATCCAACATAATCAGTTATTTTTATAGGCCATGTCTAATTTATCCTACAAAACTTGATAATTTTATATAGGCCTGTAATTTCTTAAAAGAAGCCACCAGAAACATTTCAGAAAACACACAAAACCAGTAAGGAGAAAAACTGCTTGCTGAAACATTAAGTACAGACAGAGTTCAAAGAGCTAAAATATACAGTGGTATTCAGAGAACTAAAACCAAATGAAGCTAAACTCTCAGCCTTACTAAAATACAAAAGCATACATGGTAACTAAATATTGGTAGTCTCCCATGGATAGGGCCACTCAGCCATGCTCCAAAACCCCTACTCAAGTGAAAGAGCTACATATCAAAAGACCTGTTTTGAAAAATCTGTCCTCATTCACCAGCACTACAATGCAGAATGGACTCCAGCCTCAACCCAGTTGGAAGTGGAAACATGGGGGTTTGAAGTAGTTCTGATGTATGCAACCAGTAGCCACATTAGTAATATGAAAATTAATGAGCTGAAAACTAATTCCTGTTCACTGGGGTCACAGCAGCAAAGACTATAAGAGCAATGTTTAGATCTCATTCTCCACTAATGATAGCAAAGGAGCTAACTTTGGTGTATGGGTTGACAAAGATACTGACAGAGGGATTAAGAGTTCTTTGGGTTGGGGTAGAAAGTAAATGCTAATTCCCATAACTTAATTTCTCAACAAAAGGAGAGAAACTAACTCAGATCCATTCACAATGGGGAAAAACTGCTTTCCTATTTACTGGAAAAAGTTACCTTAATAGGGAAGCAGGATGTAGACCAACCCCTATCCCCCACAACAGTGACACTTTGGCTCTGAACATCATGTAATGATCTCAGATAATCCAGAGTTCTTCCCCATCTTCCAGCCAAATAGGAATCCAGTGTGAATTCTAAAGCATAGGCATAAAAAAGACAATTATCTTACTCAAAAAGAAACATGAAGTGAAGTCGCTCAGTTGTGTCCAACTCTTTGCGACCCCGTGGACTCTGTGTAGCCCACCAGGCTCCTCCATCCATGGAATTTTCTAGGCAAGAGTACTGGAGTGGGTTGCCATTTCCTTCTCCAGGGTATCTTCCCGACCCAGGGATCGAACCCGGGTGTCCCGCATTGCAGGCAGATGCTTTACCGTCGGTATAAAAGAGTTGAAGGAAACTGGCACCAGAGCTGTAACTTTTAACATTCATTTGCTGGTTTGAACTTTGCACCTAGTATTACAGAAGGCAATTTTTCTCCCACTTCTCCCAAACAGCTTTCAGATAAACATCTTAGTTATTAACTATTATTATAAGCTGTGTCCTGGCTTTGACTATTTACTGCTGGAGTTTAAAGGATTTAACATGCCACAATAAATATAACTACTGTTGTACTACTCTAAATATTGCTCTCTTCTGCCAAAAGTCTTGTGCAAAACTATACAACTCAATTAAATATAAAGCTCAATTTCCTGGTGTCCAAGAACTCTGGTTTCTGACTATCTTAAAACCCATAAACTCTCCTCAAAATAAAGACTCTGGATAGCCACCATCCCATCCTTCCAACGAGCCTTTCTCAGATCATTTTTACACATTGTTTAATAATTATCAGTCTTCCCTGGTAGTCCAGTGATTAAGAATCCACCTGCCAACACAAGGGACACAGATTTGATCCTTGTTCCAGAAAGATTCCACATGCCACTGAGCAACTACTGAAGCCCATGTGCCTAGAACCTGTGCTTCACAGCAAGAAAAGCCACAGCAATGAGAAGTCTGCACATTGCAACTGGAGAGTGGCTCCTGCTCACGGCAACTAGAGGAAGCCTGAGAGCAGAAACAAAGACACAGGGAAGCCAAAATAAATATTTTTTTAAAAAGAGAATTATTAAGGAAACTAGATGTCAATAATGAGCTAACAAGTAATGTCTATGTACACTACATAAACAAATTTATGCATTTATAGTAAAAGAACTAAAAAGCATAGTTTTAAATATTGTATTAAAAATCCAGGGAAAAAAATCAGAATCATTTATTTCCAAGAGTTCTAAACATTGGGGGCAGAGTGAGTGAGTGAGTGAAGTTGCTCAGTTGTGTCCGACTCTTTGCGACCCCGTGGACTATAGCCTATCAGGCTCCTCCGTCCATGGGATTCTCCAAACAAGAACATTGGAGTGGGTTGCCATTTGGGACAAATAACCATTTATCCATTAGGAAGCAAATAGGATTATGAAAGCAGAGTCAATTTTACACTCCAGTTTGGGCCAGCAAATTTTCACCTTAGTAGTCTATTCCAAGACTACCTCCTCTCAAAAAAAATCTATAAACAATAAGTTCTGGAGACTGTGTAGAAAAAATGGAACTCTTTGCACTGTTGGTGGGAATGTAAACTGATACAGCCACTATGGAGAACAGTATGGAGGTTCCTTAAACTAAAAATAGAGCTACCATATGACTCAGCAATCTCACTACTGGGCATATACCCTGAGAAAACCATAATTCAAAAAGACACAAGTGCCCCAATGTTCACTGCAGCACTATTTACAATACCCAGAACACGGAAGCAATCTAAATCTCCATCGACAGACAGATGGATAAAGATGTGGTACATAAATATATGGGATAGTAGCCATTAAAGGGGAACAAAATTGTGTCATCTGCAGTAATGTGGATCAACCTAGAGTCTGTCATACGGAGTGAAGTCAGAAAGAGAAAAATAAATATTGTATATTAACGTATATATATGGAATCTAGGAAAATGGTACGCATGAACTTATATGCAGGGCAGGAAGAGACCAGACGTGCAGACATGGTGGAAAGGGGAGGGTGGGATGAACTGAACGAGCAGCACGGACATATACACACCAGCATGCAGCCAGCCAGGGGGGAGCTGTATAGCACAGGGAATGCAGTTTCACGCTTTGTGATGACCTCAGGGGTGAGATGGGGGCATGCGAAGGAGGCTCAGGAGGAAGGGGATATATGTGTATATATAGCTAATTCACTTTGTTGTATAGCAGAAACTAACACAATATTGCAAAGCCATTATATTCCAATTAAAAAAAAATTTACAAAGACTACCTCCTCTACTTTGAGTCCCAAAGGAACTGAATAAAACATCATTTCAAAGAAAGCAAAATACCACACACATCTTATTTGTGCTTACAGATAAATGCATGGGAATCCAGCAAAGTTAAATGGAGTGCCCAATCAGGCAAAGATTTCTTAGCTGTGACACCAAAAGTACCATCCACAAAAGATAAAATTGAGAAATTAAGCCTTGTTAAAATTAGGAACTTCTACTCTTCATTGGAAAAGATCTTGATGCTGGGAGGGATCGGGGGCAGGAGGAGAAGGGGACGACAGAGGATGAGATGGCTGGATGGCATCACTGACTCGATGGACGTGAGTCTAACTCTGGGAGTTGGTGATGGACAGGGAGGCCTAGCGTGCTGCGATTCATGCAAAGATTCGGACACAACTGAGCAACTGAACTGAACTCTTAAGACACCATTAAGAAAATGAAAAAAGAACCAAAAGGCTGGGGGAATATATCTCTAAGATGTAACACTTATCTGATAAAGGGCTTATATCCAGAATTCACAGAGAACTCTTATTACTCAGTAACAGACAAACAACCCAATCAAAATGAATGGTCCAAGGTCAGAACAGAAGATGCAGCCAAAAACTGAGATCTCTAGTCTTGCTCAATGTTAATTTCATGATTTAAAATCACAGTTCCATAACTGCTGCTGCTATGTCGCTTCAGTCATGTCCAACTCTGTGCGACCCCAGAGATGGCAGCCCACCAGACTCCTCTGTCCCTGGGATTCTGCAGGCAAGAATACTGGAGTGGGTTGCCATTTCCTTCTCCAATGCATGAAAGTGAAAAGTGAAAGTGAAGTCGTTCAGTTGTGTCCAACTCTTCACAACCCCATGGACTGCAGCCTACCAGGCTCCTCCATCCATGGGATTTTCCAGGCAAGAGTACTGGAGTGGGGTGCCATTGCCTTCTCCGGTTCCATAACTGAGCCTCCCCCCAAAAAAGAAAAGAAAAGTACAACAGGGAAACAAAGGAAAAAAAAAATCTATGTCACTGCATACCTGAACTTACTCAGTTTGGTCCATTTCAAAATTATTTACATATGGAGTCTAGGACCACTCTCAAATCCCTCTATAAATAGCACAAAAAAGAAATTCAAAATCATCACACAAAAATCAAGTAATCACTGAAATGATTAAAACAGACTTCTTCCTTTTCAGAATTACAAAAGGTAAAATATTTGTCTGGATACCTCAGGATGCTTCATATTTTCTTAGGCAAGCAGTAGCAACAACAGCAAGTCCTGTAAGAGTGAAGTTTATTTTAATAAGATATTAAAAGATATTTTCCTTCTCCAAAATAAAATCTGGACGACACAGGGACTTCTTTGCCTAAAGCTTAATCCTTTATAAATGTTTACCCCACTCAAGTAAATAGTTAAAAGAGAATATAGAATTATAAAACCAAAGAAAATGTAATGAAAATCCTGCCCCAACCAACCTTTACCTTTCCAGAAAGCACCACTTTTATCAAACATTCATTTACTGAGAGACTATATATTAGAGAATGGTTCTAACTGTTTTGTCAATAACAGGAAAGGAGGAGGAATAGCACAAGACCCTCGCACAAGGAATAGCCTACAAGATAATTAAGACACTAAAAACTGAAACAACCCAGTTTAAAAAAGGGCAACGAAACTGAACAGACATTTCTCCAAAGAAGATATACACATAGCAAAGGAAAAGAAAGTACCACTAATTACTAGAGAAATGCAAATCAAAACCTCAACGAGATACCACTTCTCTCATCATTAGAATGACTATTCTCTAAAAAAAAAAAGAAGTGAAACGAAATGTTGTCATGGGTGCAGAAAATTGGAACCCTTGAGAGCTGCTGGTGAGAATGTGCAAAGGCATAGCGCCTGGGGAAAACACTATGGCAGATACTAAAAAAAATTAACATGGAATTACTAACAATAAGGTCCTACTATATATAGCTCAGGGAACTATACTCAATATCCTGGGATAAACCATGTTGTTGTTGAGTTGTTAAGTCGTGTCTGACTCTCTGTGACCCTATGGACTGTAGCCTGCCAGGCTCCTCTGTCCATGGAATTTCCCAGGCAAGAAAACTGGAGTGGAATGCCACTTCCTTCTCCAGGATATCATCTTGAACCAGGGATCAAACCTGAGTCTCTTGCATGGCAGCCAGAATCTTTACCACTGAGCCTCCTGGGAAGCACTGGGATAAACCATAATGGAAAAGAACATAAAAAAGAATGTACATGTGCATAACTGAGTCATTTTGCTGTACAGCAGAAATTAACATTTGTAAATCAATTATATTTCAATAAAAAAGTAAAATTTTAAAAACCCACCATGGAATTACTACTTGATCCACCAGTTCCACTTCTGAGAATACACCTAAAGAACTGAAAGGAGGGACTTGAACAGATACTTATACAGTCACATTCATAGCATCATCATTCACAATAGCCAAAAGGTAATCCAAAAGGCCATCGACAGATGAACGGATAAACAAAACGTGATTATACACAGAAAATGGAATGTTACTCAGCTTTTTAGAAAGGAATGAAATTCTGAAACATGCTACAACATGAACTTTGAAGACACTACTAAGTTAAAAAGCCAGACACAAAGGACAAATATTGTATGATTCCACCGATATGAAGTAGCAAGAATAGCCAAATTCTATAGAGACAAAAAATTAATGCAGTGATTACCAGGAAGGGGAATGGCATTATTGTTTAATAACATGTACAGAGTTTCAGTTTGAAATGATAAATTCTGGAGATGCATAGTGATAATAGGTATGTATGCACCATGGGAATATATTTAATATCACTGAATTAAACACTTAAAAATGATTGAAGTTGTAAATTTTATGCATATTTTACCAACATGTTATGCATATTTTACAATGACAAAAAATAAACAGGACAAATAAGTCTATCATTTTCTTTGCCCCTTATTACTGAAAATATCAATTTAAACAGTAAAATCAACAGAGTAGACTGAACGTCTATGCTACATCTCCATTCTCTCCCAAAACTCCAACAAGAAAAAGGAAAAAAGTTTAAGTCCTGAAGGGCAAAGAGAAAGGGAGGGCAGATGACTGCACATCAATGTCATCAACATTCTGGACAATAAAAAGCAATAGTAGCCAGATTCTATACATTTCAATACATACATTAACAGTTTTTAATTAAGACCTACAGTAATTATCTTTCCTTCTAGAAATTCAAGGGTAAAAGATAATCTAGGATTTCCCTTTTACTAGCTTTCCACAGAAGCAAATGCAGCTAATCCCTCTTTGATAGTCCTTTCCTTCCAAAGCAGACCCATAATTAAATGAACTACCTAAAAATCTCTTTATATTCTCAAATGAACTTCAGAATCTAGGTTAGACCATGCTTCAAAAGTTCAAAGAACAAATTCTCTTTGCATTAAATGAGACTTGGATTTAGCTCAATTTGATCCTTTTACTGCATTTCTGATGGCTGCAACTCTGTCTACTTTTCATAAGCTCAGTTCAGTGTTCTTATTCACTGATGAAGGAAAAGTTGCTGTCTCTCAAATATTCTGAATATTCAGGCTCTAACACACCTTAAAGTTCAACATTCAGAAAACTTAAGATCATGGCATCTGGTCCCATCACTTCATGGGAAATAGGTAAACAGTGGAAACAGTGTCAGACTTTATTTTGGGGGGCTCCAAAATCACTGCAGATGGGGATTGCAGCCATGAAATTAAAAGACCCTTACTCCTTGGAAGGAAAGTTATGACCAACCTAGATAGCATATTCAAAAGCAGAGACATTATTTTGCCAACAAAGGTCCATCTAGTCAAGGCTATGGTTTTTCCAGTGGTCATGTATGGATGTGAGAGTTGGGCTGTGAAGAAAGCTGAGCACCGAAGAATTGATGCCTTTGAACTATGGTGTTGGAGAAGACTCTTGAGAGTCCCTTGGACTGCAAGGGGATGCAACCAGTCCATTCTAAAGGAGATCAGTCCTGGGTGTTCAATGGAAGGACTGATGCTAAAGCTGAAACTCCAGTACTTTGGCCACCTCATGTGAAGAGTTGACTCACTGGAAAGACTCTGATACTGGGAGGGATTGGGGGCAGAAGGAGAAAGGGACGATAGAGGATGAGATGGCTGGATGGCATCACCAACTCGATGGACATGAGTTTGAGTAAACTCTGAGAGTTGATGATGGACAGAGAGGCCTGGGGTGCTGTGATTATGGGGTCGCAAAGAGTTGGACACTACTGAGCAACTGAACTGAACACGCTATTAGATTTACTTATTAAAAAGACTACTTACAATAACTACACTTTGCATTTTAGTCAAGAATAAGAAGTTAACTTTCCTGTATATGTCAAGAAAAGTCTCATGAGAAAAGTATAAACAGGACCAAAGGCCTACTGAAAAGTAAACCCTGAAAATCACTTTCTCAGGCTATACAAAATAAACACATTTCACGTTTCTACATTTATCTGTTTTAAACATTCTGAATCATAAATTAATTACTGTGTCAAGTTTCTGCAACAAAATTATACGTCTTTTCCATGAGAAAACCTTTTGTCACTGTATCCAAACCTTGCTAAATAAAAAAAATTCCACGTTCAAAGTCTACAGAAGAGGTTAAATCAAGATGACCAAAAATGCTAAACTAGAAATGTAATAAGGAGTTGAACTACTTTGATTTTACCTTTTCTATTCTTTTAAAGCTGGGAAATTATGAGACTATAAACATGATCCACCATTAAAGAGGGTGCCACAGCTGACAGTAATGAAGATCCTTATGAAAACAGAGGGGTAGCCTCTTCAGTATTATCCTCACATATCCCAATTATTACAAAAGAACAAATACGGGAAGAGCTTTCAAAATCTGCCTCTTGACTGCATCGTCCCACTGTCACAGGGTGACCCAAATACAAGCTTTTGTCCCTCACTTTCCATTCTCACTACAACCTCCCTAGCCTGGTCTCCCTGCCTCCAGACCATACCAACCCTAATAAATACTGTGCTGCTAAGTCACTTCAGTCGTGTCCGACTCTGTGCAACCCCAGAGACGGCAGCCCACCAGGCTCCCCCGTCCCTGGGATTCTTCAGGCAAGAACACTGGAGTGGGTTGCCATTTCCTTCTCCAATGCATGAAAGTGAAAAGTGAAAGTGAAGTCGCTCAGCCGTGTCCAACTCAGCAAACCCATGGACTGCAGCCTACCAGGCTCCTCCATCCATGAGATTTTCCAGCCAAGAGTACTGGAGTGGGGTGCCAATAAATACTGTAGACTTCAATATTAACAAAATAAATTTCATAAAATACCACTTCATCCTACCAGTCAATAGGACTTAAGTTTATCCTAAAAATAAGACGACTGCTGAAGGGCAGCAGAGTACATTACCCCCAAATATGCCACTTTGGCATAAGAACTGTTCTGAGCTTAAGAAAATCAAAACTCAGCTACAAAAGCTGTTTACCTCTCTCCCTCTCACAACTGCCTACATTTACACTGGAAAGGAGGCCTGTACTAAGAAAAGAATTTACCAGAAAGTATATTTTTACCTAAGAAACTTAACTGCAGGGACTTCACTGGTAGTCCAGTGGTTAATGCTCCACACTCCCAATGCAGGGGGCCTGGGTTTGATCTCTGGTCAGGAAACTAGATCCCATAAGCTGCAACTAAGAGTTCCCATGCTACAACTAAAAGATTCTGAATGCAGCAACTAAGACTCAGCACAGCCAAATAAATGATTTTAGAAAGAAAGAAAATAAACTTAACTAAGTAACAGGGCAACCTTTATTTTCCAAACATCTCTCCTCTTCCCTTTGTATCACCAGCCCCTACCCCTTTTCCTTATAAGGCTCAGGATATTTATATAAGCCCCTATTATGGCTGCCTTTTGGGTCTCAGTTTTATGAGGCTCCCATACTGTATTTAGGAAATTTGTTTTTCTCTTGTTAATCTATCTTACAGCAATTATTAGACCAGTCAAAGAACCTGAAAGGGAAGAAGAGAAATTATTTTGCCCCTACACTGATCTCTTAATTTTTCTAAACTTTCTATTCTTACTGGGACCACATAAACCCTCTTCAGATTAATTTAAATTCACTGCACTTTCTTTCACCATCTTAAGTTCATTCCTGCCATTCTGAATCCCAGTTTTAAATAACTTCCCTCCTCCTCTTTGCCTTAATTTTTCTGTTTACGCCTCATTCAGCCCTAGATAGCAGTAAAGTATCGCCTGAACTTTAAAAATCTCTATGTAAGAACTCTCTTTCCAGAGAGCAGTGAACATGGGTTATGCAGCAAAAAGTCAAGCCCCAGATCAGAGGTTACAGAACAGCAACCCACAAGACAAAGTCTGCCCACGGTGGTGAATTTGTCTGGCTCACAGCATTTTTATGAATTCATTACGTTGCCAAAATTTAAAAATAAAAATTTCTCACAAAATCTGAAATTCCAGCTTTTCTTCATAAAAAAGATGTTCAGGTCACACTTCATCTATATGCCTCCTGCCCTACCTCCTGCCAGATCGATAGTGAGCCAACAATGAATTATATATTTTAAAATGATAAATCTCACCTCAATTTTTTTTTAAAAAGTAAACCAAAGCTGCTGAACAGCTGCCCCCTTGGAGTAACGTGAACTCCATAAATCACTTAAGTCCCAATCTGCTCTACCATTACTATTTAAATCTAGCCCTTGTAGGCATCTGACTTTACAGTGCTCCCCTTATGTAAATTTACTGAACGAATAAATTAAGATGATAATTTTAAGACAGACAAGGTTGGTGATGATAGTTTTAGAACAGACAAGGTTGGTGATGATGATCATGTAATAATGGTAACAACATGGGCAATTAACATTTGCTGCTTTATTGTGAACCAACTACTGTTCAAGCAAAAATATATCATCTCATTTAATCCACACAAAAACCCTATGGATATACACTATTATTATTCTCGATTTATAAATGAAAAAACTAAGGCATAGAGAAGTGAAGGAACTCAGCCAAGGTCACATCGCCGATACTCAAGAATTCAAAATCAGATAGTCTAACTCCAGGGAACACTGTTAATCCCTACAATATGATTCCTTAAGACTACCATCCTTTCTTCTGTGACCAGCTGAATTAACTGCCTGGAATGAAGACTCAAGAGACTAAATTTTAGAGCCTATTTTTTCTTTGCACAAACGACTAAGAAGCAAACCAAAGTTCACCTAAATGCAGATGGCATTTTTGAATTTTTTTCCTCACCTTAAAAGAAAACTTTCTCTGTAACTGAAATTTTAGGGAATCCAATCAAACTATGTATTTGTTATCAGGCTATTCCTGGAGTAAGGTAAGCTCAATAATGAGATGAATCCTTAGTTCAAAACTACAAAGTGATGATACAGCACAAAACTCTTCTCTTTCTTGGGGTAGAAGGATGTAGCTACAAGAGTAAACAGTGTGCAGCATGAAAAAAATTAAGTTTCTTGAGGGGAGGAACTGCTTTTTTCCATGAGTCCCTGCAGTATAATAAAGGATCCAAGAAATCCAAACATCTTAAATTGAAATTCAATGAAATCCTTATTATAGCATTCATCATCTTGCTTTTTTACAATAATTACCAGTGAATAGTTTTACTTTCCTCACAAAAACACAAAATCCTTGAAGTAGAGTATCCCTTGGAAACTAGCATAACAAGGCTCAATAAACACTTGCTTAATATTACAAGCTCAACGTTTCTATACTTAGATTTCCTACGGGTCTCTCAACCAATGTTTAAAGCAGAAAGAGAATTCCTTGGTGGTCTAGTGGTTAGGACTCTGAGCTTCCACTGCAGGGGGTAATAAAGATCCTACAACCTGCATGGCCCAGCTGAAAATAAAAAATAAAGTAGAATTTAAAATGGCTTCTCATTTATAAAGCAATGGATGCTTTGAAGTCCTATTATAAGGTATTTTTGAGACCAGTCCCACATTGTTATCAACAAAGCCCTGAAAAATTGGTGAGCTGGCATAAGCAGCACAAAGAATAATCAAAGAGCTGGAAGGAGAAAGCATCATGTTCATATCTTCAGTGGAAAGCAATGCAGTCCAGAGATTTAAGCAAATTGCTCAAGATCACAGAAATTAAGTAACAAGCAGTATCAAGGCCAGAACACATATTTCCTGAATGCTGGCCCAGTTTTCTTTCCACAAAGAACTACTCTGTGAGCTCAGGATGAAATGGATACTTTTAGAAATATTTTAAAGATATTTGGTATGGAGGATGATCTTCCCCAGTACCTAACTTTTTGTGAGGTATTACACCCCCACTAAAGATATGAAATTTGCCTTGTTCCAATCATTGCAGATAAGGCCATCTTTTCCCCTGTTGTTCTACATACTTTTTTCATTTTCATGTCTTTCCTTTCATTATCCTCTGAGAATTCTTCCTCTCACCACCTCTGATTATCTATTTTTCCTCTTATCCACTTCCTTTCTCTAGTATCTCACAAACCACCCTACCATCTCCTTTTCTCTTCGTAATTATAAAAAAAAAAAAAAAAAAAAAAACAGATTAATCACACATTTGATTATAGACTAACCTGGGATACCATAATAAGCAAGCCATAGCCTTGGTCTCTTGGCATTTATGAGGCAATTTGTTAACAAAAATATAAACTAAACACAAAGAGTCACACAATTTTACTATGATTTTACAATGGGGACAAGAAGCTTAAGTACGGATGAGACACTCATATGAAGAGATGTGGTAATAACGACAGTCACAAGGTTAGGGTTAAGCAAATGAAAGGGATCCTCTTTCCTATACAGCTTTCTCACCAACCAATTCATGTGCTCTACTTCCTTTACTTCCTATTCTCTTACTGCTTGACTTTTCCTGTGCTCTACTTTTTCTCTTAACCAGCAGACTTCCTTTTCTTCCTCCTGGTCTTTTTTTCCCCGCTCCTCATCTTTTCAGATGAATCTGTCCTGTCCTGTTTCCCTTTTCAATATTATTGCCAACTCCTCCCACCTTATAGATCTGGATAATGGCCTCAGATGGGAATTCACTTTTTTCTAAAGATTTAATATGTATTATTTTATTTGATCCTCACAACAATGCCAGGGAGGCAGGCAGAAATCAACATAACTATTTTACAGATATATAAACTAAGTCTTGCCAAGATTAAATACTTTGCCAACAATCAAGTCTGTCAGTAGCAAAATCAAATCAGAACCCAAACCTTTTCTTTCCAAGTCCTCTATTCTTTTTCCATTGAACTACATTGTTTTCAATTCCTACATATTTTAACCATATATGTGCACATGTATGGACAAATATAGAGATCAATGTTTCTAAAATAGTACAAGTGAGAAAAGTATATGACTGTATAGGGAAGCTAGAAAAACAGAAAAGTCAAAGGACTCAAATTAAGAATCCAATGTAGCTCACAGGCTAATCCTTGTAGAGGGAGCTATGGGTTTCAGATCCAAATGGAAATTATGTCTTCAACCAAGTGATGTAGCCAGCATCAACACTGGTCTCTCCCCATACTTCCCACAGCTGTTAACAGGACCTCACCCTCAGCACCATTTCTGACCCCTACTCTCTTTCACAGGCATGCCACCATACCTGAGGTTTTCACCGTTTGAAGTCACTTCTTTGGATTAAGGCGCTGTCTCCAGAAGGCCACGGTTAAATGCATGTTACCTGAGAAAGGAAGGAGGGTCCATTAACACATTACTCCTATGTTTAAACACATCAGATCAGCAATGACCTTTGGAATAGGACAGCACAATGTCCTTTATTTTTTTTTACCTTGTAAGTGACACATTTTTATTTAATTACGAACGCTCTGGAACAATGTCCTTTAAAAAGTTTCATAGAATAGATAATTTTTGATGGAGCAGGCAGGATAAGAAGGTTAAATTGGGAAGAAAATGACTCACGCATACAATAGAGTAACTCCCCACCTGCATATGGCAACTCCCCACCTGCATATGGCTACACGGCAAAATGAGGATGGCCATATAAATACATACTCTATCTTTTGAGGTCACAGTAAGGACTATCCCTGCAACTTGGAAGCTCCTAGGGATATGAAAAGAAAAAAGTACTCCAAGGATCTGAGTATAGTCAATTCTGTAAAGAAGCAAAGAGCTGAGTTGGCATCAGTCTTCCAAGGACAGTACACTGCTAGACTGAAAGAGGACAGAAAAAAGGAACAGATTCTGGTTAACTACTTCTAGTTGTGAGGCTAGTTTCCAGCCCAACATTTTTAGCAGAGGGCTGACCTCTTAGAGAATGCTGCAATTCAATTCTTCAACCCCACTTGCTAATTTATATTGACTCAAAGCCAGTATCATTTACAGCCACAAAAATCAACATGCCTTTACTGAGTGCATATTATAAGCCCAAAATTTGGCTAGGTGCTATAAATATGGGGTTGGGGGGGAGAGGGGCCTTTAATACACTTTTGCCTTAACCCATACTATAGGGCAACTCCCCACCTGAGTATAGCTACATGGCAAAATGAGGAGGGCCATATAAATACATACTCCACCTTTTGAAGTCACAGTAAGGACTATCCCCACAACTTGGAAGAAACCAATCCCCTAAACCCAAAACAGAGAAGGGTGAGGAACAAGAAAAGAAGGTGGAGGGTGGCTATTTTTCTGTGAGTATAAACACAAATTTCCTAAGCCAGAATGAATACAACTCACTTCTAGGCCAAAGTTCCTTGTTAAACCCTTAACTAAACAGTCAAGAGGCACAGGCTAGAAATACTTTTTCTTTTGGTCTAATACCAAAAGTTCTTTAGTAGTACATATTCATCTTGGTACACTGGAGAACAGACTAAGAGTTACAAAACTTGGTTCTACTTTTAGCTCTGATTCTTTGTTTAAAAAAAAAACAAAAACCAGAAAAGGTTGGACTAGTACAAGAATAGCATATACCTGGCACATATATTGATACTAACCACTAGATAACTAGTGTCCAGAGGAGTCATCACTAATCAATCATAACTCACTTTCCCAGAGAAGCCTTATGATTAAAATCCTTCTCAACACAGGGCTTCTGGCAGCTACTTCAAGTGAAAGTTGGCCCATAAATCAAAATATTTCTGCTACTGTGGACTAGATAATCTCTACAATCTCTCCCAACTCTTTAATATGTATTATTTATTTATTTGGCTATGCTGAGTCGCAGATGTGGTATATAGGATCTTTAGTTGCAGTATGTGGAATCCAGTTCTCAGAACTGGGATCGAACACAGGACCCTTGCATTAGGAGCATAGAGTCTTGGCCCCTGGACCACCAGAGGAGTCCCCCAACTCTAAAATTCTAAAACCAAGTTTCTGAGGGTGGGAGAAAAAACACTTCCCAAAAAGCTCATAAATCAATAGCACTGATAGCCATAAATTTCAGTCTAATCTCTAAATTCTACAAATTGCACCTGATCAAGGATGCTAACAACAAATTCTGATACCATTAACATATATAACCGTGCAATATTATTCTGATTTGCTAATGGGTTCTTTTGACAGAAAAGGAACCTTTTACCCAGAATGGCCCTAAAGAAATCCTCATACAAAATTAGGACAATATTGCACTAGTAAAGAACTAAATTTAATCCCTTGATCGTGCCCACAGCCTCTCAATGAGGACAAGCCCTTCACTTCTCACCTAAACCACTGCAACAGCCACTCTTCCATCCTTTCACTCTTGTCACAAAGCAATCTTCCTAATGCAAACATGTACTCAGTATCATTTTCCTGTTTAAAAATCTGTATCTATTGCTAACAACATAAAACAAGTTTTTTTCTTGCCTTACATCCATAATGCTCTCCTTCCCCATCCCACTCCCTGTTCCCTTTTATCTTCCACAATCCTGTGTTTACTAACAGTATTGAGGTGTTTCCTCTGCCCTGTCCTTCCCTAAGACCCAACTTCAGCTTGAAGCAGATTCTTCCTCCTCAAATCAATCAAACACAACTGATTACCTCCTCTTCCATCTCAAAGCTTTTGGTTTATTCAAAGTATTGTCTCAACGTTTAGAAAACCATCAAAATTGCCTGAGGCAAGTTTTAATCCTCAAGGCCGACCCAAACCTATTAAATCAATCTCAGGAAATAAGGCTCTGAAATTTCTACTTTTAAAAAAGCTGCCCTGATTATTTTAATGACCAAATTTGGGGGCTACTGGTTTGTCTCTTCCAGTTGGTGTAAAGATGTTTCTTTAAGGAATGGAAAAATTATTTACACTGAGGAATTATCCTGCACTTGATTATTTCATATCCTTGTTGACTTCACTCATATGCTGAAGATGAAGGAATTCCTTTCGGATTCACACCCAAAAAACTTATATCCACTGTTGAAAACAGCAGGTGAATTTCCACCTTCATTTCAAATCTTAAAAATGAAGTAACTGTAACCTGAGTAAACCCACGAATACACGATTAAGACTCTCACCAGACCTACTCTGAGAACTTTATTTCGGCCGAGAAACAACTCTCCAGCCCATTTTGAGGGTGGAAATACACTGCCTCTAGTACTTCCCTAAGATCTAATTATATTAGGAATACATGCAAGACTCCAACTAAGTACAGTGATAGATGGTTGTCTCAAGTGCCTAGTTAATTTTCAGAGAAAAATTCCCTGAAATGTCTCTTCCTTCCCCACCCCTCACTCCCAAAAAATACACTGAAGCTGAGTAACAGCAGAAAATCTAAAAAGATACAAATATAAGCAAGAAAACAAGGTGAGTTGTTACTGGGGAATCGTGGATTTTGGTTTGCAAATCCACCAGGTTACATCGCTAACTTGAGGCCCAGCGTCTACCTGGGGCGCAGAGATTGTNCGGTCCATGTATTGCTGAAGCCTGGCTTGGAGAATTTTAAGCATTACTTTACTAGCATGTGAGATGAGTGCAATTGTGTGGTAGTTTGAGCATTCTTTGGCATTGCCTTTCTTTGAGATTGGAATGAAAACTGACCTTTTCCAGTCCTGTGGCCACTGCTGAGTTTTCTGAATTTGCTGGTATATTGAGTGCAGCACAGCCCAGTATCTCTAGGCTTTTTAAAAAAAACCCTCCTCGTCTCACACCAGAACCTCTCAACAGTATAGCTACGGATCCAAAACTCTAGTGTGCATCAGAATCACCTGAAGGGCTTGTTAAAACATAGACTACTGGGACCCACCCCCAGAGTTTCTAATTCAGCAGATCTGGGATAGGGTCTAATTATTTTAATAATTTGCATTTCTAACAAGCTCTCTGATGTGCTACTAGTAGGAAATCACACTTTGAGAATCACTGAACCATATCTTAGTCCTTAAGAAACTATACTCAGGAGTTACAATGATTGGATTCAACTCCACCTTTTAACAGTGTGCGCTTAGGGATGATGAAAATAGCTTACGTGTAAGTGGTGCCAACATGCCAGGTGTTCTTAGAGCTGAGCAATAAGCTCTTTTAATCCTCACAACAAATCTATGAGGGAACTACCTTCATTTTCCTCACTTTACAGACGCGCAAACCAAGTCATAAGCTGGATAAGAACCCAGGCAGTCTGGCTTCAGATTCCAACCTCTTCCTTCATAGATTGTTTGTGAGAATTAATAGGCTGTGGAAGTAAACTCAGAGGCACAACTAAGTGCTTAGGAATTAGTGACCTTTGCTATCACTGTTTAGCATGTTTCCTCCTAATAAAAACAGTATTTTACCATTTAGAAAGTCACTTACACTTTTCAAAGTACTTTCAAGTCCTCCATGTCAGTGTTTCCTGCAATGTACCTTAGGAAAGCATGTTAAAGATACAGATTCCTATAACCCTACCCTATTCACATTATCTAGTGCTGTGGTTCTCAAACTTTAGTGCCCATCAGAATCACCTAGAGGACTTAAACCATAGACTGCTGGGCTCCACCTTCAGAATTTCCAGTTCAGTAACTCAGGTCTGACCGCATCATTTGCATTTTCAAGCACAGATCACACTTGGACAATCACTATGGTAGGGCAGTGTTTCTCATCTTTTTTGAAATTATCATCTTGGTAAGGAACAATTTTACACTTCTTTTGGCGGGGGCATGCCACTCTGCATTTGGAATCTTAGTTCCCCTACTGGGGATCATACCCATGCCCCCTACAGTGGACATGGAGTCTTAACAACTGGATCACCAGCGAAGTCCTACTAGACATTTTTCTCCTAAATTCTCTCATGAAATTTTAATGTCACAAATATACGTTTTATCAATGTATGTACCATGTATCTGAGCTTTTACCAAAAAAATTTTGAGTGGGGAGGAATTCCCTGGCTATGCAGTGGTTCGGACTCTGCACACTCACGGCCGAGGGTACAGGTTCAATTCATGTTCTGGGAACTAAGATCCCTGCAAGCTGAGAAGGGCATGCAAACAAAACAAATTTTTTAAACATACATGTATTTTAATGTCCTCTGCACCCCCACAATCAATTTTTGTCCTATTGAGAACACATGTTCTGCAGGATGTGGGTTTTTAACTAGTGCCCCAGGTGATTCTTAACACTAGACAGAACGCAGTGTATCTTTAAAGTATGAGGTATTTTTATGCCTGGGCTTCCCAGGTGGCTCAGTGGTTAAGAATCCGCCAATGCAGGAGTTGTAGATTCGATCTCTGGGTCAGGAAGATCCCCTGGAAAATGAAATGGCCACCCACTCCAGTATTTTTGTCTGGGAAATCGAATGGACAGAGGACCCTGGCAGGTTACACTCCATGGGGTCGGACACAACTTAGCAACTAAAACAAACATATTTATGTCCATTATACAAAGAGGGAAATGAGTCTCAAGTAAATTAGATGAGTGGTCCAAGATCACTCAGCCAGGAACCAGGGATCCAACAGAAGTCCTCCAGCACCACATTCTGTCTTCATACACAATTTTAAAACTATATAATGTTATGCAAAACTAATGTATAGTGTTTGAATTCAGGATAGTGATTACCCTTGTCCTTAGTCACTCAGTCGTGTCTGACTCTTTGTGACCCCACGGACTGTAGCCCACCAGGCTCCTCTGTCCATGGGACTCTCTAGACAAGAATACTGGAATGGGTTGCCATGCCCTCCTCCAGGGGATCTTCCCAACCCAGGGATCAAACCCAGGTCTCCCACATTGAAGGTGGATTCTTTACTGTCTAAGCCACCAGGGAAGCCCAGTGATTACCTTTAAGAGGAGGTAAAAACAGGAAGGAGACCCAAAAAGGGGTTTTGGGAGCTGGCAAAAATGTTCTGTGTCTTGATCTGAGTGCTGTTACACTGGTAGGCTCATTTTGTAAACATTCATCAAGCTGCATATTTATGATTTGTGTATTTTTCTGTGTATTATTTGTCAAGAAAAGTTTATGTAAAGCAAATATGTGTTTTAAAGGTATATTCATTTTATTCCAAAAACGCATCTCTTTCTACTACATACCAGCTTCTCAAACTTTAGAGTGCATCAGAATCAGCTGGAGGGCATATTGAAACCCAGATTGCCAAGTAACACCCCCAGAATCTCTTAAATTCTGGAATCAGGCCCAAGAATTTGCATTTCAAAGTCGGACACAGCTTAGCAACTGAACAACGATAAACAAGTGCCTAGGTGATGCTGATGCCTAGGGATCACATTTTGAGAACCACTATGCTGGGTGGTCTATGCTATCCTAACGTTCTTGCTCATGCCAACAGGATGGATTAGCTCTGATCTGGGAGGCAGACCTAGTGGAATTAATGTCAGGCTTCTTCAGAGCCACATGGACCAAGAATCTAGTACTATCAATATCTTACTTCAGGGGGTTTAGGGAAATCCCCTGAACCTCAGTGGCCAAATCTCTAAATGGGAATAATAGATACTACCTCCTGAGATGTTGTGAAAATTCTTGGAAATTCAGGGCAGGTATTTAGTTGCTAGGTTCTCCAAGGAGGGCTCAAGTTAATAAGGGCAGAGAATCCCAGCCTGGACATTTACTCATCTCCCATGCTGTGTGGCTCCGGCTTCCAAGTTGCCTGATTCAAAAGCCAGTCTATTCTTGGCCTGGTCAGAATGCAGCACTGGTGGCTAATAAGGCCTTGAGCCACCTACACCCTCCTTCTGCCTTGGACAGCCAGGTCAGCCTGGGACAGGACCCAGCCCTGCTAGAGCAGGGGCAGGAAGCCTGGGAGAAGCCTCCATCAGCAAGGGAAGGGGTTTCCCAGGTCTCTGGAGAGAGAAGGAAGCAGAGATGCAGAGCTGGAAGGAGTGGGAAGAGAAAACCCAGCAACCCACATGCCACCTGTCTCTTATTGACTTTCCCTGTAGAGCACTTAGTCACGCTGCTGTCCCCCACTTCCCTGAAGCCATTCTGCATTCAGCTGCCAGAGCTAGGGAAAGACTTGAAAAGTGGCAGAACTGTGTGTTGATGGAGAGAAGACACTGGATGGAGCTTCTGGGAGCCTCAGACATGGATCCAAAGAAACCACCGAAAACCTAGGTCATGGCTCATCATTTTCTCTGTTTAAGACTGTTTTCTCATCTGCAAAATGAGGAACAAAAGTTCCATCCCTGGTCACCTCAGTCATCCCCTCCAGGTAGGGTTGCCAGATTTAAAAAATAAAAATGTAGGATGATCAGTTAAATTTGAATTGCAAGTAAAAAATGAATAATTTTTAATATAAATTTGTGACAAATACTGCATGTAACATTCTTATACTAATTTTTTCCATTGTTTATCTAAAATTCAAATTGAACTGGGCACCACATGTTTTATTTGGCAAACTTACTTTCAGGGCTTTATATACTTTCTTCACTGGGATGGTGAACTTAAATGCCTCCAATGGCCAGTAAGAGAAAATAAAAAATCACAGCTAACATCTACATTTACATTTTTAATTATCAAATAGGATCCTAAGTGTTTTGTATGCACTATCTCACTGAATTATCCCAGCAAGCCAGGTGGGGTGCTCCGTTTCCTCATCCATGACGTGGGGATAGTAATATGCTCCATCTTCTGGGATGTTAAGAGAATTAAATGAGCTAATGCCTATCAAATACTTAGAATGGTGCCAGGCAAGCACACAGTAAGCACTAGCTATAATTTGTCCCATTATGCTCATAGAGAAACAGAGTAACCAGCCCATGGTTTTACCTAGCAAGTGGCAGAGCAAAGGCTGGAACTCAGATCTATGACTATGGCAAAAATTCAAAATTTTTAAAATTCCTGTGTTTTAAATAAACAGGAAATCAAACAGGAAAATGGATCAACTGTGGTCAATTTACAGAATGGAATTCTACAAAGCAGTACACATACGTTACAAAGTACACAGCTGATGTTCAACTCATTCATAACTACCATTATTATAAAGCCAAGAGATGCAAACAATTCAGAAACACATTTCTCGAGACTTCCCTGGTGGTCCAGGGCTAAGACATTGATGTAGGGGGCCTGGGTTCCATCCCTGGTAGGGAAACTAGATCTCATATGCTGCAACTAGGAGTTCTCAAGCTGCAATGAAGAATGAAGATCCCATGTACCACAGCTAAGACCCAGTGCAACCAAATAAATTGTTAATTTTTAAAATATTTTAAAATTTTACTTTTTTATGTTTGGCTGTGGCAGATCTCCATTGCTGCTTGGGCTTTTCTCTAGTTTCAGCAAGCAAGGTTGGGGTGCACCAGCTTCTCAAGTGGCTTCCCTTGCCGTGGAGCTCGGGCTCTAGAGCGCAGTCTCAGTAGCTGCGCTGAGGCATGTGGGATCTTCCGGGATCAGAGACTGAACCTGCGTCTCCTGCATTGGAAAAGGTGGATTCTTTACCACTGAGCCACCAGGGAAGCTCTAAAAAATGTTTTTAAAAATAAAAAATGCATTTCTTCAACCAATATTCAGAATGCATAATGGGTAAAATTATGCATTTTCATTCATATGAAAAACATGTTTTAATACATTCACTGCTAATTACAAAAAGCACAGTATTGTAGTGTTTATAAACTTTTGCCACAATTTGATGCTATTTATTCTAAACAGACATTATTAGGTCCCAAAGGATATTTTCGTAAGTTGGTTATTTGGAGCACACATGTATTTCCCCATTAATTAAAGAATATTATAGTGGTTGATTATGATCTTGGTATGCCCATCAAACCTTTTAATATTATGCAGCTGAATTGTTGTACAAATAAAATCATAGACTACTATGACACAAAATAGATAAGTATCAGACATTATGTTAAAAGAAAGTACAAACTGTATGATTCTATTTGTATGCTATTCTAGAACAGATAAAACCTAATCAATGGTGAAAGAAATCACAATATCAGTTGTTTCTAGAGAGAGAAAATTTTCTCAGGTGTCGAAAATGTGTTTTCAATATCTTGTTAGAGGTGTAGATTACATGTCCATATGCATTTGTCAAAACATAGTAAATAATACACTTGAGATCTATGTTTATCATTGCATGTAAAATGGACCTAAAAAAAAAAGCCTCAAAACAAATACTGAACTCTAGTTAATGACAGCCATACTGAAATGTTTAAAGGTAGCATGAACTCTGCAGCTTCCTTGTAATGCATCAGAAAATAAGATGGATGAGTGAAGTGATGAAGGAATTAATATACGACAAAGTGTATATAGCAAACAGTTAACCATACATATCTTTAAACTGTTCTGTTTGAAAATATTCATAATAAAATGTTGGTGGAGGTAGGGGAACTCCTACCAAGCAAAATGCAGTCTGTCTTCAGGGGTGGATTTGTAATCTCTGATCCATTTGCAGGCATCTCCATCTCCTGCCTGTTTTTCTCCTTTGAGCTATGAAACAGCATGATCTCATTTCTAAAATCTTCCTCTCACAGCTTCTGTCCTAATATTTCTCCTAACTAGGTTCCAGTCCGCTCCGTACTATTTACTTGCTGTAAGACCTGGCCTCTCAGGGTCTCTTCTGACAGAGGGAGATTAGGGTATGTAACTTTTATCTATAGGTAACAGACTGAATATTTTAAAAATTAAAGATAAAAATAAATGAATAAATGCATCAGATTCAGCCATTCAACCTTATAAGATTTCCTTCCTCTCTAAACCATAAGCCCTTCAAGTGCAAGGTACCCATCTTATCCATCCCTATATTTTCTCTGGCATACAGTAACACCTTAAGGGTGCTCAGAAAACACTTTGATGAAAATTTCTTTGTAAATTTTGAGAGGAGACAGAGACACATGTATTGAGTGCCCATTGGGTGCCCTGAATGAGATGTGCCTATATTCATCCCCAATGAGGTAGGAAGTATTGTGATGACCACTTTTCTAGAGGAGGAAACAGTTTCAGAAGTGTTAGGAGACTTGCCAAAATTCACAGAGAATGCAAGAAATAGACCTGGGATTTAAACCCAGGATGGTCTCTTTCAACTACTTCACAACTGCCTCTTCTTGAATCAGTGTAAAAAAGAGACTTTATGCTTTTCTGTAACCTTCAGATTTTCTGTACTGAATATAGAAGTAAAAAAGAATGTTATAAAAATAAATAGCCATAAGGAGCTCTCAACACCTCCTGTGTTTTGGGAGGACTTAGATTCAGATGAGCGTTTGCAGGACTAAAGAACTCCCTTAGATAATAAACAGCATGGCAGAGTTTCTCCTAGTCCTGCTCATTATCCCCAGTTCCCTCTTTTCTTGCTCTCAAACGTAGAGTCGTCCTTTTCCTAGGAAAGCCTCACAGTTACAAATTTATATCAGAATCATTGCTTGCCCACAGTTCTCATTGGAAATGTCTATCCTAAACTGGAATATACCTGTCTTTAAAAAAATTATAGTCACATCCACAAATTCCTCAAGCAAAGATGAAATCAAGAGACAAGCATCCAGGTCACATTATGCAAGATGGGAAGGTATCATCAAACAAGAAACACTCTTGGGAATCTTAGAACTCAGCCTTGATTCGGGTAAACTTCACAGGCAATAAAGGCTACAGAGACATAGGAACATGTGACTTTGTTTTCGGTCCTTGAGGACCTTCTAAACTTGGAGGGAGGAGGGGCAGGCCCTGAAAGGTCAAATGCTTCAGTCACATGTGTTCAGGATGCTTCCTCAACCGTGAAATAGGACTAACAGTAGTACCTTGCCTCTTGCGGTGGTGGGGAGGATAAAATAAGAGAACATTAATACAGAACAGGATCATAGTAAGTGTTTCACTAAAGTTAGTGCTTGATTTTTCACATGAGACACCTGTGTGCCAGAGAGGTTTGAGGACTTGCCTGAGATCAACTAGTAACTGGAAGAAGCAGAATTCAAATGTGGTCAGCCTGACCCTAGAGCCCTCAGTCTTCACCTTTAAGCCAGTACCATCCAAGGAGTTGTGCACTGATGGATATGCACAAACTGATTTTAGGTGGTGCCAAAAGTGGTCATCAAAAAAAAAAAAAAAACCCTTTTCATTATGAAAAACTTCAAAGATACAAAAAGAAAATAGTATAATGAATTGCCTGCTTCACCCAGCTTCAAATAGCAGCTCATTAACAAGAGCCTTCATCTGTAACCTCTGCTGATGGCTTATTTTGAAGCAAATCCCAGACATCACATTCTTTCATACGTAACTATTTTGGTAGGTTTGGAATGGTAATCTTTTAAAAAAATCATTTTACTGAAGTATAGTTGATTTACAATGTTGTGTTAATTTGTGTTGTACAGCAAAGTGACTGTTATACATGTATATACATTACTTTTCATATTCAATTTATATATTTTTGGCTGTGCTAGATCTTTGATGCTGCATGTGGTCTTTCTCTAGTTGTGGTGCTTAGGGTTCTCAGTGCAGTGGCTTCTCTCATTGCAGAGCACAGGCTCTAGGTGTGTGGGCTTCAGTATTAATAGTTGTAGCACTCAGGTGCAGTAGTTTCCGCTAACAAGCTCCACGGCATGTGGGATCTTCCCAGACCAGGGATCAAACCTGTGTCCCCTACGTTGGCAGGCAGATTCTTAACCACTGGACCACCAGGGACCACTATTTTCCATTATGGTTTATCACAGGATATTGAATACAGTTCCCTGTGCTATACGGAGGGACTTTGTTGTTTATCCATTCTCTGTATGCTGCTGCTGCTGCTAAGTCGCTTCAGTCGTGTCCGACTCTGTGCGACCCCACAGACGGCAGCCCATTGGGCTCCGTCATCCCTGGGATTCTCCAGGCAAGAACACTGGAATGGGTTGCCATTTCCTTCTCCAATGCATGAAAGTGAAAAGTGAAAGTGAAGTCACTTAGTCGTGTTTGACTCAGCGACCCCATNTCCCTGGGATTCTCCAGGCAAGAACACTGGAGTGGGTTGCCATTTCCTTCTCCAATGCATGAAAGTGAAAGGTGAAAGTGAAGTCACTTAGTCGTGTTTGACTCAGCGACCCCATGGACTGCAGCCCACCAGGCTCCTCCGTCCATGGGAGTTTCCAGGCAAGAGTACTGGAGTGGGGTGCCATTGCCTTCTCCAAGCCCTTGAATTTCTGACAAGCTCCCCGAAGTGTGGATGCTGCAGTCCAGGGACCACAGTTTGAGAACCACCGCTCAGTGTTCCTAGGGACTGGGCTCGAAAATCGTGTGGATGCCTTCCAGTCTGCAGAGCAGCGGGAGGGTGTGGGGTTGGGTGGAAGGGTGAACCTGAATGGTGGAATCGTGACCGGGAGCTCACAGGATGCAGCCACTGACTGTCGCCACCAGAGTAAACAACATGTGCCTTTTGTTCTTCAGGAATGACGGCGACGTGACCAGATAAGGGTGTCCTCCCCATGGCACGAGCGCAGGCAGCCTCCCAGTGCCCCCCGCCCCTCCCCCCGGCCTGCACCCACCTGTCTGGACTCAGAGGCCCTGGGCGGCACAAGCCCTTTTGGATGGCAGCGTGTTTTCTCCATCAGGACTTGGTTGTTACCATACACAGTGTTTATTTTTCTTCATAAAAATATGCAAGCTGTGTGCCTCCAAATGCTGCAAGCTCCGAATCTTCCATTTGTTTGTGGAGAGACAGACGGGGTGGCACACTTTCAGTCATACTATGAAATGCAGCCTGGCAGCCCTGGAGGGAGGAGGGAAGAACGACACTCTGTGCGTCTCCTTCGCGGGAGCCAGGGGCTGGGATGCTGGGACCACCTCCCATCCCCGGAAGGGGTCCTGATGCACGTGTTCCCCCAGGACGGATTACCGGGCCACTGTAGGGCCCCGTGGGATGTGCTGAGTCCCATTGATCTACTATGGGTCATCAGGCATGGGTCCTTTTGGTTCCCAAATGGAAATGGCCTCTCCCCCTACTAATAACAAAAGTAGTAAATGAACATTTAAAATCAGAAACAAAGACTAATGTCTCCCTGTCTGTGTGTGTCTGTACCTAATCTACCTTTTCACCTGTGGCTATCTCCTGCCAGGTTAACACAGATCTGTATCCTAAATTGTGATGCCTGAGTCTTATCCTGTTGTGTGGCTATGTCAGCTCCAAAGCGAAAGGTGGTTGGTTAATTACCAGCTGTTTTTGCTTTTATAAATTGTGCTGCATTGAACATCTTTCTACATCCTTCTACATTGATCACCCCTCTTTGTTTCTTTACTTGTGTAGCCTAAACTCTTAGCCTAGTAATTGCTTTTCAGGAACATTCCTGAACTGTCCTCCCTGAAGTCTGTGCAAAGATGCCCGACTCCACAGAATAAGAGCCTCACCCCCATCATCACTCTGGGGCACACTTTTTTTTGGTCACTTTTTCTTAGATTTCTAGTGATTAGTATATCTTGACATGGAAAATCTTTATGTAATAAAGATTTAAAATTTATTACATAAAGATTTAAAGTTTTTCTTCTTATAAACTGTAGTTATAGTAAGTATTTTGTAACAATAATATTAATGTTCAGTTGCTAAATAATATTCAACTCTTTCCAACCTCATGGACTGCAGCACACCAGGCTTCCCCATCCTTCACTATCTTTTGGAGTTTGTTCAAACTCATGTCCATTGAGTTAGTGATGTCATCCAACCATCTCATCCTCTGCTGTCCCCTTCTCTTTCTGTCCTCAATTTTCCCCAGCATCAGAGTCTTTTCCAATGAGTCAGCTCTTCTCATCAAGTGGATAGAGTATTGAAGCTTCAGCTTTAGCATAAATCCTTCCAAAGTATATTCAGGATTGATTTCCTTTAGGATTGATTAATTTGATCTCTTTGCTGTCCAAGAGACTTTCAAGAGTCTCTTCCAGTACCACAGTTCGAAAGTATCAATTCTTTGGCGCTGGGCCTTCTCTATGGTCCAACTCTCATGTCTATACATGACTAGTGGAAAAGCCACAGCTTTGAATACACGGACCTTTGTCAGCAAAGTTATGTCTCTGTTTTTTAATAAGGTTTGTCATAGCTTTTCTTCCAAGGAGCAAGCATCTTTTAATTTCATGGCTGCAGTCACCATCTACA
>SJYV01004543.1:0-16057 GCA_006410875.1 Neotragus pygmaeus | reverse complement strand
TCTTTGGAATTCTTACCGTCTGACTTCCTTTATCACTGACCTTTTTATCAGGTTACTCTCCTCTTTCAGGAGAAGGCAATGGCACCCCACTCCAGTACTCTTGCCTAGAAAATCCCATGGACGGAGGAGCCTGGTAGGCTGCAGTCCATGGGGTCGCTAAGAGTTGGACATGACTGAGTGACTTCCCTTTCACTTTTCACTTTCCTGCATTGGAGAAGGAAATGGCAACCCACTCCAGTGTTCTTGCCTGGAGAATCCCAGGGATGGGGGAGCCTGGTGGGCTGCCGTCTATGGGGTCACACAGAGTCGGACACAACTGAAGTGACTTAGCAGCAGCAGCAGCTCCTCTTTCAATGGAAACTTTGACTTCTGCCTCACAGCCTTTTCACTCCAAAGTCTGCCAACATCCCAGGTACTCGATCCAACATCAAAGCCTAAAGTTCTTGAGCCCCATTAACCCACCCCTACATTTTATTTTTGCAAATTCCTTGCCACTTGAAATGGTCCACATTAATCACAGTTCTAGGGGAGAAGGAAAGTTAGTAGACTGGAACTTAGGTGGGCCTCTGTGAACCGAGCTGGTGTTCACACCCTTGTATATCTCCTTGCTTCAAATCTGAACTGACCAGGTGACCTGCGTGGAATAGATGCTCTCAGTTCCAGTCCTGAAGCTTACGATGTACTGAAAGATTTTACTTTTTGCACTCCTGGACTAGTTCATACGCCATCCTGTAAGTAGCCCAAGCTACCCTCTTGGACCGGCCATGTGAAGCAGAATCAAGGCCCTGGGAAAGAGCCCCAGCTGAGCTAACAGGCAGTACCAACTTGCCAGTCATGTGACCTATTTGGACCTTTCAGCACCCAGCACTACAGGAGACACAAATTAAGTGGAACAACCATCTAGTCAACCCATAGATTGTGAGAAATAATAATTTGTTCCTGTTTTAAGTCTTCAGTTTGGAGAAGTATCTTGTTATGTAGCACAGGGTAATGGAAACATGAAGCATCTTCTCTCCCCACATTCTCATTTTGGGTCAGAGGGGACAAACATATATCACCTTTCTACTACTCTGTGAGGGAAACTCCCTCAGAGTAGCTCATATAATTGAGAAGAATTTTACTGCAGTGGGTTGATTAGTATCCCTCCCCTAGATTTGTGTCCACCTGTAACCTCAGAATGTGACTTTGTTTGAACATTGGGTTGTTAGTTAGAGATCTTGAAATGAAATCTTCCTGAATATAGAGTGGATTCTAAATCCAATGACTAATGTTTTTAAAAAAAGAGAGGGAAGGGAGATTTGGACACATAGAGACACAGTAGAGAAGTTAATGTAAAAATGGAGACAGATGAGAATGATGGGTCTACAGTCAATGACTGCTAGGAGCCGCCAGAGGCTGGAAGCCGTGAAGAATTGTCCTCTACAGATCTTGGCGCACTGACTTCAGATTTCTGGCCTCCAGGTCTGTGAGAGAATAGATTTATGTTATTGTTGTTGTTTGTTCTAATTTTAAAAGGGATTTTTTCCAGTTTTTTTTTTAAGATATAATTGATATGCAGCGTTGTAAGTTTGAAGTGAAAGTAGTGAAAGTGTTAGTCACTCAGTCATGTCTAACTCTTTGCAGACCCACGGACTGTAGCCTGCCAGACGTCTCTGTCCATGGGACTCTCCAGGCAAGAGTACTGGAGTGGATGGCTGTTCTCTTCTCCAAGAGATCTTCCCAACTTAGGGATCAAACCCAGGTCTCCTGTATTGCAGGCAAATTCTTTACCATCTGAACCACCAGGGAAGTAACCCCAAATCTAATCTCTTTTCCTGTGAGTCTGACTTTTCTTTCTTTTTTCCGATTTCATATACAAGTGATATCATATAGTATTTGTCTTTGACTTACTTCTCTTACCATATTGCCTTCTGGGTTTATCCATGTTGTCAAAAACGGCAGGGTTTCCTCCTTTTTTTGGCTGAATAATAGATATCTGTTGTTAAAGCCACCAAGTTTGTGATAGCTTATTTTTGGCAACTCTAAGAAGCAGCACCCGGAGAAGGCAATGGCAATCCACTCCAGTACTCTTGCCTGGAAAATCCCATGGACGGAGGAGCCTGGTANAATAATAGATATCTGTTGTTAAAGCCACCAAGTTTGTGATAGCTTATTTTTGGCAACTCTAAGAAGCAGCACCCGGAGAAGGCAATGGCAATCCACTCCAGTACTCTTGCCTGGAAAATCCCATGGACGGAGGAGCCTGGTAGGCTGCAGTCCATGAGGTAGCTGAGACTTGAACACAACTGAGTGACTTCACTTTCACTTTTCACTTTCCTGCCTTGGAGAAGGAAATGGCAACCCATTCCAGTGTTCTTCCCTGGAGAATCCCAGGGACAGGGGAGACTGGTGGGCTGCTGTCTATGGGGTTGCACAGAGCTGGACACAACTGAAGTGACTCAGCAGCAGCAGCAGCAGGAAGCAGCAACTGACATTTACTTTTTGATGAAGTCATTGCCTTGAAAGACAATGGATGCCCACAATTCTTGGATCCATCTGTACCGGGATGGCTCGGGTAGGGCTGAAGTCCTAATCCATGGGGCTGATTAGAAAAGTGTATTTAGAGTTTACTCTGCAAACATTATCATCTTATGACTCTTTGGAACTTCCTCCATAGACTGACTCCCACTTCAGGTGGTAAAGTGTATCTACCTGGCCTCTCTCAATCCAGGATCCTCCTATCTTTCCCTGTATAGGGTAGTTCAGTCCAACTGTAGTGTCTCCAATTAACATCACAAACTTAACAAAAACATGCTTTTAAGAAATGTTTATGCTTCTCTTATCAATCATGTCAAGGAACATAATTCAGTAGTTTGGAGAGCACACTGAGCAGGATAAATCCAACATAATATTTTTATTCACCTCCATACCAAATGATTTGCTTTGCCAATGCACTATGAGTTAGAGTAACATGTGCCCCTCAGCAGGAATTTTGAGAGCTGCATGTGATGCACCACAATATCTTTTCCCCACTTCACGTTTCGTGGAATCGTGTATAAAGATGACCTGCTCAGTCTGAGTCCTTGAGTGTCTACAGTGAGAAAGTTGTCCTTGGTGATCGACAGTGGATATGTATTATGAACACAAAGCAAACAATCAAGATTGTCGGTTGTTTTGTTGCCACAGCATAAACCAGCCTACCTATTTTTTAAAATTTTATTTTTTTCAAGTATAGTTGACTTACAATGTTGTGTTAATTTCTACTGTATGGCAAAGCGATTAGGTATACATGCGTATATATTCTTTTCCATTATGGTATATCACAGGATATTGACTATAGTTTCCTGTACTGTACAGTAGGACCTTGTTGTTTATCCATTATATATATAATAGTTTGTGTCTGCTAACGCGAAATTCCCAATCCATCCTTCCCCTACCCCCTTACCCCTTGGCAACCACAAGTCTATTCTCTATATTTTGTAGATAAGCTGGAAGAGTTCCCTTTTCTCCACAGCCACTCCAGCATGTATTTGTGTCCTGTGTATTTGCTATCAATATCAATATATGCAAGAATATCAATCTAAAAATGGAACCAGTGGATATAAAATTCAAAGTCTCATTCATGTGCCCTCAGAAAAACAAAACTTAAGGAATGAAAAACTGATTTCCTAATTTATAGAAAACTGATTTATATTGGAATTTTCTTAAATGATAGGGAGTTAAACAGGGTTTGCCTCATATCAACTTTGGAAAGTTTTTGCTTATGATTTCCAGAGGCATGAATGGGAAATGACTTAGGTTGAGTTGGTCTTGCCAAGTGAGCTGAATTGAGCTTTGTTTGTATGACTGAACTGGTTTTGTCTGGTTGAGGAATTTGCAAAGCTGGTCTCTGTCTGTTTTGATTTTAACAAACTCCAACAGAACTCTCCCCTCTTTACATTCCCTTCCCATAAATACAGCCCATCCCAAGCCCTCAGCAGACTCATCATCTGTAGCTTGCTTGCTACAGTTTGTGTGTCCTGAATTGCAACTCCTCTGCTTTTCCCAAATAGACTCATTTCTTTGAAATTATCTTAGTTTACTTCTTTATTTAGGTTGACTAGTAAATTCATTGAGCATCTAAGATTATATACCGTTTCTGTCTTGTTCTAATATCTTCAGAATTCATTTTCACATTTACTCTCCAGCTTTTTGCTAGCATAAATTAGCAAAATACTGAAACTAGCAAAATACTGAAAATACTGAAGACTAGTTATCCTTCTCTTCTTGTTTTAAATTTGTGATTATCAAACAACAAGTTCCAAATGTATAGCATAAAGAACTATATTCAAAATCCTGAGATAAACCATAATGAAAAGAATATTTTAAAAATGTATATATATATATATATATATACACACACACATGTATGACTGAATCACTGCTGTATCACAGTAATTAATGCAACATGGTAAATTAAGTATATTTCAGTTAAAAAACTGTAATTATCTCTTGGGATTTCTGGCATTGCCAGTCATTGTCTGATGCTAACTCAGCATCATCCCTGTACTTCTAAGAGCTCCCTTACATTATAGTGGCCAGAATCTAGAAACTATATTATCCAGAATCTCTTACCAGCAGGGTTGTGGTTTTGATTCTTCCAATAAGAGTTATTCATGTTAGCTTTTGTAAGGTGGAAGACAACAGAAATCATTATTGTTCAACCTCAGCAAGCAGGCATGTGGTCTTCAATAGACATCAGATGTGAGATTTTGCAGTGACTTCTAGGCTTGCTGCTGAGCACCATCTGCTTTGGTGCAATAGGCTATTGAGATCATTAGTGGCTGTTTCCTGTGATTCCTGCAATTTTCTGATTTCTGAAGATAAGTGATGACTTTCACTGTCTGTTGCCCTCCTTGGTGCTTTCAAAAGTTTTGTAAACACCTAATTCCTTTTAGTACATGCTCTCCTGCCTGAAATGCCTAGAGAGGTTTCTTTTTCCTGACTATAGGCTGATAGATAGACTATGGTCTAACTCCATAGTTATTGACGACTATTTAGGTATGGTCACCATTCAATCAGAGGAAATGCTAAGCTAATCAAAATCGATTCCAGTGTGAGCAACCAGTATAACTTCTCTGAAGGTATTAGCTGAGGGTCAGCTCTGGTTATGAAACTGAAGCATTGAGATATATATATAAGAAAGGCAAGAAGGACATTGTTTTTCCTTTGGGCAAGGTCTAATAATAGCCTCATCTGATAAATAAGAGGTAGCTTATACTANGTATAACTTCTCTGAAGGTATTAGCTGAGGGTCAGCTCTGGTTATGAAACTGAAGCATTGAGATATATATATAAGAAAGGCAAGAAGGACATTGTTTTTCCTTTGGGCAAGGTCTAATAATAGCCTCATCTGATAAATAAGAGGTAGCTTATACTACATGGATGGAGGAGCCTGGTAGGCTACAGTCCACGGGGTCGCAAAGAGTCGGACACGACTGAGCGACTTCACCTTCACCTTCATACTAGAGTGGTATAAGAAATATATGTGGTTTTTGTCCCTAGCAAAAACATTTGGAATTTCCTGACCAATAGAAGTGTCTTTTGTCATTTATTAACTATCTCTTTTGAGTGTGCCTGAGTTTATGCTAATGAGATGACTTAGGGTGGAGTCCCTAGAGAGGTTTGAGATAGGACTGGCCACCAGAAAGACAAATGATTAGATAGCTGAAATTTTTAGAGCCACCTGTTAACCTCTGGGAAGAGGAAGAGAAGGGCAGCTCTATCAAAACTCTTCAACAAAAAGAGTTGAGTTTTTGGGCTGGTAAACACTTGGCAATGGGAGCAGAGTGGTATGTTGAGAGAGCATTGAAGCTCTGTTCCCCTTTCCACATACCTTGCCTTATGTATCTCTTTCATCTGGCTGTTACTGAATTATGTCCTTCTATAATAAACTGATAATCTAGTAAGAGAAATGCTGGGCTTCCCAGGTGGCTCAGTGGTAAAGAATCCACCTGCCAAGCAGGAGATGTGGGTTCGATCCCTGGGTCAGGAAGATCCCCTGGAGAAGGAAATGGCAACCCATTCCAGTATTCTTACCTGGGAAATCCCATGGACAGAGGAGCCTGGTGGGTTCCATACAGTCCACAAGGTCGCAAAGAGTCAGACACAACTTAGTGACTAAATAGCAACAAAAAAATTATGTTTCTCTCTCTTCCTGCTGCTTTTATGACTTCGTTCCTTTTTTCTTTGACTTTTAACAGTTTTACTACGATATGTCTGGTTATAGTTTTCTTTGTAGTTGGTTTGCTTGAAGTTTTTAGAGCTCTTCAAATCTGTGACTTACTGTCTTTCACCAGTTTTGGAAAATTCTCAGACAGTATCTCCTCAGATTGAAGTTTTGCTCATTCTCTTTCTCCTCTCCCTTTGGGACGACACATGTTGATATTTTTAGATGTTTTACAAGTCATAATTTTTTATTTTGTTTTCCAATCTTTTTATCTCTGTTATAATCTGTATAATTTCTTATGTCATATTATCCAGCTCACTAATCATCTCTACTGTTTTTTCTAATTTGTTGCTAATTTTATACACTGAGTATTTATTTCTGAATTTTATTCTTAATTTCTAAGATTGCTATTTGATTTACTTTTATATATCTCAGATCTTGAATAAAATTCTCCATACTTCCATCTATTTTCTGTATTACTCCCTTTATATTATTGAGCATATTAATCAAGTTATTTTAAATTGTATTTCTAATAACTGTGAAATTTGGGTGTTCTGAGTATCTGGTTCTACTGTCTATTTTTATTTTGTTTTTCAGTCATTCAGCCCACTACATTTTTGGTTGAATGCAGGACATTGTGTATGAAATTATTTAGAGACACTGGATGATGTTATCTTCCTCCAAAGAAGACTAGATACAGTTTATGTTAATTCCTATTAGGCTTTGAGATGATTGGAGACTATGTTTAAAACTTTGTGTGGGATTACATATTACTGTTGTAGCCTTTAACCTAGGGAATAATTATTCAAAGGTCTTGGTTTGAAAACTGGCATATTGTCTAGGATTCCTAATCCACTTCAGGCTCTGAACTCTTGCTTTTGTATGTTGAGCTCCAAGAGACTGCCCAAACCTCTACTCATCTTTTAAACATCTTAATAACTGTGAGGTGTTTTTTTTTAACTTTTTACTTTGTATTGGAGTATAACCGATTACCAATGTTGTGATAGTTTCAGATGAACAGCAAAGGCACTCAGCCATACATATACATATACCCATTCTTCCGTAAACTCCCCTCCCATCCAGGCTACCACACAACGCTGAGCAGAGTTCCACGTGTTTGTTTTTGTTTTTTACTGCAACTATTCCTCTTCTCTCATTTCTCAGAGACTTAGGATTCAGAACATTCTTTAAGGTAAAATCCTTGCAGAATGTCATACCCATTTCTCAATGATTATCTTCTCTCTGGGATCCTGGCTGTTCAAGTCTTGGCATCTCTACTTGTCCAAATTCCAACTTTGATCTTTCCATTCCCATGAGATTGCTAAAAGCTCTTGGCCACTGCCATTTGCTGTACTTCCATCTCCTAGCTATAAAATGGAAAATGCCCTCAGAGGAGAAATTGTTGGAGAACATCTTATTTATTCCATTTTGTTTCCCTTTCCTCATATTTCATCATATTATATATCTATGTCTTCTATTGCATCTGTCCCAGTAGAAGAGTCTTTGAATAGCAATAAAATGAAAGCTACCAAATTAGTAGAGAGAGAGAAATACAGTGCTTTATTAAGTAAATTATGCTGAATCAAAGTCTTGCTTTTTCCCATTTAGAATCAGGGCAGTGGCCTACAGTAGCACATTTTCATTCTTGAAGTAAATAACTTTCTCTGGTCCTATTTTCTATAGCTCTCAGATAGTGGCTTACTATAATAGTGACTTTTCAAAAATGCAACTGATACATCTTTTCATTTGCCACTGGAATATAGTCACCATAATTTAAAAATCTTTTTGTGATTTGGCATCCATATGGTTACCGATGATTCCTTGATTGAGTGCCTATCTTGTTTTATGCATTGGGCATACAATGGTAAACAGACACATGGCCGTTCTAGTTGGTGATAAAAATGACATGCCTCATGGGGATGTAGAACCGAACCATTCTTTTCCCTGAATACTAGCAGACTGCTGCACTGTCTTGAGTTATAGTTGGCCTGTCTTCCCTCTCCCTGATGTTTTTGAAATCGTGTGGTTTGTAGGGTTTTTTCCACATCACATGCTGTCATTCTCTTTTTGTTGGTGATAATGTTTTTTTTCCTTTCTTATTGCATCTGTCTTCTCCATGGTAACTTCTGGAAGTTGCCAGAACAATGTAACTTATTTTCTCTTCTTTTTTTGTTCAGCCACTTCTTCACAGTTGCTAATGGAAACCAGATAAGTAAGTATTAAGTGTAATATTAATTTAAATATCTGGCTAGAGATAAAGTATATGGGTGCATGACTTTTATGACATCTATTTCAAACTAGCTTCAGGCACTTTCTGCATTTACTTTAAGCCTTTTATCAGGCTCACAGGTGTTCCAGAGTGGTCTAAGTACTGGATAAACAGGGTGATATCTATGTAGAGAAAGTCCAGACAATGCTGTTGGGGAAACTAGGGGGAGGATAAGCACTTTGGTATATTTCAGATGGCCTTAGCTAAAAAATACTGTAATACGAATGAATAAGGACAAACCTAAGAGTATTTTTCAACTCATTCTTGGCAGTTTCTGCTCTTAGTTCCCAAATAATAAAGAACAAGTGGGAAAGGAATACCAATCACTGGATAAAGAAAGCAGACTTCATGCTATTCAACTTTTTAATGAGCAGATCAGTCCACCTTCAGCTTCCTCAACTCCCACCGACCTGAGTTCTGCAGTTTTGATTGGCTCTCTCACCTTGTGACAGTTATTAACTAGTTGATTCTCCAGACCCGCCATTCTATTCTCTGCTTTGTTTTCCTACAGTTTTTCCTTTACCAGCTGACTCAGTTCCCCCTAGGCTTTGATAATAGAGGATGCTAGAGGGACACTAGACGTCTGGAGGGAAAAGAAACTTGCCCCTTCCTGTTCACTATCATTGTCTCCAAGCAGTGGTTCTTCACCTTAAAAGTGACAGTTGATTTGCTGTAGTACTATTTGGTTTCCATTTGCAGTTTTTCCATAATGCCAGTACCAGCCTTATCGCAAACTCAGAGATACTAACCAGCTGACAGCGTCCTTCCTCAAAGGACTAAGTCCCAGCTCTGTGGGGCTCTTCATCTAAACCTCTGTATTCCAGTGTCTTCTTTTTGTTTCCTCATCCCCAAGAGTAGCACTTGCTTCCCTTAACTATGATCTTTGTAAAACCCTAGCTTCCATATTTGCCTTTTCAGTTTCCTACAAATGACTAACAACTATTTAAGTTAAATTCTCTCCGTTGAATAGTTTGTGTAGTTTCTCTGTTTTGAATTGGGCCCTCATTGATGCATTGTGTGCCATCTTATTTCTTCCATAAGCAGTACCATAGGTTTACCTCACACTAAAAGTATACAGAGGATGGCTGCTAGTGATATCAATGGGGCTCCAAACCTCCTGGATCTCAGGTGAAGAGCATGTGCTGCAACATAAGGCTTCCCTGTTCAAACAGGAACAAGGTAGTATATAATCACTGATTTCTATTTTTTTAAGTTATTATTTATTTATTTATGTATTTGGCTCTGCTGGATCTTTGTCACTGTTTGTGGGCTTTCTCTAGTTGCAGAGAACTGGGGCTACTAGCTCTAGTTGCGATTGTGCGGGTTTCTCATTGTGGTGGCAGAGCACAGGCTCTGGGGGTACAAGCTTCAGCAGTTTTGATGCATGGGCTTAGTTGCCCCCAGCATGAGGGATCTTCCGGGACCAGGAATCAAACCCTCATGTCCCCATCTGCATTGGCAGGCAGATTCTTAACCACTGGAACACTAGGGATGTCCCCCCTGAATTCTAAAGGACGGAAATTTCAGCCCAATGCCCCAAACTGATGCTAGCATGGGGAATGAGGTTTGTTACAACTCCTTGAGCTTTCGTTTTTGGTACTTGAATATAAGGGAACACTCCAAATGGATAAAGCTTGGGAACTCAGCTGAAGTCCCCTGCAGCTCTGGCTTTCATGGTAACTCATGCTTAGCGCTTGTCATAATGTGTTATTACATAATTATCTGAGAAATTTTAAAATGTTTACTTATCCCACTGGACTGCTTCTTAAGGGCAAGAACTACGAATGTTTTGTTCCTTTTCATATTTCAAATTCACTTCCTTTGAAGTGCTCTGCATCTGGAAATTCTTTTCCAACCCACCATCAACTGCCTCAACACTGGTTATTATATGTATTACATCTATATACATTACAACCCCCCCAAAGATAATGCTATAGTTTTTGCATTAAACAATCATGTTCAATAAAATATAGGGAAAATAGTCATATAAATTTCTCAGGTATTTACCATTCCTGCTGATGCTAATTCATTCCTGAAGATCTAAACTTTACTTTGGTGTCATTTCTGTTTGATCTGATGATCTCTCTTTAGCATTTCTTCTAGTATACCTCTAGTGGTAGTGAAATATCTTAGTTTTTTTTTATTTGAATTTTTTTAGTTTTGTTTTTGTTTTTAGTTTTCTTAAATTCTTATATGGGCTTCCCTTGTGGCTCAGATGGTAAAGAATCCACCTGCAATGCAGGAGACCTTTGCAGGTTCAATCCCTGGGTTGGGAAGATCCCCTGGAGGATGGCATGGTGACCTACTCCAGTATTCTTGCCTGGAGAATCTCAATGGACAGAAGAGCTGGCGGGCTCCAGTCCATGGGGTCACAAAGAGTCGGACATCACTGAGTGACTAAGCATGGCACAATTCTCATATGAGATTTTTGCTAGATGCAGCATGATAAATTGATCATTTCATTCCTTAAGTACTTGAAAAATGCTGCTTACTGTTTTCTGATCCCCATACTTTCTGAAAAAGTCCAGAGTTATTGAATACTTTTCTTCCTGTGTGTAATGTATTTGTTTTTTTTTTTGTTTGTTTGTTTGTTTTCTGGTTGTTTCTACAATTTCCTCTCTATCTTTGATTTCAGCAGCATATTGGTTATCTATGATTTGCCCTGCAGCAAATCGTTTCAAAACTTACCAGTTAAAATGATACAGATCTATTATCACAGAGTTTCTATGGATCAGGAACCCAGAATTTGGGCGCAGCTTTCCAAGTCTCTCAGTCTTAGAAGACACACTTAGAAGTCTTCTCAGGTTTGACTGTGAGGACCCTGAACACACTTCACTCGTGTGATAGTTGCCACCATTCTGTTCCCTATGAGCTGTTAGTCAAATGTCTTGGTTTCTCGTAAACTATTGACCACAGGCTTCCCTCAGTTCTTCGTCACATGATCCTCTCATAGAGCATCTCACAACATGGTGTTTTGTCTCATGAAAGCAAACGAGCGGTTGGTGGGAGACAGGGAGAGTACTGCCAAGGGCCCCAGTTTTTGTTACCTAATCACAGAAGTGACATCCCATAGCCTTTTTGCTTTCTGTCCACCAAAAGCAAGTCCTAAGATTCAGCTCACATTCAAGGGGAGAGATTACACAGAAGAATAAATACTAGGAGGTTTTGGTCATTGGGAACCCTGACGGAAACTGTGTCTCGTTATCCTGACTGGGTTTGCCAGCTTCTAGAATCTGTAAAGGTATGTTTTCACCAAATTTGGAAAGTTTGTTGTCATTGTTTCTTCACATATTTTTCCTACCGAAGTCTGTCTCTCTTTTTGAAATTCCAGTTGCCTGTGTGTTAGATCTTTTGGTTTTGTCCCTCAGGTTCCTAAGGCTCTGCTATTTTTTTTTTTTTTTTTTGATAATTTTCCCTTCCATTTTCAGATTGGATATTTTCTTTTGATCTAACTTGAAATAAACCAACTCTTTCTATTCTCATGTTTGTTCTGCTATTAAGCTCACCCAGTGAATTTTTAAATTTCAGATATTATATTTTTCAGTTCTAAAATTCCCCCCAAAATGTACAACAGTGCTGCAACCCTTATTAGGCATTCCTTCATTTAATAGTAGCCTCAAAACATGGAAGTTGTCAGACTTTCCACAAGCTCCGGAAAGACTGACGTTTAGAAGATACTCGACAAATGTTTGCTGATTTGAATTTAATTCTAACAAACCAGGTGAAAGCAACATCAAGCCATAGAAAGTCCAGGAAGAAAGCAAGAAACACAAGATAACATTATTGACTTGTTTTGGTAAGTCAGGTACACTGATAAGTTTTATTAGTGGAGTATGAAAAAAGAGTGTACATCTTAACTCATAGACAAAGAAGGTTTTAAATCTGTGGGGCAGACAGACTGTAAGGTCACTCCGTGACGTCTGTCTCCATTTACACCTTTGTGTAATCCCTTCCCCTTGAGTACAGACAGTACTTATGACTTGCTTCTAATAAATGAAATATGACAGTGATCATGAGATGCTACACCTGTGACGACTCCTATAACGATGCCAGCAGGCTCTTTTTGCTGCCTTGAGGAAGTAAATGGCAATGTTGGGGAAACCTACTTGGCAAGAAACTACAGGTAGCCTCCAGCTAGTAAGAATCTGGGCTTTTAGTCTTATGGCCACAACACACTGCATTCTCTTTTTTAATGTTTACTTTTATTTATCTGGCTGCACTGGATCTTAGTTGCAGTATGTGGGATCTTAGTTCCCAGACCAGGGATTGAACCTACCCCCTTTGCATTGGAAGTGCGAAGTCTTAGCCACTGGACACCAAGAAAGTCCTCACAATACCCTGAATTCTGCCATCAGTTCCAATGACCTTTAAAGCAGATTTTCCCTGAATTGAGCTTCCGATGAGAACACAGCCCAGGTAACACCTTGGTTGCTGCCTTGCAGAGGACCCAGCTAAGCCATCTATAAACTCCAATAAGCTGCTCAGTTTGTGGTAATCTATTAGGTAGCAATAGAAAATGAACACTGCATTGTTACAGAATTTTGCTACTTTTTATTTTGTTGATGTTGAGTTTCCTAAGGGATTTTCATACTTAATATGCTGCTTGAGTCTTCAAAAATGAAATATTTTAGAAGCAGAAATTTTATAATGTAATTGCAGCAATGATAGAACTCTGGGGTAACCCACAAGAAAAGCATTATTTTTTTTTAATGATCTGGTGCCAGAAATTCCACTCTTGAGAATTTGTCCATAGAAACAAATGTTTAATAGCTATTGGTAAGTTACTCTCCAAAAAGACTACTATATTTCACATTTCCACAGCAATGTGTAAGTATTTTTTTTTCCTATGTCCCTATAATGAATTATGCCTATAAATCTCTTTTAGTTTGCTAGGGCTGTCATAACAAAGTACCAGAGACTGGAGGGCTTAACAGCTGACGTTTATTTTCTTACATTTCTGGAGATTAGAAGTCTGAGATCAAGTTCTTGACAGGATTGCCCTCTTCTGTGGCCTCTCTCCTTGGCGGGTGGAGGACTGTCTTTCTCCTGTGTCTTTCCTCTGTGTGTTTATATCCAAGTTTCCCCTTCGTGTAAGGATACCAGTTACACTGGATTAGGGCCACTCCAGTGGCCTCATTTTAACTAAATTATCCCTTTAATAAAGACCCTATCTCCAAATGTAGGCACATTGTGAGATACTGAAGGTTGGGACTTCCACACATGAATTTTGGGGAGGAGACACAGTGTAGTCCACTCAGCTTAAACAGCACTTCTTCAGGGAAGCATTCCTGATTCTGAGAGAGGTTTGCATCTGTGGTGTTGAAGAGGACTCTTGAGAGTCCCTTGGACTGCAAGGAGATCCAACCAGTCCATTCTAAAGGAGATCAGTCCTGGGTGTTCTTTGGAAGGACTGGTGCTAAAGCTGAAACTCCAATACTTTGGCCACCTCATGTGAAGAGTTGACTCATTGGAAAAGACTCTGATGCTGGGAGGGATTGGGGGCAGGAGGAGAAGGGGACGACAGAGGATGAGATGGCTGGATGGTATCACCAATTCGATGGATATGAGTTTGAGTGAACTCTGGGAGTTGGTGATGGACAGGGAGGCCTGGCATGCTGCAATTCATGGGGTTGCAAAGAGTTGGACATGACTGAGCGATTGAACTGAACTGAACTGACTGATCTAGCTATCTATGTGGGTTCCTAGATGGCGCTAGTGGTCAAGAACCTGCCTGCAAATGCAGGCGACAAAAGAAATGTGGTTTTGATCCTGGGTTGGGAAGATACCCTGGAGGAGGGCATGGCAACCCACTCCAGTATTCTTGCCTGGAGATTCCCATGGACAGAGGAGCCTGGCAGGCTACAGTCCATAAGGTTGCAAAGAGTGGGACATGACAGAAGCGACTTAGCATGTATATATGTGTGTGTATGTATATATATTCCTATACTTCCTCATTCTTCACAGGTTCGGGAAAATCTCCTGGAGTAGGAAATGGCAACCCACTTCAGTATTCTTGCCTGGAAAATTCCATGGATGGAGGAGCCTGGTAGGCCACAGTCCATGGGGTCACAAAGAGCCGGACACGACTGAGCCACTTCACTTCATTTCACTTCATACTTCCTCATGACCTATCACACTTGTAATATTATCCTATTATTGTAAAACAAACCATTATATCTTCCCTTATATAAATGTTTGTATATATTTGTGTGTAACAGTATGAAAATGGAGAAAGGTATAGAAAGATACAATTTAGACTGGTAACATTGGTTACATGGGGACTGGAAGGGATGATCCAGTAAGAAGAGTGGGAGAGATAGTAAGCAAGCAAGCAAACAACAAGAACCTGAAAAAATATGATGTCCATGTATGCATGGATAATATTATACAATTTAGTACTAAAATTGTTTTCATTGCCTATCTCCTGTTGTATGGACAAAGAATTGCAAACTCATTGATACTGGGCGATAGGCATTCGTTTTCCTTTCTTTTCTGTGGCTTGACTGGGCTGGCAGGAAAGGCATTACTCAGTGTAGCTCTCTCTGAGTTAATCATTCTGATCTAATCTGCAAATGTAGATATACAGTTAGAGTTACACATTTTTATGTGTACATAAAGAGTTTTATGAAAGGATAGACCCCAAATTAATACGATTTTTGTGAATAGGGTAGATTTTGAAATTGTTTTTACTTTTTGTCCTTTTTATTTATGTATTGTTTAAATTTTTGCCCTGTATACCGTTGCTTTGTATAACCTTAAAATAACAATAAGATTATTGAGAGTATAGCATTGAAACATATACATTACCATATGTAAAATTAGACAGTCAGTGGAAATTTGCTGTATGATGCAGAGAGCTAAAATCAGGTTCTCTGTGACAACCTAGGGGGGTGGGATGGGTTGGGAGGTGGAAGGGAGCCTCAGGAGGGAGGAGACATGCCTGTACCTATGGCTGATGCATGTTGATGTATGGCAGAAACCAATATAATATTGTAAAGCAATTATCCTCCAATTGAAAATAAACTCTAAAAAAGAAGATATTTTATTGAGGAGTAAAACTAATTTTTTTTCGGTTGAGGGGCTGGTGAGGCGATGGAAGAACAGTGTCAGCAGAGAAGGCCCTCCGAAGTCAGGCCAGCTTGACACACAGTCTTGAATTATAAATAACTTAAGCAAAATAGTTTCTGTCATCTTGCAAAACCACTGAGCTGAGTCATGTAGATACTCAGCTATAACTTGATATATTATCATTCTAACTTAATTTAATGATTATTTTATTCCCTTATAGCTCAGTCGGTAAAGAATCTGCCTACAATGCAGGAGACCCAGGTTCGTTTCTGGGAGGGAAAAATTTGCTGGAGAAGGAAATGGCAACCCAATCCAGTATTTTTGCCTGGAGAATCTCATGGACAGAGGAGCCTAGCAGACTACAATCCATGAGCTCGCAAAAGTTGAACTTACTGAGTGTTTTAGTTTAGTGGCTAAACCACCACCACCATAAGAAAATACACTCAAGCAGTGGATCCCCAGAATCTAACAGATCTCTACTCCCTCAGAAAGCTTTTCAAATTATATAAATTTCAAAGCCTTGTTGCTAACTC
>SJYV01004540.1:183255-212665 GCA_006410875.1 Neotragus pygmaeus | reverse complement strand
AAAGTGAAAGTGAAGTCGCTCAGTTTTGTCCGACTCTTAGTGACCCCATGGACTGCAGCCTACCAGGCTCCTCCGTCCATGGGATTTTCCAGGCAAGAGTACTGGAGTGGGGAGCCATTGTCTTCTCTGGTCAACTGAGTAATGGTACTGAAACCATTAGATGTTGTTTAGTGGGACTCCAAAGGGCTCTGGTGCCATAGTCCTTTATGTCTCTTGCTGATGGATGAGGGGGGTGCCCTGCCCTGAGAATTTACTGTGTTACAGTTTTATAATCAAAGGAAAAGTGGGGAGGGGAAAAGAACTTCTTTGTCTTTCTTGAGTAGACATCATGCTTCCATCATCAGCTCCTCCTACAGGTTGGGCAGAGGAGTTTTCTTGTCTCTGGGTGGTCAATCTAGGTCCACAAATCATTGTTTTTTATGTGCTCAGAGAGTGTATCCTAGGGATCATTAACCTACTGGGTCACTGGGCAGGATGTGGGTCTCATGCATCCATTGTTTTGTTGTTTTGGGGGGCATGTCACATGCTTCCACTGCCTGGCTTTGTTGCTAAGCCAGCTGGCTTGCTTTTGGGGTTAAGCAAGCCTGCTTTCTTGAGTAATCATTAACTTGCAGGGGTCTCCCATATTTTTCTACTCACCAACCCCTAGTGGGATTAACTATTTAATCACCTACTTTGTCCTTCACTCTGTCCCTATCAATACTGAGTCCAAGCTGGCTCTGTCAGTAAGTCTACAGACAAAGGGTTGAGGCAAGGAATAACGACTTTATTTGGAAAGCTGGCAGGCAGAGAAGATGGCAGACTAATGTCTCAAAATCACCATCTTGTTGGGGCCTGGATGCTAGGTTCTTTTATAGTACAGAATTGAGGAGGAGGTGAGGAATTAAAGTAAAAAGGCCATTAATCTTTCAAATATCTCAGAGCAGGTTTCCTGAGGTGGGTCATTATGCATAGACAGTACCGTTTTCATGAACGAAAGCAATGGGAAATAAAGGTTAAAAGATGTGTATAAGAGACAGGTCTCAAGTCCACCCACATCTCCCCTTCTTCCTCTCCATGCCCACACGTCCATTCTCTATGTCTGTCTCTCTGTTCCTGCTCTGTGAATAGGCTCATCTGTACAATCTTTTTCTAGATTCCACATGTGTGTTGATATATAATATTTGTTTTTCTCTTTCTGACTTACTTCACTCTGTATGATAGACTCTAGGGTCATCCATGCCTCTACAAATGACCCATTTTCATTCCTTTCTATTTCAGCTCATAAGTCACTTCTGTGAAGCCTTTCCTGCCTTTATCCTCCAGGAGAAATCACCCTCTTTTTTTTGAATTCCCAATTATTTACTTCTTTGCATTTAACCCACTGTCTCATAAATCATATGCGTAGGTGTCTATCTCTCAGTAGACTGTGAAGGCCTTAAGGACTGGGACCTACTTGACTTCTGTCCTTAACTCCAGAGCCTGGTTCCAGATAAGACAATAAATGCTGATGAAATGCATGCATGAATGAACCGAATGGCTAAGCAGTGTGTCTGTTGACTTAAATTACAATATAAATATGTACGCGAGTGTGTCTGTGTGTGTATTTGTGTGTATGTACTTAAAATCGCTTAGCTTGATGACTCCTTTCACTCAAGGCAGTCTACCAAGGACACAAACTAAACAGTGATTTCTGAGGAGTAACAGTGGTTGGTAGTGGTGGTAAAGAACCTGCCTGCCAGTGCAGGAGACTCAAGAGATGTGGATTTGATCCCTGGGTCAGGAAAGATCCCCTGGAGAAGGGCATGGCAATCCACTCCAGTATTCTTGCCTGGGAAATCCCATGGACAGAGGAGCCTGGTGGGCTACAGTCCATAGGGTCTCACAGAGTTGGACACGACTGAAGTGACTTGGCATGCACACATGCAACAGTACCAAAGGAATGAGGCTAAAGAAGAAATCAGTCAGTTTCTGGGCCTTCCAACTCAGTCAAGTGCCTTAGATGAAGTAGCTTGGATAACCAGTCCTTTTGTTCGAGAACAGATTGACGCTCCTCGAGCAGAGGGGAGAATGAAAGCGGGAGAGGGTACTTCTGTTCCCTGAGGTCATGGCATGCCTCCATGACAGATGGCAACAGAGAACAGGGACTTCATTTTTCTATGTGTTTACATATTAATTTATATGTTACTAATATTAGAACATATTAGTTACATATATTTGTTCTTTTCACAAAGTATCTTAACATCTGGAGGCTTATAATAAATCTGTAAAGCAGTCATTCTGAATCATGAGTGAGTTGGAGGTCCTTGAAAATCTCAGAAAGGCATGAAACATCTCCACTGGAAGATGTCAAGAAACATTCATGAGCTTTCTGTAGTTTCAAGTTCAGCAACCTCCTTTGTGTAGAGGTCTTTGTGTTGCAAGAATAATATAATCCCTTCACACGGAAGGTGCTTAATAAGTACCATTGTGTTGTCAACTGAGTTGCTGCTGCTGCCAAGTCACTTCAGTCATGTCCGCCTCTGTGCAACCCCATAGATGGCAGCCCACCAGGCTCCTCCATCACTGGGATTGTCCAGGCCAAAACACTGGAGTGGGTTGCCGTTTCCTTCTCCAATTCATGAAAGTGAAAAGTGAAAGTGAAGTCGCTCAGTTTTGTCCGACTCTTAGTGACCCCATGGACTGCAGCCTACCAGGCTCCTCCGTCCATGGGATTTTCCAGGCAAGAGTACTGGAGTGGGGAGCCATTGTCTTCTCTGGTCAACTGAGTAATGGTACTGAAACCATTAGATGTTGTTTAGTGGGACTCCAAAGGGCTCTGGTGCCATAGTCCTTTATGTCTCTTGCTGATGGATGAGGGGGGTGCCCTGCCCTGAGAATTTACTGTGTTACAGTTTTATAATCAAAGGAAAAGTGGGGAGGGGAAAAGAACTTCTTTGTCTTTCTTGAGTAGACATCATGCTTCCATCATCAGCTCCTCCTACAGGTTGGGCAGAGGAGTTTTCTTGTCTCTGGGTGGTCAATCTAGGTCCACAAATCATTGTTTTTTATGTGCTCAGAGAGTGTATCCTAGGGATCATTAACCTACTGGGTCACTGGGCAGGATGTGGGTCTCATGCATCCATTGTTTTGTTGTTTTGGGGGGCATGTCACATGCTTCCACTGCCTGGCTTTGTTGCTAAGCCAGCTGGCTTGCTTTTGGGGTTAAGCAAGCCTGCTTTCTTGAGTAATCATTAACTTGCAGGGGTCTCCCATATTTTTCTACTCACCAACCCCTAGTGGGATTAACTATTTAATCACCTACTTTGTCCTTCACTCTGTCCCTATCAATACTGAGTCCAAGCTGGCTCTGTCAGTAAGTCTACAGACAAAGGGTTGAGGCAAGGAATAACGACTTTATTTGGAAAGCTGGCAGGCAGAGAAGATGGCAGACTAATGTCTCAAAATCACCATCTTGTTGGGGCCTGGATGCTAGGTTCTTTTATAGTACAGAATTGAGGAGGAGGTGAGGAATTAAAGTAAAAAGGCCATTAATCTTTCAAATATCTCAGAGCAGGTTTCCTGAGGTGGGTCATTATGCATAGGCAGTACCGTTTTCATGAACGAAAGCAATGGGAAATAAAGGTTAAAGTAAAAGAAACAGATTCTTCCCTGTAACAATGCTTGCCAAGGGAACAGCCTTGCAAAAGAGGAACAGGTGACCCTGCACCTCATAACATGATTCAATATCTCAAAGGAAGGCACCTCCCATCTATCAAACTAAACCAAGCCTCGCACTGCCTTCCTTAACTCGCTGACGAATACTTTTGTATTTACAATGGCAGACTCAGCTTTGGCGGAAGTTCTGTTTCCACTAAAGTGTCCCAGGGCTAAATGACCCATTAAACCATATCTGTCTGGTATCCCTTGCCAAGAATGTGTTTATCAGCTTCTTCCTGGGAGGGAAAAAGGATCGAAAGAAGGCCTATAAAGCAATGAATGCTGGGCCTGGCATTGCATGGTTCTCAACAGATGTCAGGTTAAAACAGAGAACAAGGACTACCTTGGTGGTCCAGTGGCTAAGACTCCACACTCCCAATGCAGGGGGCCTGGGTTCGATCCCTTGTTGGGGAACTAGATCTCACATGCTACAACTAAGAGTTTGCATGCCACAATTAAAGACCCTGCAAAGAAGATCAAAGATCCTGTGTGTTGCAGACCCAGCACAGTCAAATAAATATTAGAAGAAAAACAAAACAAAACAGAAAACAAACAAAACAAAGAGTTTAGAACACAGAGGAAAAACGGGGAAGGATGTGCAATCAGTGGAGAGGGGAGGGGACAGGAGACCCAGGGCCAGGAGCATCCTCTTCTCTGTGTGTTCCAGAAGCCCTTAAAGTTACAGGCGAGCAGCAGCTAGGAAATGAGGTCCCTGATGAATACTCAGTTATGCCTCTCAGAATGTATAGAAATACAGCAAGGGCACCAAATCCTAATCACAGAAAACAAGCAGTGAATGGAGGCGTTTGCTACGAGATGCCAGCCTGGCCCCAGTGAAGTCAATTTGTCAGTTCTTTTCACCTGGGAAAGAGAGAGGGAGGGGAGGAGCCACCGCTCCTGCCAAAGCTAAAAAAAGCAAGCTGTTTAAGGCCTCGGGGCAGAACCAGCTGCAAATGAGCTCAGCAGGGTGAGGCCGCCAGGGCTCTCAGGGAAAGCAAGGCAGTGAGCCGGCCCTGAGGTCCCTGGAGAGTCAGCCACACATGGGCCGAGGGGGCCAAGGCAGGCGGTTCCCTGCAAAGNAGCTAAAAAAAGCAAGCTGTTTAAGACCTCGGGGCAGAACCAGCTGCAAATGAGCTCAGCAGGGTGAGGCCGCCAGGGCTCTCAGGGAAAACAAGGCAGTGAGCCGGCCCTGAGGTCCCTGGAGAGTCAGCCACACATGGTCCGAGGGGGCCAAGGCAGGCGGTTCCCTGCAAACGGCCTGACTGTGGAGTGAGGAGGGCCTGGGTGTGTGGACATGGCTCCACATTCTGAAGGTTGACTGATGTGCAGGCCACTTGCCTCTCCAAACCTCCGTCTGTTGATCTCTTCCTAAGTTGTGTCCAACTCTCTGCATCCCCATAGACTACAGGCTTCTCGGTCCTTCACTATTTCCTGGAGCTTTCTCAAACTCATGTCCATTGAATCTGTGATGCCATCCAACCATCTCATCCTCTGTCGTCCCCTTCTCCTCCTGCCCTCTATTTTTCCCAGCATCAGGGTCTTTTCCAATGAGTCAGCTTTTTGCATCAGGTGGCCAAAGTATTGGAGCTTCAGCTTCAGCATCAGTCCTTCTAGTGAATATTCAGGGTTGATTTCCCTTAGGATTGACTGGTTTGATCTCTTCAGTTTCCTCATCTATAAATTGAGGATAATAACATCTGCACTGGAGAGTTTCTGGAAACATGAAACATGAGACAGAAGACACAAATGCTGTGGAAACTAGACTCTGGGTGCCAGGTGTCACAATTGTGGAAAAGAAAGTGAACTGGTTGTCCGAGTCTGCTCGGGTTGCCTTAGCAAAACACGACTGATGGGGAAGGTGAAATAACAGACGTTTATTTTTTTCATGCTTCTCAAGGCTGGAAGTCCAGATCAAAGTGCTGGCAAGGTCGTTTCATTCTGAGGTTGATCCACCATCTCGCTGGGTGCTCACATGACCTCTTTTTAAATTTTAACATTTATTTTTACTTATTTGACTGTGTTGGGTCTTAGTTGAAGCACATGGGATCTTCGATCTTCTCTGCGGCATGTGAAATCTTTAGTCCTGGCATGCAAACTCTAACTTCTGGTATGTGGAATCTGGTTCTCTGACCAGGGATCAAACTCGGGCCCCCTGCATTGGGAACCCCTTGGCTTTTCTGAACTTCAGTCCTCTTATTGGTCAAGCTTGTTCCCACCTAGAGCTGCTAATCACTGATACTGTATGCATCATGGGCCAGACATACTATGCTGTTTCCTCACCCCCAATGATCAACTAATAGTTCAACATTGTAAAGTGTGCATATATACCTAGACAGCATATTAAAAAGCAGAGACATCACTTTGCTTACAAAGGTCCATATAGTCAAAGTTTCGGTTTTTTCTGGTAGTCATGTATGGATATGAGAGTTGGACCATAAAGAGGGCTAAATGCCAAAGAATTGAAGCTTTTGAACTGTGGTGCTGGAGAAGACGCTTGAGAGTCCCTTGGACTGCAAAGAGATCAAACCAGTTAATCCTAAAGGAAATCAAGTCTGAGTATTTGTTGGAAAGACTGATGCCAAAGCTGAAGCTCCAATACTTTGGCCACCTTCTGTGAAGAGCCAACTCATTGGAAAAGACCCTGATGTTGGGAAAGATTGACGGCAAAAAGAGAAGAGGGCAGTAGAGGATGAGCTAGATGGATGGCATCGTTGACTCAATGAACATGAATCTGAGCAAGCTCTGGGAGATAATGAAGGATAGGGGAGCCTGGTGTGCTGCATTTTGTGGGGTTGCAAAGAGTCGGACACGACTTAGCAACTGAACAACAACAGTATCACATACATACAGTATTAATATGGAGGAGAGCCGTATTTCTTTACCATGAGAAAATAAAATTTCCTTAAGTTTCAATCCAGAAATCTTCCTCAAGGGACCCAAGACAAGCCATGGTTCTGGGAAACTGACTAGTCACCCCGGAAACACCTGGGGCCTTCATCTTTACCAAAATGAAGTCGGCTTGGTCTTCTCCCACTTTCCGTTAACTTTGTCTTCTTTTCTCAATGCTTACCTTTGTCGGTGCCTGTTTACACTGTTCCCTCCCAAGGCCACGCCTGTCGTTTCCTTGAAAAGATGTTTCAAGCAGTGGTGGTTTGGGGTGGCACCAGGGAAATAAGGAAGTGATGGCAGGCAGCGGTAGGCCCAACAGCAGTCTTGTTTTGCTCTGCACTTGCCTCGGGCCAGGGCGGTTTAGAGGTACCACGGGTGTGTGTCCCCGCTGGCGGGGTCCCCTGGGGTGTTGGCCAGTGCCAGCCCAGCGTCTTTCCACAGGAGTTTCGCTCTGGTTTAAGTCTGTATTTTCCTTGGAATTAGCCATTGATTGAGCAGCATATGGGAAATATGAGTGTTTGGGTAACTGGGCATGAGGGAGAGACCTGACGAGGGCCAGATACCGACGGACAATGTGGCTAGCTTCACGGTTTTGCTTGTCTTTCCTGCACAGGCTCAGGAAGCTGGCTTCCTGTCTTCAGGGCTGGAAATCCATGAGTGAGTGCGTGCCCGTTACTGAATTGCCAATGCATCACACTAACTCCATGTGATGCTCCTGACAACACCATGGATTCAGTGAAATCAGCTTCCTTTGTTCAGATGAGGAAACAGATCCTGGAGCTGTTTATAAGATTCAGAGCAGATCTTCCCGACCCCAAGGGTCAAGTCATGGAAATTCATTCTAATGTGAGTCCCTCTCGTCACTGACTCCCTGCCCTGGGTTGAGAACAGCCAGAGAGAGAGACAGAGAGAAAGGAGAGAGGGAGGTCAGGGCAGATCCACTGGGCAGGTGCAAGGGAGCTGGAAGACGAGACTGGCAGCTGTATTAGGTTTCTCGCCACTGAACCAGTTTGGGCACTTAAGAGGGTTCTCCACTCCAGCTTTGGGGTCACTGGTGACACCTGTCTCATGTGGCAGCTTCAGCTCATAACTTTCCTTGGAATCAAGACCCTGAATATGAGCCCAATATTAAAGCCAGTTCCAGAGAAGGTGGGCAAGTGTGAGCTATAACCCCTGCATTTTTAACGGTTTGATCACAAGACTCAGGGCTGGAGATTGGCCAGCCCACTGACCACAAGCTCGGGTTCCCCAACAGGCTGCCTCCTGGGCCCTCGAGTGTCGTGTCTCCCGAGTCGCACGTGTTTACCCTCTGCACTCGCCACTTCTCCCCGCTTTGACCTCCTGGAGGTGGGAGGACGGAGCCAAGGCCACGTCAAGACAAAGACCTTGGTCTCCTGCTGCGCCAGGCGGGCTCCTCTCAGCCTTTCACAGAGCCTGCTGGATGATACATGCTCACCTTCATTCCAGAGTGTTTTAGCTTCCCAGGGCTGCGTAACAAAGGATGCCAGACCAGAGCAACAGAAGTTTGTTCGGGAGGCTGGAAGACTGAAGCCCAGGTGTTGGGGGTGGGGGCTGGCTCCTCCTGGAGCACTGAAGGAGAATCTTCTGGAGGCTGTCGTCCATCCTTGACGCTCCTTGGCAGGTGGCAGAGTAACCCCAGCCACTGCCTTCCCGTGGCTCCTCCGTGTCTCTGCCTCATCTGTACCCCTGTATCTCTCCATGTCCTCTTCCTTTTTTTTTTTTCCTTTATAATGTTTTTTATTTCTGGAAGGTTAGTAGTTACATCCCACCTTTCATTTCAGATTCTAGGAATTTGATTCTTCTTTCTCCCTGGCCCCTTCCCTTTCCTCCACTCCTTTCCCCCTCCTCCTCCCCTTCTTCTCAATCTAGCTAGCTTTGGTTTCACTGATTTGCTCTATTGCTTTTANCTTCTCTCTCTCCTCTCATTTCCAGTCACGTGGGCTTCCCTTCTTGTCCCTCAACAATGCCACCGGTCACTCGAAGCTGGATAACACTCAGGAGCAGAAGTCCAGTTAGACTCCCTTTAGGCTTTTTCTCTCACTGATTTCTAAGGGCCTCAACCTTGCTCTCCTGACCATCAGCATGTCAATTATTTCAGCTACTAGGTCTCTCCCTGTCTTCTTTGGGGACATCGCAAAATTAATCAGCTAGTGACCTCTCCTCAGGCTCCCCCACCTCCCACAGAGCTGGACCGGCAGGGATTCTGGGGCAGGGCAAGCTGCCCAGGGCTCAGCATTTAAGGAGGCACCCACTCTCGGGGCTGAGTTAGTGCTACCTTAAATTTTGTGCCCTGAGTGCCTCATTGCAGTCCTGGATGGACCTGGGCTGGCAATTGATAAGAGCTTTCCAGGTGGCACAGAGGTAGAGAATCTGCCTGCCAATGCAGAAGACTCAAGAGATGCATGTGGGTTTGACTCCTGGGTTGGGAAGATCCCCTGGAGGAGGAAATGGCAACCCATCCCAGTATTCTTGCCTGAAGAATCCCATGGACAGCGGAGCCTGGCGGGCTACAGTCCATGGGGTTGCAAAGAGACAAGATTGAGTGACTGGGTACACATGGGAAGAGAAAAGGAGGCTAGAAAAGTGTTGTGATTTCCCTGGTGGTCCAGAGGCTAAGACTCAGCTCTCCCAGTGCAGAGGGGCCAGGGTTTGATTTCTGCTCAGGAGATAAGATCCCGCAACTAAGATCCAGTGCAGCCAAATAAACAAATAAATGTGAAAAAAACAGGATACTGTTCATGTTAGTCGCTCAGTCATGTCCGACTCTTTGCGACCCAATGGACTATAGCCCGACAGGCTCCTCTGTCCATGAGATTTTTCCAGGCAAGAATACTGGAGTGGGCTGCCATTTCCTTCTCTAGAGGATCTTCCCAACCCAGGGATTGAACTCGGGTCTCCTGCATTGCAGACAGACTCTTTACCATCTGAGTCACCAGGGAAGAGTCCAGAGAAATAAACACAAGACACTATTAGAAAAACAAAAAGGGAGAACACTTGGAGAACTAGGTGGGAAATCTGCAGTAAACAGAAATGTGGAGACGGATGGGCACCAGTGACCAAGGGCAGCACTGCCGAACAGGCATGTCCACAAGGCTCCCCGGGATGCAGCCCCGGGTCTGCCAGCCAGCCAGCCAGCCAGGAGCAACAGGAAAAAGAAACAGTACTCACGCTTTTCTCATTCGTTTTCCCAGAATTTCTTGTGGGAGTTGGGGATCGAAGGATGCCGGGGGTAGGAAAGCCCCAAGGTCATGACCCCCCCTCTGCTTGTACCCCCTCTGTCAACTGGATATCTTTTTCTTGGTGTCATGAACCTCACCCTAACCTTGGTGATCCAGACCCCTGAAATGCTGGTGCCTGAGAAGCCCTTAGAGACCACCCGCCCAGGGCTTTTGAGCACTGGAACTGGAGCTGGTTCAGTTTGGCCAGGACTGAAAATATATTGCACTTTTGAGAACATAGTTTGAAGCAAGACTGTAAAGCAGCTCATTAATATGTTTTTTTTTAATGTCGATTACATGTTGAAATGACAATGTCTGGGATCTCTTGGGTTAAATAAAAGACATCATTAAAATTAATTCCCCTCAAAAAAAACAAAAACAAACAAACAAAAATTAATTCCCCTCTTTTTATTTCTTTTAATGTGGCTGGCTGCTAGAAAGTTTAAATTATACCTGTGGCTGACCTTCGTGGCTTGAATGACATATACATGTGACAAGGATGAGCCACTTCAACTTCCTCCTTTAACACATGAGAAAACTGAGGTGCGGAGAGAAGACCTGGTTTAGCAGAGAGCACATGCTAAAAAGCGCTGTCACTTCCGGTCCCTGACAATCACAGACACAGACACAGACACACAGACACACACACACAAGCGCATGTGCAGGCCTAGGAGCCTGGGAGAGGAGCCATGGACTTAGACCCTTGATCTGCGAGCCTCAAGGGAAGTCTTCCAAGATGCTATAGGTTCACTGTGGTTTCTTGAGAGAGGAATAAAAACTTACAAAGCTGGAGTCACTGTCTCCAAAATACCAGCTTTAAAAAGCCTCTGGAGGGACTTCCCTGGGGATTCAGTGGTTGAGACTTTGCCTTCCAGAGGGTTCAATTCCTGGCCCAGGAGCTAAGATCCCTCATGCCTTCTGGCCTGAAAAAAAAAAAAAGAAAAGAAAAGCAGAAGCAATGTTGTAACAAATTCAATAAAAACTTTAAAAAAAATTGGAAAGTTGGGGTGCCAGGAGATGTGAGGAAAAAGTTGGGGAGTCCTAGACCTTCCCTGTTCAGTTCACTTACATGCATAGTACCCCAGGTGTGCTGACCAGGTGTGTTAACTAACCAGCACCTTAAATGCACCCAGCCCCCCCTCTTGCATGGCAGTGGGGTAGAGCCTTGCAGGAGGCTGGCACCCAGGAGGCAGCCACTCAGGGATTGTTTGACAAGTCAATAAAAGCAGGTTTCAGTGGTGGAGGAGTGGGCAGTGGAGGGAGAGGGAACCAGACAGAGAGGCAAATTCCTTTATTTCATAATTTTATCTGGCATCCATTCTCTTCCACCTGCGTTGTCAAGGCTCTGAGAAGGGGTTAGTGAGGACCTGTCCTCGCCCTCTCTCCGCCATCGCGCAGCACTGGTGGGTCTGGGGACAGTTCTGGGCGGCGGAGTCGCCAGGCCGAGCTGGATATTTTTCTTGGCCTCCATCCGCCTTGACTGCCACAGCGGAGCACTCAGGCGCTGGCCAGTTCCTCCTTTCCCCGGCCTGGTTTCCCAGGGTACCCAGGAATCACATGGGGCGTTGCGAGCTGTCCAGCCCGGGTCCTGGGCGGACTGGAGTGCCCGGCGGGAGGGCGGGGGTGGCTCCCTCCTGGAGGTGACAGCGGGCCCAACGGATAGGAAGCATCTGCTCTCTGGCCCCTTCCTTTACCCCGTGCCCTGGGACGTCCCGACCAGCGGGTGCGCCGCACGCGGAGCGGAGTGGGTGCTCTGGGTCTCCCCTCCCACCACCAACACACCACCACCCATTCCAAGGGTGACTGTGCCGCTGACGTCAGGCGGCTTTTGGCTCGTGCCCTGGCCCGGGGACTTTATTTTCATAACAGCGTGCAGTGCCGTGGAACTGGAATAGGCGTGTCCTCTCCCCCTGACCCTCTCCCGCCCCTTGTCCCTCTGCTCACCCCCTCGCTCCCTCCTCCCTCTGCCGCCTTTATAACTGCTCGGCGCCGCGAGGGCGCGATTCCTGCCCACCGGCTCCCCCAGAACCTATAGGGGCTACTGTGCTCCCTTCGCGCGCGGAAAGCAGCGCCAAGTTCACGCGCCAAAGCCGAGGCATCAGGGTAAGTGAGGCGCACGGAGCCAGAGAGCGTTGGGTTCTGTGATTGAAATCCTGGGGGTAGGGGTTGCGGAGTAGGCGGGGCGCAGGGAGTGTTAGAAGCTAGGGATGCAAGAGCAGAGAAACCCCGGTAATGAACTGCAGCTGGCTCGGAGGGGAAAAAAAAAAAAATCCCAGGAAAGGAATTCCTGTAGGTTAACTCAACTCAGATTTTTTTTTTTTTTTTTTTTTACCCCCCTGAACTTCCCAGGCTAAGAGGCAGAGAGCAAAAAGATAATCAGGATAAATAGTTCCTGCTCAGATACACTGAACAAACTGAGTAGGTGGAATCCTGGCCCGGCAGGTGAAGGTTCTGGGCTCGGTCTAGGGAAAGAGAAAAGAGGGAGGACGATCTTAGAGGGACGGCAGGAAACTGGCTGAGTGGGCAGCAGAAGGAGATGGTGACCCCTGCTAGTTCACCCAGATGCTGAGAAATGTCCATTTAGTTTGTCCTTTCACGAGTGCGCCCTTCTGAATTTTGAGAAGTAGATTCTAGAAGCCACCTCTTCTTGTGACATGAGCGTGGCCATCAGCTCTGCAGCATTCTCTCGTCTGCTGTCCCTTGAGTTACTCGGGACTCCTGGGTTGAACGTCCATTTGAGTATCCAGTAACAGCCCAACTTCAGGCACCAACCAGATGGGACTCAGCAATGACCCCCCACTGTCGGATATGGTCCCTTAAACCTCCCCGGGTGGAAGGAAGGGAAAGCCAGCTCAGGTTCAAGGAATTTGTAGGACTTTCCATTCCTGAGTTGTTTCCAGGCTGATGTTTGTATTCGCCACACCTGCTGAAGAGTTTGACTGAATCAGCCAGGCCTGTGGACTCATTCCTGAAGGGAATACTTGAGTTACCTGTGGCCCCTGGGAGGGGTGAGGATGGGAGTCAGAGCTCTGTCCTCTGGTCTCTGTGCTGGTACTGGGAAGGTCAACAGAGGTGTCAGCTGGGAGACAGGCTCCTCGAGGTGTGGAGAGGTAGATAGGTACTTCAAGCGCATATAGGAATGAGTGGAACTCAGAGCGAGCTAACATTCTGGGAAGTGCTCTTAGCCTTGAGCTAGGAAGCCCGACTTCTCATCCCAGCTCTGCCGGCTTGTAGCTGTGAAAAGGCTGAGCTGGACCGTGAGTTCCTCCTAAGGGGCCTTGAAAGGGTCCTAAGCTCCCTCCCAGGGCCAGGGCCGAGAGCCCCTCTCTATCTATATATGTCTCTTTGAGTATCCTCTTTGGAGTATAAATTTTTGTATTCTACTCTTTAGTGAGAATTGAAGGTAACAGGACATGAAAAAGAATTTTGTCTATGGTTTTATTCTCATTCTGGGGGTTTGTCTTCAGGTTCATTGTTTTTTAAAAATCTACAGATTGAGCTGAGAAAATGGGCAGGAAATGATGTGTTGGGCCCTTAAAAACAATGAATGGAAGAATAATTTTGCTTGAGGAGTCTTTGAATTTTCTGAGTAGTTTGGTGTGTTAGTTTCTGCTTATATTCCTATTTTGATTGCCTTGTGGTCAAAATATATGGTCTGCACATTTCTTATTTTAGACTTTATTATTATTTTTTGTGGTCTAAAATATGCTGTTTTGTAAATGTCTCATGACCACTTCAATAGAAGAAATCATATAGAGAAGTTAGTAAACCAGATTCCTGGCCAAAAGCATCTCACAGCCTGTTTTTGTAAATAAAGTTTTATTGGAACTCAGCAGTGCTCATTTTGTCTATATATCATCTATGGCTGATTTCAGCTACAAACAAAAGGACTGCAAAGCCTAAACTACTTACTGTTTGGCCCTTTAGAGAAAATATTTGCTGATCACAGATATAGAGGATCTGAATTATATTATTAATCATAGAGATCTAATAAAATATAGAGTATATTTTGATTAAAGTATCCATAGAACACTAAACATTTACCTTATTGCTATTTATTTTTTCTATTTCATTTGCTGAGGAGTGATAAAGAAGTGTTAAAGTCTCCTGTAACTGTAACCCATTTCTTTTGATTTCTTTTTGTATTCCTGGTAGCTTTTGTGTTATGTATTTTGGTGGTTTATTATTCACCACATACAAATTTATGATGGTTATATCTTCAATGTGGAACATTCTTAATTATTATAAAAAAGTTTTTAGGTCAGCATAATAGCTTTTTGCCTTAACTAAACTTTACGTGATAATAATAACTAAATTCTCATTTTTCTTGCCTTGAACAAGCTATTATTTAACTTTGTACCTGATACATAATACTTGCTAAATAAATCTATCTGTTGTTGTTGCTTTTTTTGCACTTATTTTTCCTTTCCTTTCCACTTTTCTGAATCCTGTTGTTTTAGGTGGGGTTCTTATAGGCATAATATGATTTGATTTAGTCTTTTCAAAATAAAAAACTTTCCATTTACATTTATTGTAATAATAGTTGCTTGCTATTGTCATCTAATTTTGGCCTCATAGTTGCTCTCTCCATCTTCTCTCACATTAGATAATCTGTATTGTATTTTTAGATACACTGAGTGTATGGTAGTACCATTCTTGCGGTTTAGAAATACAGGTTTGTAAGGAGAGATAAGTTTCAGACCATAAATATATCACCTTTATATGTGGAAATAAAACACTTGAAAGAAGGTGTCTTTGAGGTGGTATACCAGAAGAGGACTTCATCTTATCCACCTATTTTCTCAATGCTTTTCACATCCTTAAATTCTGGGCATAAGATATTTAGTAGTTTCACTCAAAATATTAAGTCAAAAAAAGTGGTTTCTTGTATTTTATTTTATGTTTCAGTAATTTATCTAAAGTTCACATGCATTGTTTAGAATAGAGGAATATGATAATACCCCCCCCCCCCAAAATGAAGAAATTGGGATGAACACTGTTCTTATTTTGGGTTGGCAAAAAAAAGTTCATTCAGGTTTTTTTGTAAGATCTTATGAAAAACCCAAAGGAACTTTCTGGCCAACTCAGTGCTTGTCTGACTCTGCCTATGTGGGAATGGTGATTTATTTTCTCCTAGTTATTGCTCAGAAACTCAACTCAGCGATGTTACTCAGATGTTGTTCACATGCTGTTGCGATGATGCATCACTTTTATGTCATCCGAATCCAGGTGGCTTACCTGGAAGAGGGGATCCTGGACATTTTGTTGTAGATACTTTCCATTTACAGCTAATCCTGCACCTAGTACAGAGAAACTTCTGTGGGACTCCACCCTCATCTTAGAACTCAGCCTAGATGAAAACACAAGGATTAGCACCACATATGCAGCTCCCAACATCTTTCCTTTCCATTACTCACACTTACTAATGAATAACTTGCTTTGAGTTTTATTCACACTCAGTGCAAATCATTTGCTCGACAACCACTGTGCAGAGTACATAGTGAGGGCAATACCAATGAATAGAAGATTTGCTCTATTTCCTTAAAAGTTTGCTATCTGATAGGTGAGTTAGCCCTGAAATTAATGTATACTGTATCAGGGGGCCCTAACCTCTGGCATCCAATGCCCTATCATCTGAGGTGGAACTGATGTAATAGTAATAAAAATAAAGTGTATAATAAATGTAATGAACTTGAATCATCCTGAAACCACCCCCCAACTGCACATAGGTCCATAGAAAAATTGTCTTCCAAGAAACCAGTCACTGATGCCAAAAAGATTGGGTACCGCTGTAATATATGACATATCTATGGAAAGATGAGTGCTGAAAAATAGTTAATAGTTAATTACTACAATGAGATCACAGATTTAGAATGAGATGGGACTGATAACTAAAAAGCCCTCAAGGTAGAGGTAAATTTGGAGTCAAATTTCTCAGAAACATGATACATGAATTGTGATTAGGGGGAGAAGGATCCTTCTGGCAAGGAGAATAATGCATGTGGTGAAGCAAAGAGCCACTTTGTCAGAAAATGTCTTAGATGAGCCCCAGTTCCCTTTCAGAGAGAAAATGCTCTTGGAAGTTTTTCATAGATGTGAGGACGGGAATTAGGAAGGCTGGAAAAAGTAAGTGGGAGGACTAATTGGAGAAAAGCCTCGAAGCTCAAATTGAGGCTGAATCTGTTTTAATGGACAAAAAGATGATATGCTTTTTTTTTAAAAGATGTTTTTGATGTGGACCATTTTTGAAGTCTTTATTGACTTTATTAAAATATTGCTTTGGTTTTATGTTTCGTTTTTTTTGGCCGAGAGGCATGTGGGATCTTAGCTTCCCGACCAGGAATTGAACCTGCATCCCCTGCATTGGGAGGGGGAGTCCTAACCATTGTATCACTAGGGAAGTCCCCTGGCAGATCCATTGTTTTAAAAACTCCTAAATCCCAAAGTCCATTTTCAGGTCTTCTCTTCTTTGCTGTCCTTGGAGCATCTTACTCCATCACCCACTCTGGGAAGCTGCTCTTTGGCTCCTGGGAGACCAGCTGGGCTAATTTCTTGTGCTAACGCTGGCAATCTCTTTTGAACAACCTCTGCTGATTCCTGCTTGGTTGAAACGATGTTCTAGGGTTCTGTCCTCGGCCCTCTCGCTGCCATATGTGCTCTCTGTATGATCTGGTATCCACAACCTTCCAATGCCTGCTATCACCCCTCTGTGACCCCTCACTTGTGCTCATAGCCCAAACATCTCTTGAGACCCAGACTCACATGTCTGAGCACAGGGGGGTCAGCACAACCTGGTGTCATGGAGCCTGGATTTTATTTATTTTTTTGTTGCACTGTATGGCTTGTGGGATCTCAGTTCCCTAATCTGGGATTGAACCCGGGCCATGGCAGTGAAAACCCAGAATGCTAACCACTAGGCCACCAGAGAACTTCTAGGAGCCTGGTTTCTAAAAGTCAGTGATCTTGGGCAAGTTATTTAATGTCTCTGTACCTGTTTTCTGCACTGTAAAAAGGGGGCATAGTCTGGCATGAACACATCCACACTACTATATATGAGTCAGAAGATAACCAACAAGGACCTACTGTATAGCAGAGGGGAACTCTCCTCAATACTCTGTGTTAACCCATATGAGAAAAGAATCTAACAAAGAATGAATATATGTATATGTACAACTGAATCACTTTGCTGTACACCTGAAACTAATGCAACACTGTACATCAAGTAGACTCCAATAAAATAAAAAATGGGGGCATAATAACAGAGCTGTTGGGAGGATTAAATGATGTCTCCCTGACCAGGGATCGAGGAATGGAATCCGTGCCTTCTGCAGTGGGAGCCAAGTCTTAAGCACTGGACCTCCAGGGAAATCCCTCCAATTCATCTTAGATTCAACAGATCTAAACTGGGCATCTCTTCCCACAAGCCTGTATTTCTAAGCTCCATTGATTCTGCCTTCCTAAGAATCTCCCACCATTCCTTGCCCATCTCTCAGGCCTCATCTCCCTGGTTTCCTCTCTAAAGCCTTTTTGTTTTTTTTTTAAACCCATTAGGGAGAGTGGGGCACTCTTTCCCGCGTGCCCTCAGGATTCCCCAAACACTCTGTAACCCTTGTTTGTGTGTCAGTGTGACTCTGTTGGTCGTCCTGGGGCAGCGGCCACACTCTGGGTCTGAGGGTCTGAGTGATTTGTATACTTAACACAGCACCTGACACAAAGTAGACACTTAAATATTGATTGACAGGAAGATTGACCAATTGCAGAATTGCTTACTTTGGCGACTTCTCAGATGTTGTTTAAATACAGAGAGGCTTAAACAGACTTGTGGTTGCCAAAAGGGAAGTGGGGTTGGGGTAGGGATGAATTGGGAGTTTGGGGTTAGCAGATGCAAATTATTATATACAGAGTGGATAAACAAGATGGTCCTATTGTGTAGCATAAGGTACTGTATTTAATATCCTGTAATAAACCATAATGGAAAAGAATATGAAAAAGAATATATATATGCATAACTGAATCACTTTGCTGTACACTTGAAACTAACACAACATTGTAAATCAACTACAATTAAAAAATAAAAATAAGAAAATAAATAGAGGCTGGAGTCAGGGAGAAAAGCTTCAGGGAGCGTAATAGTGGTTTAGAGATGAAACAAAAGATTAAATTCTAATTAAGACTTCATAAAGGGATAATCTTCCTGTTACACTGAATATGTAAATTCATCTCTCCAAGAATCAGCCTTATCACCTACAAAATGGGCTGTAGGAATCTTAAATGATAAAATAGATGTGCTGCTAAGTCACTTCAGTTGTGTCCGACTCTGTGCGACCCCATAGAGGGCAGCCCACCAAGCTCCCCTGTTCCTGGGATTCTATAGGCAAGAACACTGGAGTGAGTTGCCATTTCCTTCTCCAATGCAATAAAGTGAAAAGTGAAAGTGAAGTCGCTCAGTCGTCCCCAACCCTCAGCGACCCCATGGACTGCAGCCCACCAGGCTCCTCTGTCCATGGGATTTTCCAGGCAAGAATACTGGAGTGGGGTGCCATTGCCTTCTTTGAAAATAGATGTAAAACCGTGTTAATGAGTGAATACACATGGAAACATATAAACTCTCAGCATCTTAAGGGGACTCCATATGTGACAGTAGTTGTCATTTGTATTATTCATACTTATATTGTGACTATTACTACTGATGGAATGTGGCAATTCTAGAATAGAGAGAAAATTAATATGTTAGAAAACTGCCAATTTGCCTGGCTGGGATGGTGTGAAGACTTGGCTTGACTTAACAAACACTTACTTGAGTTATTTTTTTATCATTCCCCAGGCAGTTATCCCAAGAGGTCATTATCATCCTCTTCTTTTTATTGAAAGTTTTTTTTTTTTTTTTTCTGTTTTTACTGGGGCATAGTTGATTTACAATGTTGTGTTAGTTTCAGGTGTACAGNCTAGAATAGAGAGAAAATTAATATGTTAGAAAACTGCCAATTTGCCTGGCTGGGATGGTGTGAAGACTTGGTTTGACTTAACAAACACTTACTTGAGTTATAATTTTTTATCATTCCCCAGGCAGTTATCCCAAGAGGTCATTATCATCCTCTTCTTTTTATTGAAAGTTGTTTTTTTTTTTTTTCTGTTTTTACTGGGGCATAGTTGATTTACAATGTTGTGTTAGTTTCAGGTGTACAGAAAAGGGAATCTGTTATATATATGCCTGCTAAGTTACTTCAGTTGTTACCCCATGGACTGTAGCCCACCAGGTTCCTTTGTCCATGGGATTCTCCAGGCAAGAGTACTGGAGTGGGTTGCCATTTCCTCCTCCAGGGAATCTTCCTGACCCAGGGACCATATATATACATAGGGGCCTCCCAGGTGATCCTGACCCAGGGATCGAACCTGCATCTCTTAAGTCTCCTGCTTTGGCAGGTGAGTTCTTTACCACTAGCAACACCTGGGAAGCCCCTATGTATATATATGTGCTGTGCCAAGTTGCTTCAGTTGTGTCCGACTTTTTGTGACCCTGTGGACTATAGCCTGCCAGGCTCCTCTGTCCATGGAATTCTCCAGGCAAGAATACTGGAGTGGGTTGCCATTTCCTCCTCCAAGGGATCTTCCTAACGCAGGGATCAAACCCGAGTCTCCTGCATTGCAGGCGGAGTCTTCACCATCTGATGTCTTCTTTTTAGATGACAGAATGAGATAAATCTAATATAAGGAGGAACGTAAGATCAGCTCTGGGCAAAATTCAGGGCCATGGGTAATTCCTGCTCAGATAATCTGGGGAGGGTCGCATACAGCCAGCTAAGCAACCTACTAAGTCTGGATGTAAGTAACTCCAGACACCCTCTCTGGGAAAAGAGGAGTCTCAGAGGTTGGAAAGGAGCACCTGAGAGACCCTTCACGTGCTGGCATTTGACCTTGCATCCCTGTCAATGCCTGTATCGGTCAGGGTTAGCCCTGCTCCAGTGACCCTGTGGCTGTCTGGCAGGTGAGTGCTCCCTTGGTGTCCTGAGCCGGTACCAGACCCTTCAACCTCACCTCCAGCCCTGGTCTGGAGTTTGGTTAGGAGTTTGGGGCAGACATTCTTTTAATGACAGGAGATGGGGCAGGAAGCAGGATGAGGGGATGGGAGAAAGACTTGGGAATTGTCTACAAATTGTTCATCCCTCTGGGATGAACAGCCGAGCTGGACATGGGCTCGGCATGCCTAGTTCAGCACCTAGCTGCCTTTCTTAGAGGAGAGAACAGACGCTCCAGGAGATGGTGTCCTCACAGAGAGGCAGCTGAAACCCCTCTCTCCTAAAGATCGGAGTCAGAGGCCTTGGAATAGAGCCCAGTGCCTCCCTCCCTCCCTGCTTCCCTCTCATCTTTCCCCCCATCCCCTGCTTTGGTTTTTCTTTTCCCTCTCTCTTTCCTCCTCTTTCGTCTTTCGTTGTTTTAACCTTTCGGTCATGCACTGACTCATCTGAAAAGGGTTTAAGCCAGCACCAAGGGCTGTCGGGGTCTTGGCTGTGGGTGTTGGTGGATTACTGGATGGGCGTGGTTGGCTCAGCTGCTGTAATGAGTGAAGGGGGTCTCACCCTTATGACTCAAGGTCCTTCCTCGTGTCTGGGGCTATGCTGAAACCTCACCATCTCCCTCCATAGTGCCGGGTTTAGTCATCAGAGAACCGGGTGGGAGCGAATGACTGGATTCCAGTAAAACCTCTGCTTAGATCTGCTTACTCAGGATCCAAGCTACGAGGAGGCACCTGGAATCACTTAGTAGGCCAGCTGTGGCCAGACTCCTACCTCAGACCCGCCTGAGGAGGATGGGTGAGAGAGGGAGTTAGAGCTGGGGACGAACGCAGTGGGGGCTTATGAGGAAACCCGTCCCACCCCACTGTCTCAAGAGTAGCCCTCCTCCCCACCAGATTCTACTTATATCCACACGCTCACTCATCCATCCGGGTTAGGTGCTTGCCCTTCCCTGGTGGCTCAGCTGGTAAAGAATCCACCCGCAATGCCAGAGACCCCGGTTCTATTCCTGGGTCGGGAAGATCCACTGGAGAAGGAAACAGTTACCCCCTCCACTATTCTTGGGCTTCCCTTGTGGCTCAGCTGGTAAAGAATCCACCAGCAACGTGGTTTGATCCTTGGGTGGAGAAGATCCCCTGGAGAAGGGAAAGGGTACCCACTGCAGTATTCTGGCCTGGAGAATTCCATGGACCATATAGTCCATAGGGTCAAAAAGAGTTAGACACGACTGAGAGAATTTCACTTTCACTGCATCAGGCGCGAGGCTAGTGGTCGGGGAGAGAATTTTAACAGCTCAATCCCTGCTTTAAGGAGGCTTTGAATTTAGAAGACACAGACTCACCAAGAGGCACTACAGGATTTTGTGATAAATACAGGCCATGTGGAGGCTCTCTGGGAATTCAAGGGATGTAGCTCTCATCAGGGGGGCTTCCCCGGTGGCTCAGCTGTAAAGAATCTGCCTACTAATGCAGGAGACACAATCCCTGGGTCAGCTGTAAAGAATCTGCCTGCTAATGCAGGAGACACAATCCCTGGGTTGGCAAGATCCCATGGAGTAGGAAATGGCAACCCACTCCAGTATTCTTGCCTGGAGAATTCCGTGGACAGAGGAGCCTGGCAGGCTACAGTCTATGGGGTTGCAAAGAGTCAGACATGACTTAGTGAGTAAACAACAGCAATCTCTCTCCAGGGAAACATCCTGAAAGAGGGGACCTCTAAGGTGAGGGATGTCAGGGAGAATGTCCCATACAGATGGGGTGGCATATTTGNTCTATGGGGTTGCAAAGAGTCGGACATGACTTAGTGAGTAAACAACAGCAATCTCTCTCCAGGGAAACATCCTGAAAGAGGGGACCTCTAAGGTGAGGGATGTCAGGGAGAATGTCCCATACAGATGGGGTGGCATATTTGAAGCGAGATAGTAGGGCTTGTTGGGAGGATAATGAGAAGCACACACATGGGGATGATGAGGAAGGCAAGGTGAGGCATGAGGCTGGAGAAGTAGGCAGGGGCTGAGGATGTACGGGTGATAGCTCGTCCCCTGGCCTCAAAGAGAGTGACTCTGAGAGCCTAAGCCTGGGACTTCCCTGGTGGGCCAGTGGCTAAGACTCCATGCTTGAAAAACAGGGGTCCCGGGTTCAATCCCTGGTCAGGGAACTAGATCCCACATACCACACCTAAAAGATTCTGTGTGCCCCAACTAAGACCTGGCACAGCCAAAAAAAAAAAANAACCAACTTTTTTACTTTCCTCTTTCACTTTCATCAAGAGGCTTTTTAGTTCCTCTTCATTTTCTGCCATAAGGGAGGTGTCATCTGCATATCTGAGGTTATTGATATTTCTCCCAGAAATCTTGATTCCAGCTTGTGCTTCTTCCAGCCCAGAGTTTCTCATGATGTACTCTGCATAGTGCATTTATATCACAGAAATAACATGTTAGGATTCAGAAATGTCAGTTCTATAAATTGAAATATATACACAACAGCACTTTTTGTCTCTTTTCTTTGCCTCTATTTTAAACCTTTTTAAATGAATATCCTTCTCTGTGTTTATAGTATAGACTCCTTTATCCTACAGTTTGTGAACAATTATAGATCTGTCTACTGATAGATCCTATCAGTTTCGTTTGTCCTGAATTCTGTGATGACACAGAACTTGTGTCTCCAGAATTTGTGACTATAATCATGTGAAAATCCTGTTGAAATGAAAAATTATGTCTAATCTCCAATGAAAGAACTTAAGTGTGAAAGTGTGAAGAAATCTCCAATCAAATGTCAAACGTTTAGATGTGAAAGGGTTTCTCCAAGAACATAGAAAAGTCAATATCCTACTCTTGATTTTACATTAAAAAAAAAAATCTGCCCAGAGGATTCTTTTCCAAACCAGAGTTGATTTAACCATATCCTAAACAGGGTTTAAATTCTAATAGTTCCACTAGCTTTAGAAAAATCTAGAAAGAAAGACAATAGTATTTCCAAAGTGTACTTGTAGTTCTTTGAGCAATGGATGAGATCAGTATTAAAAGTGTATCCTTTTCCTTGGCAAGGTGGCGGGGATGACTTGGCAACTAGCATCATACACTTTTTGGATCAGCATCTAGTCTTTCCATTGTTTGAATTTCTCTCTGTAAAGGAGATTAAATAATGAAAAAGAATCATCACAAGGTAAATAGTATCTTCTTAGTGATACCAATGTGGTAGGTTTTGCTATGGAAGTATAAAAATACTTTATTCTGAGAGTATTCTTCATGCATTGGGAGAAAAAAAGAACCACTATTGTTGTACAACTGAAACAGCTTCAGGTAGAAACAGAACCAACTGTGAAGATATTAGAAGATCTAGAAACTCTGGGGCGAATGCAGTCAGCCAGGGACTGTCAGATGCTGTTTGACTACTTGGCAGACAAGCATGGTTTTAGACAAGAATATTTAGATACACTTTGCATGCTAAGTCACTTCAGTCATGTCTGACTCTTTGTGACCCTATGGACAATAGCCCACCAGGCTCCTCTGTCCATGGTATTCTCTAAGCCAGAATACTAGAGTGGGTTGCCATGCCCTTCTCCAGGGGAGCTTCCCAACCCAGGGATTGAACCCGGGCTTCCTGCATTGCAGGCAGATTCTTTACCATCAGAGCCATTAGGGAAGGTTTACAGGCACACAAAAGCCAATATGAATGCAGAATTACTCTGGAGGAGCAGGATATCTTTCCTTCTTTAGAGTGTTGGTTCCAGCAGTGGATAGAAATGCTTTGAATTCAGAACTTATGGTTGCGGGAGGAAGGGAGAAAGGATGTGTGGGGAAGGGATAGTCAGGGAGTTTGGGATGGATGTGTACACTCTGCTATATTTAAAATGGATAACAAATAAGGACCGACTGTATAGCAAGGGAATTCTGCTCAATGCTATGTGGCAGCCTGGATGGGAGGGAGTTTGGGAGAGAATGGATACATATATATGTATGACTGAGTGCCTTTCCTATTCATCTGAAACTATCACAACATTGCCTGTTACTCTGCTATACTCCAGTAGAAAATAAAAAGTTTTAAATAAGAAATGCTTTGAGTTCACTCTAGGAAACACTGACTTCTGAAATCTTAACACAGAATTGGGATGCACCCATGGAAGACCTTACGCAGCTCAAAGGGACCATAGATAATAATTCTGTGCGCTCCCCACGTCAGTCTTTTCAGCCACGAACACGGCTCATTCATCGGTCTCTGTTTTCTTCCATCACCCCAGAGGCTGCTGGGACAATATTGATCCCCTCCGTTGCCAGCCACAGTTGTTGTTGTTCAGCTGCTCAGTTGGGTCTGAGTCTTTGTGACCCATGACTGCAAAATGCCAGGCTTCCCTGTCCTTCACTGTCTCCCGGAATTCGTTCAAATTCACATCCATTGAGTTGAAGATGCCATCCAACCATCTCATCCTCTGTTGTCTGCCTTCAATCTTTCCCAGCATCAAGGTCTTTTCTAATGAGTTGGCTTTTCGTATCAGGTGGTCAAAGTATTGGAGCTTCAAATTCTGGAGAATTTGAATAAAATTGGCTGGATTTCATTAAAGAAATTTCACCCCTGAACTCACCTCTCTGATCTGGCAGTTTGACCATCCTAGCAACTCAATCCTTCTGATTTTCCCGAGACACTCTTTTTTTATAGGTTACTTAAAATTTTTTTAATTGTATTTATTTATTTTTGGCTGTGCTGAGTCTTCGTTGCTGGGAGGGCTTTCTCTGGTTGTGGTTAGTGAGGGTTACTCTAGTTGTGGTGCACAAGTTTATCATTGCAATAGCTTATCTTGCTGTGGAACACAGGCTCCAGAATGGAGGGCTTCAGGAGTTGCAGCAGGTGAACTCAGTGTAAGGCTGCCGCGAACAGAAAGACGCCTCTGCCAGCTAGTATGAAGAAGTCTTTATTGGGCGATTGCTCTCGGGCAGAACCCCCTGGGGACCGCGGGCGGGAGTCTGTGAGGAAGGGCGGGCTGATCAAGGGTTTTATAGCAGGGGGTAGCCTGCTGACCGGGTTTTTGCCAAAAAAGGTAGTTGCTTAGGATTGTCTCAGGGATTGGCCTACATAGGGTCGTGTGTCAGTGTCTGATTGGCTTCAGTAGCGACGCCGATGCGGGACTTTCCGCCAGGGCGAGCCCGACCTCACACTCAGTAGTTGCGGCTCCCAGACTCTAGAGCATAGACTCAATAGTTGTGTCTTATGGACTTAGTTGTTCCGAGGCTTGTGGGATCTTCCAGGATCAGGGATCAAACCTGTGTGTCCTGCGTTGGCAGATGGGTTCTTTAACTCTGAACCACCAGGGAAGACTCCTGAGATATTCTTGAAGACTGTCCCTGAAAGGCCCTAATAATGTTTTAAGTAAAGGTGCATGTTTGTGCCTTGGAAGTTCTTTGAATAACTAAGTTCTGATATATGACCGAGGATGAGATGGCTGGATGACATCACGGACTCAATGGACGTGAGACTGAGTGAACTCCGAGAGATGGTAATGAACAGGGAGGCCTGGCGTGCTGCAATTCATGGGGTTGCAAAGAGTCGGACACGACTGAGCGACTGAACTGAACTGATATATGTTAAAATGCAAACTTAATTATAACTAATTTATCTTTGAAGACAGATAGGCAAACAAGATCCCGCACTTGGAGGCCAGCAGCTTGAAACTGGTCTGAGCCATTTTGTTGCTGTTCAGTCACTTGGTCATGTCTGACTAGAGCACTTTAAACAACTCCAAGAGAAAGTCTTTCTTTATTCAGATGTCAAGCATGACTTCTTAGAAGTTAAGGATATTCACTCCCATTCAATGTTAATTGAGAAGCATTCCTTCATATGCAAAATACAGAGGCTTTTGTATCAAGAAAGCAGAAAAAGATTTTCTAGTTTATTTCCCATGAATTGTGCACTTTTGAAATAGATGATTAGGCTTATTCTGAGGAAGAGGCTACAGAATGATCTTGTTTACCTGCTGAGTTTGAAGGAAAAAAGAGACTTTCATTCTGCCACAAGTTAAGTAAGGCTTCATGTGAGACAGTCATGTTGGTCCCATGTCTTCAGAGAGTTTCTGGGAAAAGGTAGATTACGAACTGATAGTGGAAGGAGGAAAAGAAGGCTGGGAAGTCATGAATCTGGCTAATATGAAGTAGATAGAATTCCAAGAAAAGGGAGCATTTTTTAAAAGAAGAAAGAAGAATGGCTATAGCGAACGAGGAAACTTCATCAGTGTTGTGGTGGGCTCCAGACTATGTGGGCTTAGTTGCTCCACAGCATGTGGGATCTTATTCCAGACCTGACCACAGGCTAAAATAAGGCATAAGACCTTTTTAAAGAGCCGGCTTAAGACTAAATATTGAAAAAAACTAAGATCATGGCATCTGGCCCCATTACTGCATGGCAAATAGAAGGGGAAAAGGTGGAAATAGTGACAGATTTCCTCTTCTTGGGCTCCAAAATCACTGCAGATGGTGACTGCAGCCATGAAATCAGAAGATGATTACTTCTTGGCAGGAAAGCAATGACAAAACTAGACAGTGTATCGAAATGCAGAGACACTTTGCCAACAAAGGTCTGTATAGTCAGTGCTATAGTCTTTCCATTGGTCACATACAGTTGTGAGAGCTAGACCATAAAGAAGGCAGAACGCCAAAGAATTGATGCCTTCTAACTGTGGTGCTGCAGAAGATTCCTGAAAATCCCTTGGTCAGCAAGGAGATCAAGCCAGTCAATCTTAAGGGAAATCAACCCTGAATATTCACTAGAAAGACTGATGTTGAAGCCGAAGTGCCAGGATTTTGGTCATCTGATGCAAACAGACAACTCATTGGAAAAGTCCTGATGCTGGGAAAGATGGAGGGCAGAAGGAGAAGAGGGCATCAGAGGATGAGATGGCTGAACGACATCACCAATGCGATGAAGATGAACTTAGGAAAACTCTGGGAGATGGTGAGGGACAGGGAGGCCTGCCGTGCTCCAGTCCATGGGGTTGCAGAGTTGGACACAACTGAGTGACTAAACAGCAACAACAAGAACTTTTAAGCTTATGAGGAGTTCATGAAATGTAATGTGGAGAGAAACAAATCTCTGATGCTCTGGATCAGGAAAAAAAAATCATCAAGATGAAAGATATCAATTTTACCTGGGAAGATATTTCATTTAGCTTGAGCATATCAGCCATGCTCTACCAGAAAGGTGTTTTACAATGAATTTTTTCATTGATACACTTTGTTTTGGTAAATAAATAAAATCAGAAGATGATCTAAAATATTTANTGAACAGCAACAACAAGAACTTTTAAGCTTATGAGGAGTTCATGAAATGTAATGTGGAGGGAAACAAATCTCTGATGCTCTGGATCAGGAAAAAAAAAAATCATCAAGATGAAAGATATCAATTTTACGTGGGAAGATATTTCATTTAGCTTGAGCATATCAGCCATGCTCTACCAGAAAGGTGTTTTATAATGAATTTTTTCATTGATACACTTTGTTTTGGTAAATAAATAAAATCAGAAGATGATCTAAAATATTTAAGAGAATAGATAGCTTTCACACCCAGTAAGTGAGTTTATTTATTTTGTTTATGGGCTTTCTCAATGGCTCAGCAGATAAAGAATTCCCCTGTAACGTAGGAGACACAGGAGATGTGGATTTGGTCCCTGGGTCAGGAATATCCCCTGGAGGAGGAAATGAAAACCCACTCCAGTATTCTTGCTTGGGAAATCCCATGGACAGAGACGCCTGGTGGACTGTAGTCCATGGAGTCGAAAAGAGTCGGATACGACTTAGCACACACACATATTTTCTTTATTTGGCTGTGACAAGTCTTAGTTGCAGCACATAGGACATTTGTTGCGTCATGCAGGACTTTTCACTGTGCCTCACGGACTCGCTAGTTGTGGTGCCTGGGCTCTGGAGTGCACAGGCTCAGTAGCTGCAGCTCTCTGGCTTAGTTGCTCCTTGGCATGTAGGGATCTTAGTTCCCCCACCAAGGATGGAAACTTTCTCCCATCCCCTGCATTGCAAGGCGGATCCCTAACCACTGGACCACCACGGAAGTCTCAGTAAGTGTGTTTAGATCTTCAAATACTACTTACTGAATTGATTGACTGCAACATGCTAATCATGGGCTTCCCAGGTGGTGCTAGTGGTAAAGAATCCGCCTGCCAATGCAGGAGACACAAGAGATGTGGGTTCAATCCCCAGTCCAGGAAGATCCCCTGGAGGAGGAAATGGCAACCCACTCCAGTATTCTTGCCTGGGAAATCCCGTGGACAGAGGAGCCTGGCAGGCTTCAGTCCACGGGGCCACAAAGAGTCGGACGCAACTGAGCAACTAAGAACACAGGCTCATCATTGATAGTTTTATCTGTTCTTTTAAGTGGTTCCTCATGGATCCCAACTCAGATGATTGGGGTGTTTAGCGTTATGTGAACTGCTGCATAAACTCAAAAGATTGATATTTTCATAAAGATATTCTATAATTTTCATAAAATTATATTTTCCTGGATTCATCTTTCTGGAGTTGGTCACTCGCCGTGCATGTTATTGCTCCCTAGCTGCCCAGAGCATAATTCCCTGCCCACGAGTGTCTCACTGAGGAAGCAGACATAGGCAGTCAAGTCTGTACCACACGACCACGCCAAACACAGCGGAAGGGACCAGTGCTGAGTACCGGGCCCAAGGACAGCCAATCGCAGGGTGATTCTAAATTAACAGGTGGGCCAATGCAAAAGAGCGCCCAATCAGAGACACTGGCGATCAGCTGAACCAATCAGAGTCTCTCTCAGGAATCGGAATGATGCCATACAGGGAGAAAATGAATCGGCTGGATGAGTAAAAATACCACAAAAGGAAATAGTGACGAAAGTGTCAAAGTGTTAGGAGAGGAGTGGTTGTGGGAATGGGGCGGGAGAGAGCAGCGTCCCCTCAACAGCTGACAGTGTTCCATCTCTATGAAGGTAGCTGAGGGACTGTAGAGGGTTCCCAGAGAGCGTTCTCTCTTTCCTGGAAGGTGTAACCTTACAATCTCCTTCCTCAGACAGCCTGAAGGAGACACTTTGCAGCTTTACAACCCCCCAAATCTAACACATGGTCCAAATTTTGATAAAATGAGGGTAAGCCTCAGAGGCAATTCGGTACAAAGAAGTTTAATTTTACCTTTATTAATTTTAGGGGAAACATCTTGGGAAACAGCTTTAGCCATCCTATATGTCTTTAAAGGGTTTACTGAAATTTGTCAGCTGACTCAAACACCTCTCACCTTTGAAACTAAACAAACCAAAATTATGTTGAAGGTATCGCTGTCGTCATTTGGGGGATAAAAACTAGGAGGACGGGTGACAGTGCTGAAATCCTTTATGAGCGTCAACTCGGGTGTCTCTTACCCTTATGTTGTTACTGGTTCATCAAAGCAGGTCACTGACCTCAGTCATGTCTACACCATACTTGCTGTCATGGGAGTTCTTAAGCTGTGGGAGAAAACTGCCGGACTGCAAGCCCATGAAATGTACAATTGTGGAGATCCTGAGGGTCCTGCTATGACATTTATTGCAAATTCTGGGTCAATCATATTTAGGGGCCCCTTAAAAAAAAAAA
>SJYV01004540.1:151397-183222 GCA_006410875.1 Neotragus pygmaeus | reverse complement strand
GGGGATGCAGTCAGGACCCCAAGTATGTCCAGTGCTGCAAGTGGCAGCTGCCACTTTAGCTCCTTGAGAACTTAGAGAAGCAGCATCAAAACGGGCCTGGAGCTGCCCCTCCCCAGCCTCCGCTCCTCGGGGCATGTGTGGCCCTAGAGGATTCGGGGTCAAGGGGAGAAGGGAGGGGCTGCGAAGCAGAGGAAAGGCCACAGGAAGAGGCAAGAAGTGGAGGGTTTGGAGGGGAGCCCGCCCCCGGATGTGGCCACACCTGCCCCAGACCCACCTCCTCAGGCCAGTTTGATCCAGGAGCCCCCAGCTGGACTCTGGTTCAGGGTCACCCACCAGGTCGCATCCCCAGATGGAGGTTCTCAAGATCCGAACAGAACCAGAGCAGCCCAGCTGTCAACTCAGGCCGATCTAGTGCACGGGTCCTTCCTGGATTCTGGTCGGTTGGACGCTGCTATTGAAATTCTCCTAACACCAGCGGCACCTGGACTCAGACAGCTTGCCCTGATCCAATCCCATTGCCATCAGCCACTCAACAATTAGACCTTTTCTCCACAATTTCAAGTGTTTTTTGATCTAGGGAAGGGGTGCTATTTTAATATTTTCACTCCAGTGTTTACACTCTTGTCCTTCACTTGTCAAATCTCAAACGTTTTAGAAATTAGTAGTCTCCAGGTTTCAGTTGCAAATTTTCAGTCAACAGAACAAAACTCAAACTTCTGCAGCAAAGGTAGAAAACCAGCCCTGGCAGCAAGGCCTGTGTTCCTCCCTCCACGGCTCAGCTCACCAAGGTGGTAACTTCCCAGCCCAAGCAGGCTACTGAAATGCAAACGCTATTAAGTACTGTCTGTTTCTTTCTGTTATTTCAAAAAATGGAGAAGAAATTAAACACAAAANGACGCAACTGAGCAACTAAGAACACAGGCTAATCATTGATAGTTTTATCTGTTCTTTTAAGTGGTTCCTCATGGATCCCAACTCAGATGATTGGGGTGTTTAGCGTTATGTGAACTGCTGCATAAACTCAAAAGATTGATATTTTCATAAAGATATTCTATAATTTTCATAAAATTATATTTTCCTGGATTCATCTTTCTGGAGTTGGTCACTCGCCGTGCATGTTATTGCTCCCTAGCTGCCCAGAGCATAATTCCCTGCCCACGAGTGTCTCACTGAGGAAGCAGACATAGGCAGTCAAGTCTGTACCACACGACCACGCCAAACACAGCGGAAGGGACCAGTGCTGAGTACCGGGCCCAAGGACAGCCAATCGCAGGGTGATTCTAAATTAACAGGTGGGCCAATGCAAAAGAGCGCCCAATCAGAGACACTGGCGATCAGCTGAACCAATCAGAGTCTCTCTCAGGAATCGGAATGATGCCATACAGGGAGAAAATGAATCGGCTGGATGAGTAAAAATACCACAAAAGGAAATAGTGACGAAAGTGTCAAAGTGTTAGGAGAGGAGTGGTTGTGGGAATGGGGCGGGAGAGAGCAGCGTCCCCTCAACAGCTGACAGTGTTCCATCTCTATGAAGGTAGCTGAGGGACTGTAGAGGGTTCCCAGAGAGCGTTCTCTCTTTCCTGGAAGGTGTAACCTTACAATCTCCTTCCTCAGACAGCCTGAAGGAGACACTTTGCAGCTTTACAACCCCCCAAATCTAACACATGGTCCAAATTTTGATAAAATGAGGGTAAGCCTCAGAGGCAATTCGGTACAAAGAAGTTTAATTTTACCTTTATTAATTTTAGGGGAAACATCTTGGGAAACAGCTTTAGCCATCCTATATGTCTTTAAAGGGTTTACTGAAATTTGTCAGCTGACTCAAACACCTCTCACCTTTGAAACTAAACAAACCAAAATTATGTTGAAGGTATCGCTGTCGTCATTTGGGGGATAAAAACTAGGAGGACGGGTGACAGTGCTGAAATCCTTTATGAGCGTCAACTCGGGTGTCTCTTACCCTTATGTTGTTACTGGTTCATCAAAGCAGGTCACTGACCTCAGTCATGTCTACACCATACTTGCTGTCATGGGAGTTCTTAAGCTGTGGGAGAAAACTGCCGGACTGCAAGCCCATGAAATGTACAATTGTGGAGATCCTGAGGGTCCTGCTATGACATTTATTGCAAATTCTGGGTCAATCATATTTAGGGGCCCCTTAAAAAAAAAAAGGCTAGAGGAGTAATCCAATAGTGGGTTGCTACTGCCATCTGTATTTTGTCACATTAGCATGACTCTAAGTTCATCAAACTGAGGTCTTTTGGCCTCATTAGTAAGAGGTGCCAATTTGTCCTGGGATTGCTGGGGAAGAGTATCTTTCAGTTACATGAATGAAGAAAGAGACACACAGTCATGGTAGGGTGGCCAGAAAGATTGTAATTATGCTTAAGGGCAATGTCCTGATGAAGGGCCCCAGATGGATGGAGATAGGCTTTCCACTTGCCCATCAGGATGACATTAGGATGATCTTCTGGGTTTGCACGACTCATATTTTCTGTGGACTTTATAATTCTGCATCTTGCTGGGGGCTTCCTTTAGCCAGTGGAATGAGTATTTCTGTGTGGCATCAACAATCTGCAATGGAAGAAATGCCATTAATAGCTTTCTCAGCCAACATAGGGGATGATACTCTGTAAAACTATGCCCGAAATATTATCATTTCACCATCATTTAATTCTTTGTTAATTAAACAAAAAAGAAAAAAAATGTTGAGTCTACCCACATCATTTTTGCTCTTAGCCATTAATAAGAATCTGTCTGCAAAATTACTGGAAGTTGAAAGTAACCCAAGAAGTTCTTGGCAGAGATAGTGAAGATTTTCTCATTGTGTAAATACCCTCTGGAGGCTTAATTACAGCAAATGATATAGCTATGTCCTGGCCTGTGTGTCATTCCAGGAAAAGGCAACGTCAGATAACAGACCAAAGGGATTAACCAAGTTACAGTTGTCTAGTACAGTTCATTGAATGAGCAGTCTGGGCATGGCTTTCTCTATTGGATCTTACTGATTTCTGACCCCAATGTGTGTCCCAAATGTGGTATTTTTGGCTGTTTGGCTTTGTTGTCTTCAAGCCATCATGGCACCAATGTAAGTTACCTCTGGTTCTACTCAGCACTGTCCCTGTTTTTGCAGGCATAAAATGGGTGCACCCATCTGGGTGTCCAGATGATCCTGACAGACCCAGCCCAGTTCTTGGGGCGGCCCAGACAGTGACTCAGAGAGGCAGCCAGCATGGTCCAGGAGATGCATTTAGACAACTGATGCTAAAAACAGTTCCCACACTCATGCATATTTCTAACCTCCCTCTCCCCTGTTCCCAAGGCAAAAAACGGTGAGCCTGCTCCTCTTCACTCTCAACATGAACCCTTCAAGCTGCCTTTTCTTTCAGGGACATTCACCTGCATCAGAATTTATTGTCAATGGCAGTGGCAGTGGGGGCTTGGGAATGGTTTGGGAAGAAGCAAAAGGCACGATTTAGCTTCATTGCACTGCCCTGGTATGGATTCGGTCTGGATGGCTAGGCTCCGCATGTCTGGAGCCATGACCCAGCCCTATCCATCCTCTCTCGGGTCAGGAAAGCCACTGGAGAGGAAGCCTGACAGCTCGCCTGAGGAAGGTGGGCTTCCTCCATCCCTCCTGGGAGAATGCAGATGAGCACATTTACCTGCCGCTGAGTGGGGGCTACCATACGCAGTTAATGCCACATCCTCCTCAGCGCCATCACTGTCTCGGGCTGAAAGCCAAAGGAGGGAAGGTCTGGGTTAGTGTCAGAGGTTCACCTGGAAACAGCACCCGAGGAGGGTGGGGCTCAGTGGCTTGCAAAGAGGCTCCTTCCTTTAAAAATAAATTCTCCACTGAGGCTACATTTTTTTTTTTAAATTTGTGATTTTAAAAAGAGCATTGTTAAAGCTTCAGAGGAAGATTGCATACAGATCACAATTGTGTACGCAGGAGAAGAACCCCTGTGCTTAGTAATTGAAGGGGCTGAAGCCTCATCATCACTTTCTATGCTGAGCAAAAGCTGGTATTTACGGTAAGGAAAATAATCTGAAGGGCTTGTGTTGGCAAGAACGTTTTTCTCCTGTTTTCCATCATGTGCTGTTCATTGACTCATTTTTTACATTGCATAGCCTCGTTTCTGTCTTAATAGCTTCCAAAAAATCATACTAGATTTGTCTATAGATATTTAAACAAGGGATAGAAAAAATGCCCACAATAATGTGATTCTTTAAAATGCACATGGGTCTTGGTTTTAGTGAACTTGATAAAACAATATTCTAAGCAATCTAAAACAGATAAAGTAGGGACTACTAGAACAGGAGCTTCCCTTTCATAAAAAAAGGTCATGGCTGATATTCTAGATTTTCATTGCTTTTTTTTGCCACATCCCGAGGCACGTGGGATCTTAGTTCTCTGACCAGGGATTGAACCCCTACTCCCTGCAGTGGAAGCATGGAGTCTTAACCACTGGACCACCAGGAAGTCCCCCTGATATTCTAGGTTTAGGATCTTTGCAAATGTTATCACACTAAAAATTCTCAGTTAAAAGAACAATTGATTTTAAAAATTCAGTTGATACGCAGTTTTTCAGGAACATGTTTATATCTCAGGGCACAGACTTTTTATACCCATTTGCTTGGTGTTTTGTAGTAATATGCCTGATTGGATTTTTATTCTTCATCTAGATGTTTTTATATCTTTGAACTAAGTCCATACATCACTTTAGAGAGAATCTTTAAAGACTAATCTTTTGAAAGACTTCCAGGGAAATGAAATCCTTAATCCCCTTTGCTGATTTATTTCAGTGTACCAACTTTTTGCATTTAATCTGAATGCTTCGCGCTTCCACTTGGGTCTATTTCTACCCTTCATCTTTAGCTGGAGACCGAAAACAGGACAACAGCCTCTTGGGGAGAAGTCGTCATATGTGTGAAATTCCTTGCTAATCCCCTCTCGTCTTTACTCTTCTTTTAACCGATTAATTCTGGTCTCAGAACCCAGTGGTAAATCAAATAATTATGTGACTGCAATCACAGCTATAAATCAGAAGAGTCACAGACTGGGACAAAATGTGTTTTGGTACAGAATTTAGAGAGAACCTGAATGTCGGTGAGAAAGGCATCTAAAGCTTAAGAACTACCATATGTCTTTCATCTTCTTAACCTTCCCACGTTAGGTCTAATGATATAACTCCTTCTTCGTCTTTGAGGTTTTCCATGAAACCTCTCCAGATCCCCACACTTCTCCTCAGTGGATCCCAGAGCTGGAATGGGTTTTCTTATCAGGGACTGACAGACCTGAGAACAAAGGCCTGACTGTTCCTGCTGACCACACATCTGTCTGCACAGCACTGGATTGTTTCTTGAGCAGACAAAAGCAAACACAGCTGTGAGTTGCTATCCCACTGCCAGCTCTTGACCTACAGCAACACTTAGAATCTTTTACATTATTGTTATTACATTGTACTGCTCTGATTCTTATCTATTTTGCATCTCTTTGTGTGTTTTTTCCAAGCTAGGTGTCATTTTGTACATTTTCCTGAGTTTGAATCATTCTTCTGATTTTTGCCATCTGTACTTTTTCCCAGGTAACCTCCATCCCGATTCCCTTCTCTAAGGTGAACTTTCTGGTTATTCTGCCCAGTTTTGGAGAGCAATCTACATGTTCTTTTCTACACCACTGAGTTTTTTTCCCACAAAATATCAAATTACATCGACAATGACTATCTCTGGCAGAAATGGGTTTTCTACCAATGCTCTAGTAATAAAGATAGTTATAAGGAAACACTGAGCTTTTGAAAGCTCTTATTTTTCCATAGGGCCTTTCTTAAAACACTTTAAATACCTGCCTAATCTTTGGGGGGTATGGAAAATTGATCGTTACAAGTCCAGTGTGTTTGGGGTATTATGAAACACTAAGAACTCTCTCTCTGGTTTTGTTTCCTAGAGACTTATGACAAGCAAACAAAGCAGACATAGGAGTGTTATCCTATTTTTTGGTGAGAACTATGAGAAGTCATTTCAAGAAAGATTGACTCTGCAGTTCTGCCATGAATCTCATATCATCAAAAGCAATGAGAAACTCATATAGGAAGGATGTGTAGTCTCAATTTCCAATTCATGGTCAACTGAACTGAACAGAATTAATAGATGCAGTTATAGGAACAGGAATTTATTTGAATGTGTAATTAGCCATAGATTACAGCTCAAAAAGTGTATGACTTAACAGGAAAGCTTCTATTAATTTTTTTGAGCCTGGTGAACATAATGTGCGCTATGCAATATGTAAAATAACATCATCTTTGCACATTAGAAATACATTGTGAGAAATCAGATGCCTATTAAGGCACAGAAATGGATGTAAAACTGCAATATTGGGTTATGAATAACGGGCCAGATGTTTCAGAAAGGAATTAATGAGTTTTGACGTATTTCCAGATCACTGATAGTAGCCATTTATTCCCCCAGGTTATTGGAGTCCAAGTCACCTTGTTATCATGGATAATACGTTTTATTCTTTAACAATGTATAGTCAGGTGACTTGGTCTTACATAAGGATTCAAATCTGACCCAGAAATTATTATGAAAATGTCACATAAGCAAGTTCTTTATTTCTATTAATGATTACACATCTGAGCCTCTGCTCAGAATTCTCACTTAATGGCGCTTCCTGTCACTTGTAATAAACCTTGAAGGCTCTCAAGAAGTGAATGGTTTGCAAAGTAGACATCCAGAAGTTATCGGGCTTTGTGACTCTCATGAGATGATGAGTCGTATGCATCAGTCTACTCTGATGTTTGGGGAAGTTAGTTTTGAGACTTAAGATTTGAAACTGTCAGTCACTGCTGCCAGGGGTGACTTTTGCTTTTAATGGCCAAAACACCTGGACTTAGCACGCTGTGGCACGCAAGGGCACAACCAAAGCCTAATTTGGGGCTGGCAGACTCATTTTATAGTAGATGCCTTTCTTTATCCAGTAAGAATCCTCAGAGCTACACCCTCTTTATTTGAGACCTCTGAGTCATTTCTGTCTTGGCCTCTCCTCGTGAATCTGTATTCTGGATGAACTGATTTTTCAGAAAAGTTTAACCTTGACTCTGTCTGCCTCTCTAGGCTTGAGCTATTTAGTCACCTCCATAGGTCTTCCCCGGTGGTCCAGTCAGTAAAGAGTCTGCCTGTAATGCAGAAGACCTGGGTTCAATCCCTGTGTCAGGAAGATCCCATGGAGGAGGAAATGGCAACCCACTCCAGTATTCTTGCCTGGAGAATCCCATGGACAGAGGAGCCTGGTGGGCTACAGTCCATGGGGTCGCAAAGAGTCAGACACGACTGCGTGACTAACACTAGATCCTGACCGTTCCCTTTTTGTTCCTTCCTGCTTTATCCTCTGGCCCTGTTTTCCCTCTTGCTTTGCTCACAAGAGAGCCTCCCCGAGTTCCCCAGAGAGTACCTCTTGAGAGCTCCTGGTTCTCTGCTCTGAAGCTGCGTTCGTAAGTCGGCAGTGGGCAGGCATTGCCTGGCAGGGGGCAACCCTGCTGACATGATCGGTAGAGAATGCACAGCTCTGGGACAATGTACAGCAGCAGGAAAACCCACGCGTTGGTGACCAGGGCGATGCAGATGACGGGGTCGTCCCACTGGGGCTGCCGCTGGAGCTGTGTGTTGCCTCTCATGAGCATGGAGATCCACACCACCCAGATGATGATGGAGACGAGCACGGTGGCAAAGATGAGCCTGCCGTGCTGCTTCCAGTTCTCACAAGGGCCACAGAAGGTGGTCTTGGAGACAAAGAACGTGAGGGCCATCAGGAAGAGGACGTAGACCAGGAGGACCACGAAGTCCACGTTGAGCTGATAGGGTGTCATGTGCACAAACATGCCACCCCTGGTCATGATGAGAGTCACGTACTCAATGGCAATGATGGTCTGCAACAGGCTGACCCCAATGGCAATGCACAGAATTGTCGTCCAAGAGAATGAGACTCGACCCCGGACCAGCTTCACCAGGTTGGAGGCGTGAGCCAAGAGGCACGAGAAGCAGAGAGCAAAGAGGACCCCAAAGAGAAAGTAGCGGATGGGGGCAGTCTGCTGATTCAGCTGGATGATGAAGGCAAAAGCAAGGCTAAAGAGCCCCAGCACACCCAGGAGGAAGAGGAACTGGGTGGGGAGGACATTCCAGTGGGCGCAGTCTTGGACCCTTCTCATGAGGAAGAGAAACGCCAGGAGCAGCATAACTGTGACCACTATGCCAACTGCTGCCAGGGACTCCAGAACAATGCCCCATGCCCCCTCAGCGTCACAGAGGAAGTAATAGTCTCCAGTGGACTCCTTGCAGTCCTCATACATGGTGACTTGTTGGTACCTCACTAGAACGATCTTCTGTTCCCCTGCGGAAAAAAAGAAAAAAACCCAAGATGAAACAAACACGACTTTACGTTCACCCACAAGAATGTCTGTTGGGTAGTCCTGGACAGGACACTATAATATCTCTGATTCCCACATGAAGATGCCTGGACACCTTGAATGAAATAGCTCAGAACTATCCACCCCTCAAGACTATCCTTAGCTCTGTCCTGCTAGGAAAGGAGAACCATCTTTACTTGAGGACTCTGAATCATTTATGAATTTCATGTCGTAATTTCCACCAAGGCTTTTTGAAGCCTAAGGCAGAATTTTTTCATAAAGATGGGCTGTGTGACAACATGTGTATGATTGCTGGACTCCAGTTATAGCAGGCTCCAGAACAAGGGTTGTCAACATTAATGGACCATTTGATCGTTGAAGACATGAGGTGCTCCTCAAAGGAGTCAGGCTCTTCCCAGTCATTTTAATGACTGTTCCTTCTTTTAATTCAAGTCAATCCAACACATTAGGCTTAAATATCTACTGTTCATTTGTCAAAGAATATTACAAAGTGGTCTCTGCCCTCAATTAATTTTTTGGAGCGCATAGGACCAAACTCTATCTTGAGTAGTGTTGTCTAGGAAAAAAAAAATCACATATATTCATTTGGAAACAAGTACCTAGCACCTGAATACTCCTAGTTCCACTCCTCTCTGGCTATTCCCAAGCCAGCTGGCTTGAGTGACCCAGGCTGACAGCTGGAGGCATGGTCCCTTCATTCCCACTTACCTCTTCTGTGTCCACGCTGGAGGCTGAGGCTGTAGTGGCTGCAAGGTTGTAACTGCCAATGAGTAAGAAAGAGACAACCTCAGCGTCTTTAATCTCTCCCCAAATGGGCGGAAGGATGGAGGCACCCACTGGGGTTCCTACAGCGCCTATAAAAAGAACCGGAAGGTCAGAAAGACACACCTATTCAAGTTTCCCAGCAGCCTGTCTACAGAGATTTCTTTGGTGAGAACAACTGTTTTTCATTTTTCTGCTAACCAGAGGTGCCTTGATCTGAAGGGGGTGTGGCTTTAGGAAAGACCACCTCTTCCCCACAGGCGCCAATGTGATGGGGGGCTGCAAAAGGTCTTCCCTTGGCCACATGAGGACATGTCATTCTTCTTCTGACCTGCTCCCTACAAAGAGCTTCTCAAGTGGCTCAGTGGTAAAGAATCTGCCTGCAATGCAGGAGACTCGGGTTCTATCCCTGGGTTAGGAAGATCCCCTGGAAAAGGAAATGGCAACCCACTCCAGTGTTCTTGCCTGGAAAATTCCATGGACAGAGGAGACTGGCGGGATTCAGTTCATGAGGTTGCAAGAGCTGGACACGACTTAGTGACTAAACCACCACCACTCCCTACAAAGCCATCTCCAGAGTCTTTCCCACATCTTGATTTTGATCTTAAGATCCAAAGGAGCATCCTTTGCAAAGGAATCAAAGGTTGGCTGAGCCATAAAGGATTAGAAGGATCATGCACATTAAATGGTCCACTGGTTGCCATCTCTGTGACTGCAGGGAAATGTGACTTTTCTCCTCTGCCACTTTCCTCTCCTTTGGAGGTCCTTCCTCAAGCTTTGGCTGCCTATAAGGAGGGGGCTCTACCTGGACCAGCTCTTCCGGGATTGCCAAGGCCTTTGGTATAACTTCCCTCTCTCCTTGCTCCCCTCACCCTTATCAGAATGCACTCTTATTGGGTCTCATTACATTGAGGCTTTCCCAGGGCCCAAGACAGAAGAATGTGCAATTAACAGTTCCAGCTCATATATATAACATATGACATATTGGTATAACATATTCTTTTTCTCTTGTGGTGATGTATAATACAGCATGCAGGACAGGGTCCAGGCTATCTGCCCACAGGCCACCCCTAATCCCCCCTTCAAATTTACTTACTCTTTGGTTCTTTTCCTGGATATTTGCATTTAAACAACATGTTTGGAGGTTTTAGTTTCATTTTTAAAATTAATAATTTTTAAAATTTTAATTTAGTCAAAAAAATTCTATTGGGGTATAGTTGATTTACAATGTTGGTTTTATGTGTATAGCAAAGTCAATCAATTATACAGATACCTACATCTTCTTTTTCTTTGGATTCTTTTCCTGTATAGACCATTATAGAGTATTGAGTAGAGTTCCCTATACTGTACAGTAGTCCTTATCTAAAATTAATTTTTAAAAATTGAAAATATAGTCGATTCACAATGTTGTGTTATTTCATGTCTGAACCATTTGATTTTGTATATATATATTATTTTTCATATTCTTTTCCATTATGTTTTATTATGGATTATTGAATATATGGATATTTGCTTCTAAAATATTATTTACTTATTTATTTTTTTGGCATGTGGTATCTTAGTTCCTTGGCCAGGAATTGAACCTGCACCCCTGCAGTGGAAGCATGGAGTATTTACTGATGAACCACCAGGGAAGCTCCAACAGAGCACTTCTGAAGACCCATGCAGTACTTTATGGTGTGGCCTCAAGTCTCCCCATGCTCCGGCCCCCCTTTCCACAGTCCAGCCATATTTCTTTCTCCTTTCCAGGCCTTGTTTTTCATCCAGGTCCATCTTCTCCCTCCCGTCTGCTCACCTTTTCTTAGAGGTTGTCCCTGTCCTGAACTGCCTTTCATTCTATTCCCGTTTATCCTCTGTGCTCGATTCCCATTGATCCTGCTTCTTCCCCAGGTACTTTCTCTGCCTTCGAGATCTAGTTCATCTTACCTTCTCTGTGAGTGCTTCTTCCTGCCCTCATCACTCTGGCCCTCACTGATCACTCCCTCAGGGAACTCCACAGTCTGTACTGTCCAAAGTTATGGAAATAATGTTTTCTGCCCATTTTATTTGTATCAATCAATTTATGAATAACTATAAGAAATAAAGTGAATTTAAGTAAATAATAATAAAACAGAAACAGACTCACAGACCTTGTGAAGGAACTTACGGTTACCAGGGGAGAAGGATGAAGGGAAGGGAAAATCAGGGAGCTTGGGATCGACCTGTGCACACTGCTATATTTAAAATGGATAACCAACAAAGTCCTACTGTATAGCACGGGAACTCTGCTCAGTGCTGTGTGGCAGCCTGGATGGAAGGGGGGTTTAGTGATAATGGGTGCATGGATAGTGTGGTTTCGAGTTTCCTTGTGATCTGGGCCATGTAGGGCTGGGTCCCTTTGCATTCCACTTGAAACTGTCATAACATTGTTAATCAGCTATACCCCGATACAAAATAAAAAGTTAAAAAATAATAAATAATAATAAAAACAATTGTCATTGTTGTTCAATTACTAAATCATGTGTGACTCTGCAATCCCATGGACTGCAGCATGCCAGGCTTCCCTGTCCTTCACTGTCTCCTGGAGTTTGTTCACACTCATGTTCGTTGAGTTGATGATGCCATCCAGCCATCTCATCCTCTATCATCCCCCTTTCCAGCCCTCGATCTTTCCCAACATCAGGGTCTTTTCCAATAAAAACAGTACGTTTATTAATTTCTTTTATTTGTAATTCATCCCTTTGGTTAGATTTATAGCTGCTTGGGGGTTAGGCTCCACATTTTATGTCCTCATAGCACCTGGCCCTGCAGGGAGCACCTCCTAGGTGATGGATGAACTAATGGAAGGATTCTAAGGATAGAATTCCAGGCCACATGAAGTTACTTTTTAGTATTGTGTTTTTCCAACCCATGCTTTTAAATGGAAGCCACCTGAGATAAGAATCTTAACAAACTCTGGACAAATTCATTCTGAAGTGGTATTCTATCATCTAGAATCTCCTTAACTTTAAAAAGCTGTGTTTCCCCCGCCTCCCCTCCCTTGAGAGACGACTATTTTAGGGAGAAGCGTCCTCCCCTTTACTCACTTTGGGTACAATCACAGTCTATCTGAAGCTGTAAAAGCTTTTCTATAAAGTTTACATTAAGGGTAAAGAGATTTTCCAGATGCTGAAATATGACATCTGGGAGGATTCACCCAAAGACACGTGTGAATGGCAAAGTTGCTGTTAGACCAGCAGGAGAGGATTTCCCATTGAATTCTTCCAAGATGACCATTTTGGTGACCTTTGGAGGAGGGACAGAGAAGGTCAATCCCTTTGGCTTTAGTCCTGGGCATTCCTCACTGTTGTGAGGTTAGAGTTCCTGGCATACTTGTCTTCTAAGGAGATTCCTCCTGACCGCCTGATGGCTTGAGGCAGGTGAATTAATGGGTTAATGACCACAAAGCCCTTTGAGCACCTTAGATAAAAGAACTGTCTCAAGTACTAATTATTGTTATTTTAAAATCTAGGGTAATAAAGTTAGCCCATCTTCTCTAGGCCCTAAGGAAAGAGGGCTCCCTTTGCCCTCTTTCAAATTACTCACATTCAAATTACTCACATCTCCTTCCTTTTGTCTTTTATGCTGTGACAACATCACACCAAACACCTCAGGCTTTGATGAATCAAAGCATATTGATTACAACAAGTCCATTAAAAACGGAGGCCAAACGCCTTTTGCCAAACATCTTTTTGTGTTGTTTCCTTCTCCTAGAAACAAGCTGGAGGGAATGTTAGAGGTGACCTAATCTGACCCTTTCATTCATAATAATAAGGAAGCCACTATGATAATAGGAGGATTTTAACAATAGGAAGGCAGAGACCCAGAGAGATGAAGGAAGGTGCCCAAGTGGTAGGATGTTAGGGGAAACAGCCAGTGTTGTCTGACTCCTGGTCCCATTCTTGCTGCTATACCAGGTTACTTTCCTGATATGTTTCATATTGTGAGGACAAGCCCTAAGAGGAATAAGCCCTTAGATGTGGCAAATTGGTCAGGATCAGAAAGAAAAATGCTGATTAGGAGAATGCATCATATACCCTTTATCCCAAAAGAGCTGTCATTATTGTTCAGTTGCTCGGTAGTGTCCAACTCTTTGTGACCCCATGAACTGCAACATACTAGCCTTCCCTGTCCTTCACTGTCTCCCGGAGTTTGCTGAAACCTATGTCCATTGAGGTGGTGACGCCATTCATCCATCTCATCCTCTGTCGTCCCCTTCTCCTGCCTTCCATCTTTCCCAGCATCGGGATCTTTTCCAATGAGTCAGCTCTTTGAGTCAGGAGGCCAAACTATTGGAGCTTCAGCTGTCATGGTAAACATGTGAGGACCAGCCATATAAGATGGGTTGATCTGGCTGGGAGGAACATCACGGATTCTTTTGCTCATTGGCCTTTCCAGGTCTGGCTTCATGGGATTGTCACCAGTGTAGTTGTTTAGGGCACAGTACACAGAGGGCTCCTGTGCTTAGAGTCTAATGTCCCGCCATCACCACCTTGAAATTCTTAATAATTTAATCTTGAATTTGTGTTTTATTTATTTTTAATGAAAAAACTATTGGCTTAAAAAAATTTTTTTTTAAAGAAAACTATTTATTGCTTTCGAGATTTTAAGTCCCCGATGTGGGCTTGAACTGGTGTCTCCTGCAGTGGAAAGGTGGAGTCTTAACCCTTGAACCACCAGGAAGTCCCTGGATTTGTTTTATGAGTGAAGTCAGATGGGACTTGGAGCCTCGGCTCATGCATGATCCTGCCTTCCTTCTCTTTTGTGTCTCATTACCTGCCTGTCTCCCTAGGACAGTTTCTTGGCCACCCTCTCTCTGCCACCCCTTGGGGCCCCAGGGCCCCTGGTTTCCCCATTTCTGCCCCTGTCCCTAGACTCCCTCCACACTCCACCTGGGCTCACCTGTCTGACATGGGTTGGGGTGATAGACCCTTGGAAAGGGGAGATTGATTTATGTCCCCTACATTTTCATTTTGCACTGGGTCTTGCAAATTATGCTTTTGAACTGTGGTGTTGGAGAAGACTCTTGAGAGTCCCTTGGAATGCAAGGAGATCCAACCAGTCAATCCTAAAGGAAATCAGTCCAGAATATTCATTGGAAGGACTGATACTGAAGCTGAAACTCCAGTACCTTGGCCACCTGATGCAAATAACTGATTCATTGGAAAAGACCCTGATGCTGGGAAAGATTGAAGGCAGGAGAAGGGGATGACAGAGGATGAGATGGTTGAATGGCATCACCGACTCAATGGACATCAGTTTGAACAGGCTCTGGGAGTTGGTGATGGACAGGGAAGCCTGGCGTACTAGAGTCTATGGGGTTGTAAAGAGTCGACACAACTGAGCGACTAAAGTGACTGATGCAAATTATGTAACTAGCCGTGGTCATCTCCTTCAATTTTTCTGGCATATGATAGCTAACTTGATCAATTTCCTATCAGGATGTTAATATTGTAGAGTTTAATTGTATTTTATAACGTGAAGTTATTAATAGTTGTGAACAATTGCAGTATTTTATTTGGGTCAGGAAACTGTGAAAACTCTCAACCAAGCCTTATTTAATTAATAGGGGTATTTGGGGAAGGGAAGTTATCTGCCATTTTTCTCCAATTTTTGTGTATTATAACATTTTAATTGAACGAATATGTTGTTGTTGAGTCACTAAGTTGTGTCCAACTCTTTGCAACCCCTGCCAGGCTCCTCTGTCCATGGAATTTCCCAGGCAACAACACTGTAGTGGATTGACATTTTCTTCTCCAGGGGATCTTCCGGACCCAGGGATCGAATCTGGGTCTCTTGCATTGGCAGGTGGATTCTTTACCACCGAGCCACCAGGAAAGCCCTAGTTAATCTGCATTGCTATTATAGTGGGTTGTTTTATCATTATTATAAGAAAGCAGATGATGGGAAAAATACAGAGATATGTTCCAGTTCAGCTTCTGGATCTGGAAATGTAAACATAACAATACTGAGAAAAATGTTGATTAATAAAAAATTTTATTTTATTTGAGCTGTATTCCGAAAAGGAAGAAGCAGATGCAAGATTTTATAATGAAGGTTATTTAAATGCGATTTTAAAAATATGCAAAACTTAACAGAAGTGAGACTCAACATATAATTTATAATGAAATCTTTATAAATGAAAACTTAAAATCTTCAAAATTAAAAACATATCCAGGGAAACAACATGGTATCTTGTCACTAAATCCCACTCATATTTCCAAAGGTAAAGTACCNCCCTGGACCTTCCCTATGTAAACTGGACTAGCCGGGAGAGCTGTTTGTTCTACCTGAGGTCCTCGGACCTTCCTTGGCTCTAGTTTTGAGGGCTTTTCCTTTCCTCGTCTTTTAGCCACCCCCATTCTGGACTCCTTTGTCCTATTCTAACAGATTCAAGACTCTTGAGCTGGGACTTGAAAGATGGGTAGAGGCTAGATGGGGAGGTGGGGGTGGATTCCGGGTGTGGGAGGCGAGGTAAGCAGAGTCGTGGAGCAGGAAAGTGGGGGACACTGCAGGGGAAGGAGCGTTTATTCTGGTTCTGCCAGAGGGAAGGGAGCCCAGGAGAGAGGGAGAGGCACCGTGCGAGAAAAGGCTGTGTTTCAGCCAGTACATAAAATCACTTTTTGATGAAAGTCTGGGCTTCCCAGGTGGCGCTAGTTGGAAAGAACCTGCCTGCCGATGCAGGAGATATAAAAGACAGGTTCAATCCCTGGGTCAGGAAGATCCCCTGGAGGAGGGCATGGCAACCCACTCCAGTATCCTTCCCTGGAGATTCCCATTGACAGCGGAGACTGGCAGGCTACAATCCATGGGATCGCAGAGTCAGACATGACTGAAGCGACTGAATTAACTCATTGCCGAGAAAAGGTGATTCAGATTTTACTCCATGTTTGATTATGAGATGACTCTATGCAGCCCACACCTTCAGTCTACCCTGGCCATTTTCCACCTTACATGGATTGGTTTCTGATTCTGCATGTGTAGATATTGCTTCAGGCTATCTTCTTATTCCTAGAGAATTATGGTTGCTATAGAAACCAAATATTTAAAGAAAAACCTAGAGCTTGTCAAGTATATGAATTTGAAGGCAAAACCTATGGCATTCAATCAAATAAATACCCATCTGTGTGGCATGCTATGAAGCTTTAATTACAGTGCTCAAGATCAAAGTAACATTACTCAAGAGTGGAGAAGCCAAATGTAATGAAGCAGGTCTTAAAAAGGTGATGACCCTGATGGCCCCTAAGTATTTGTGTAAGCAGGAGAGTGTGAAATTATGTTGTGGTATACACAGAACAAAGTTTATTGGGTATGATCACAAAACATACAACGATAATTTTTTTTTCTTGAGGGATGTTTTCTTTTTCTAATCAATATTTTTATTGACGTATAGTTGATTTACAGAAATATTAATTTCTGCTGTACAGCAAAGTTATTCATTTATACATATATATGTGTGTGTGTGTATGTGTTAGTGGCTCAGTTGTATCTGACTCTTTGCAACCCCATGGACTACAGCCCACCAGGCTCTTCTGTCTGTGGAATTCTCCAGGCAAGAACACTGGAGTGGGTTGCCATTTCCTTCTCCAACATATATATATATGTAAATGTTTACTTTTAAAAAATATTCATTTCCATTATGGTTTATCATAGGATATTGAATATAGTTCTCTGTGTTATACATTAGGACCTTGTTGTTTATCCACTCTTTAGCTTATATCTGTTAACCTCAAACTTCCCACTCCATGCCTCCCTCAACCTTCTCCTCCTTGGCAACTACCAGTCTGTTCTGTTAGCGATTGCTTGTTTAATAGACAGGCTCATTTGTGTCATATTTTATATGCCATATATAAGTGATACCATATGGTATTTGTCTTTCTCTTTTTGATTTACTTCACTTACTATGATAATCTCTAGTTGCATACATGTTGGTGCAAATGGCATTTCATTTTTTATGGCTGAGTAATATTCCATTGTGTGTGTCTGTATGTATCACATCACATGTTTTCTTAAACACTAGTTTTGGAGTTTTTTAAGAAATAATTTTACTTGTTTTTGGCTGTGCTGGTTCTTCATTGTTGTACCGGCTTTCTTCCTGGTTGTGGTGAGTGGGGGCCATTCTCTGGTTGTGCTCCCTCGGCTTCTCATTGCAGTGGCTTCTCTTGTGGAGCAGAGACATTACTTTGCCGACTAAGGTCCGTCTAGTCAAGGCTATGGTTTTTCCTGTGGTCATGTATGGATGTGAGAGTTGGACTGTGAAGAAGGCTGAGTGCCGAAGAATTGATGCTTTTGAACTGTGGTGTTGGAGAAGACTCTTGAGAGTCTCTTGGACTGCAAGGAGATCCAACCAGTCCATTCTGAAGGAGATCAGCCCTGGGATTTCTTTGCAAGGAATGATGCTAAAGCTGAAACTCCAGTACTTTGGCCACCACGTGCGAAGAGTTGACTCATTGGAAAAGACTCTGATGCTGGGAGGGATTGGGGGCAGGAGGAGAAGGGGATGACCGAGGATGAGATGGCTGGATGGCATCACGGACTCGATGGACATGAGTCTGAGTGAACTCCGAGAGATGGTGATGAACAGGGAGGCCTGGCGTGCTGCAATTCATGAGGTCGCAAAGAGTCGGACACGACTGAGCGACTGAACTGAACTGAACTCTCGTGGAGCACGTGCTCCAGTATGTGAGGGCTTCAGCAGTCGCAGCACATGGGCTCAACAGTTGTGTCTTCTGGGCTTCAGAGCACTGGCTCAATAGTTGTGGCTCATGGGCTTAGTTGCTCCACAGCAGGTGGGATCTTCCTGGACTGGGAGTCAAACCCGTGTCTCCTGCACTGGCAGGAGGATTCTTTACCCCTAAGCCACCAGGGACACCTTACCACGTCTCGTTTATCCATTCATCTGTTGATGGACATTTAGGCTGTTTCTGTGTTTCAGCTTTTGTAAACAGTGCTGCTATGAACATAGGGGCTTTTAAATTTTAGTTTTGTCTGGATATATGCCAAGGAGAGGGATTGCTGGGATCATACGGTAATTCTACTTTTAGTTTTCCGAGCAACCTCCTTAACTGTTCTCCAAGGTGGGTACACAAACTTACATTCTCACCCACACTGTAGGAGGGTTCCCTTTTCTCCACACCCTCTCTAGCCTTTGTTATTTATAGACTTCTTAGTGATGGCCATTCTGACCTGTGTGAGGTGGTACCTCATTGTAGTTTTGACTTGCATTTCTCTAATAATTAGTGATGTTGGACATCTTCTCATGTGCCTACTGGCCATCTGTATTTCTTTGGAGAAATGTCTATAGGTCTTCCATCCACTTTTCGATTGGGTTGTTTGTTCTTTGTTATTGAGTTGCATTTAAGAATATTAATGGCATGGGAAGAGGGTTTGTGGTGGAATGCAGAGCATCCTTGTATGTGCAGCTCCAGAGAGCCTGCAGCCTTAAGGCTGTGAACCCGAGCATTACATCTAGAGCACAGTTTGAATATTTGCTAATATCTCTACTGTCTACTGTTTTACAACTTAATCATACAACAATCAAACTCTAAAATATTGGCCATATGTTCTACTCTAGGCCCTAGTAAGAGGAGGAGAGGGATGAGCAAGGTCTTCTCATTAACCTCTATTTTGGGAAATATGCGGACAAGAAAGGGGGCTGAAGTTGGGGAAAAAGACTGCTTTACTAGTCCATAGGTTGACAATCAGCCACCTTGGTCTCTTCCATTTCTCACTATTTAATGCAGAATGAAGATACACAATCTATTGATATTTCCTTGGCTGCTGTTCCTGTCTTTTCGTAACTCACTGTTTGCCACCCCATTGCCTGTGTCCTCACCACGGGGCAGGAGACTGAAAGTCCTCCCTTTGTCATCTGAGGATGCTCCACTGTTTGGGGTTTTTGGGGATAGAGGAGAAAGTGATTAAACACCAACAGGATTTGTTTCAGCTGTTTCAAGGCAAAGACCTTTATTTCTGGTTTCTTTTTAAAGAAAGCTCTTCTAGGAATTACATAGGAAAGATCACACATAAATCATACTTCTTCGTGGATTGACAAAAATACAGTTTTCATGATTTTTAAAAATCCGTTTTTAGGGGATCCAGAGAGCTGGAAAAATGCTGCTGGGTTTTTCTGGCCTACCACTGAATTGTCTATAAGTCAGTTAGAAGGACGCACGTGTATTGTGGGTACATTATTTCCCACCAAGAGAAACAGAGCCTCAGCATCTGGACCGTGCTTATCTCAGGAAATTGGCAGTGACTGGCTCTGAAGGGAAGTTGGTTCTGCTGGAGCGGCACGGGGGCGCTGCTTCCTCCCAGGGGAAGTGGGCACAGATGCAGACACCCGCGGAGCTTGGGATTCAGCCAATGACTCATTCATTGCTCTTCACCAGCCAGACCTCGTTGCGACGTCCGTAGGGCTTCATGGGAGGGTCATACCCCGTGCAGAAGTAGAAGTCCGTCTGGTATGCGGCTGTGCTCTCCAGGGCGGACCGCAGCTGGGCAGCGTGGGCAGCGTAATCAGCTGCCTTAGCATAACCACCAAACTGCCTGGGGACACAGAGCAAGTTGCAGGTTAAGAAAAGGCAGAGTCTCGGAGAGAGGGGGGATTATTTTCGAAAAAAGTCACTCATCACTCTTATTTACAACAAGCAGGCTATAGTGTAAGATTTCGCATCTGCCCTTACTACTGGGGTGGACTGAAGCTCACTGAGCCTGAGAGCATCCTGTGTAAAATTCGGGCGCATGCGTGCTAAGTCACTTTAGTTATGTCCAACTCTCTGCAACCCCATGGACTGTAGCCTTGCCAGGCTCCTCTGTCCACGGGATTTCCCAGCAAGAATACTGGAGTGGTTGCTATTTCTTCCTCCAAGGGATCTTCCAGACCCAGGGACAGGACCTGAGTCTCTTATGTCTCCAGCGTTGGCAGGCGTGTTCCTTACCACTAGTGCCACCTGAGAACCCAAAATTGGGGTATGTTTCCTTTTCCTTCCAATTAATTATGAACATTAACTACAAGCATGGGTATAAAAAAAAACTAATGCAGAACCTGAAACACAGTACCATCAGCCCTCTGTATTGGTGGGTTCTGGGCTTGCAGACTCAATCAACGGCAGACTGAAAATATTTAGGGGGAAAAAAAAAACCTTCCAGAAAGTTTCAAAAAGCAAAACTTTCAACTTGCCACCTGCCGCCAACTATTTGGTGGCTCAGTGGTAAAGAAGCCCCCTGCAATGCAGGAGACTCAGGAGACAAGGGTTTGATCCCTGGGCCGGGAAGATCCCCTGGAGGAGGAAGCAGCAATCCACTTCAGTCTTCTTGCCTCGAGAATCCCATGGACAGAGGAGCCTGGTGGGCTACAGTCTGTCCACAGGTTCACAAAGAGTCAGACACGACTGAGTGACTGAGCACATATCAACTATTTACACAGCATTTATAGTGATAGGTATTATAGGTAATCTAGAGATGATTTAAAGTATACAGAAGGATTATATGCCATTTTATATAAGGGACTCGAGCATCCTTGGATTTTGGTAATGGCGGGGTTCCTGGAACTAGTATGATACTCAAGGTGAGCTTCCCTTCCCTTCCTGAAATTTCCCCAAGAGACGGGAGGCCAACTTTTCCCAAGGCCAAGTCTTCACTGTTTTCTAGCTTCCTCTGCTGCCGCAGCTGCCTCTCTGTCTCCAGCTGGGGTGGGGGTTGGAGGAGAGGTGGAGGGGATGGGGGAGGACCAGGGTTGTTAGGGTGGAGATGGGGCACTGGATTCTCACACATCCAGCTGGGACAAGTAGCAGCTTTGTTAAAATACAGAGCCGTCAAAGACAGGGACCCAAGGAAGCCCTGGGAGGGCTCCAAGGCAAGCTTGAAGCACGCGCCAAGACATCACTTGTAATAAATCCCTGCATGCATGCATGCTAAGTTGCTCAGTCATGTCTGACTCTTTGCGACCTCATGGACTGTAGCCCACCAGGCTCCTCTGTCCATGGGATTCTCCAGGCAAGAATACTGAAATGGGTTGCCATACTCTCCTCTAGGGGATCTTTCTGACACCCCTGTCTTTTACGTCTCTTGAATTGGCAGGTGGGTTCTTTACCACTAGCGCCAACTGGGAAGCCCAATAAATCCTTGTGTGTGTGTGTGTGTGTGTGTGTGACTTGCTCAGTCACGTCTGGCTTTTTGAGACTCCATGGACTGTAGCCCACCAGGCTCCTCTGTCTACAGAATTTTCCAGGCAAGCATACTGAAGTGGGTTGCCATTTACTACTCCAGGGGATCTTCCCGACTCAGGGATCGAACCTGGGTCTCCTGTATTGTGGGCAGATTCTCTGCCATCTGAGCTACCAGAGAAGATTCAACACACCCCTTCTGCTGCTCAAATCAGGAAAGCCTTCATTTTCTAGTAAGTAAAGAGAATTTTCCTAAATCAGGCATTTTTCTTGATGGCAGAAGGTGGAGACAAGAGAAACAATAAAGCTCGTCTTTTCAAGACTATGACTCTCTCCTTACGTCATTGCCTCTGCTCCAAAGACTCATCCTGCGACCGTCCCTAAATATACCACTCTAAATCTGGGCTGCACTAAAATCTTTATTAGAGTCAAAGGACATTCCCATTTCTAATGAGCTTTATGACTCAAAGGCCTGAATCCACACCAAGCCAAGATTCGGCCAAATGCATTATTTTTGGTGGGGTTCTCTGACTCACGCTTTGCTCTTTTATGAGCGGTTAGTCAGGCTTGCTGAGCATTCAGCATGTACATCACAGGGCTACTGATCTGCAAATACCCAGGATTTCATCTTGAAGGAGCTGGTTATTCCAGTGTCTAGGTAACAGCTATAGAACACAGGGCTAAGAACAATTTGGGAGATGTGACGGTTAGTTCTTCAAGTCTATGCAAGAAAGAGTGTAAGGCTGACGGAGAAAGGTGAGTTCTAGCTTCACTGAGGCTCCAGTGAGATAAAATTGGATGAGGAGACAGCAGGTGAATATTAAGGAGGTACTGGTTTGGCAATAAAAGCCCATAAGATGCTGCGCTTATTTTCAAAGAATGTCTATAGATGAGGACCACCTGTCTGCAACCAATCAAATGCTGAACGGGGTGGGGGGCAGGAATTTAGTGCCTCTGCGGCCCCCTCTCATATATTGATACTGAGCTGTTTTCTATGAAAATGGACGATGTTGGCTCTTTAAGTTACTGATTTCTAGAAACACTCAAAGTAGTGGTTGGTCCTCAGCCTTCTTCGTTCATCAGCTGGAGGCAAAACAGATAGCTGTGGGCTCACATCTTCGCTCTGCTATTGTCTAGCTCCTGGTCTTGGGCAAGCGCTTTAATGTCTCTAGCCTTCTGGTCCTTCATCTGCTCAGTAGGGATGAGGGTGTCAATCTCAGACAACTGTTGTGAAGATGACAGACGAGAAGACCCTGCAAACGACTCAGCCTCATGCCCATCACAGAGGAAGCTCGCGGCAAACAGCAGGTATTGTTGTCACTGTACTTTATAGAGTCCGCTCAGAACAGCTGTTCAATCCCCTGACTCCTCAGGTGAGGGACAGGATGGCAATCGAAGTAAGATCCAGAACCCAGAGCCTAATAACGAAGACCTGCCTCAAATGACAATCTCATTTCCTCAGTGAGGCCTCCTCTCAAAGTGCTTTTTATCGTCTAATAGCACTCCCCTTCCTCATTCTTCTCTTACCCTTCCTCCCTCTGTTTCTTTCTTCCTTCTCTCCTATCCTTTTCTTTATTCAGCGCTTCTCACCTTCTAACATATTGAATACTATAAAATTTATTCTAACATGCTATATAAATTATTCACTGTTTACGGTCTGAGTTCTGTGGTAGGGAGACTCACGCCCCCTGAGGGCAGTGACCCTGGTCCTTCTTTGTCCACCAGCATATTCTGATCTAACACATATATTAGACCCCTTGGCTAAATGAACAATTTTGTGATAAATGATCAAATTTGTTGTCTTTAGGCTGATAGACCTAAAGATGAGGGCACTGAATCTGTTGGCCTCCATATTCACTAACTTGTAGAATAAAATCTGAAGCACCTACTAAGGGCACAGTGGTGGGAATTCAAAGGAAGTGGACTGACTAGTGTCATGTTGAAGGTCATGCTAAGGACTCTGAGCCTGACCTTAGATGCAAAGATGGAAGGGGTTTAAAGTTAAGGGTCTAGGGACTTCCCTGATGGTCCAGTGAGTGGTTAAGAACTGTGCTTCCACTGCAGGGGCACGGGTTCAATCCCTGGTCAGTGAACTAAACTCCTGCATGCCACAACCCCCCCCCCACCCCCGCCCCGACTCCTGCAAAAAAGCTTAAGGGATTGCCATTNTAAGAGTATTAGTGCAAAATATTCACCTTCTTTTCAGGTGTGTCTTGAAAGTATAATCATCTTCCTTAACACACTGAACAGAGAGATTCAACAGCTGCCAGGGATAAGGTCAGGTATTTGGATGTGAATAGCACTTCATTTGTCAGGCTGTTCTGCATCAGCTTTTCAGTAATTTCACTTAGGAAAAATGTTTCAGTGTTTGTTTGCTCCTAATCCTTTGCCCCAAATAACACAAACCACGTAAAACACAGTCAGATTCCATTTCTTTTTATATCAAGAAAAATGTATATACTGAATGAGGAGGAAATCAACTCATTACTTCAAAACCACAGCCAAATACTAGTCCCCAAACAGATCTCTAGATTTTTTTTTTGGACTGAAATATTTCCTAGGAATGTTTTCATCATTATTGCTTTCCTTTCTTTCTATAACTATTGTTAATATAGCTTTCTTTGTTTTAATTTTTTTAAACGTACCACAAGGAGGTATTTTGACAAAAGCAGAAAAACATTTTGAGACATTGAAGGACACCTCCCTTCCTTTGCCCATTTGGTATCAAGATGGGTTAACTAATCAATGGAAATCTAAGAAACTAATCTTACAGGGAAAAGGGTATGCTTCTATTTCTCCAGATGGATCCAATGAACTCACATGGCTTCCTCTTCAGAAGATTCAACCTAAGGGGGCCCCTAGCATTCAAACTAGAGACGAAACAACAAAAACCCCAAGAGGAAGAAATTCCAATACGCCATGGCGGTTTTAAAAGAATGGCATTGAAACATGTATAACGTCATATAAGAAACGAATCGCCAGTCTAGGTTTGGTGCAGGAAGGGAAATGGCAAACCACTCCAGTATTCTTGTCTGGAGAATCCCATGGAGGGAGAAGTCTGGTAGGCTACAGTCCATGGGGTTGCAAAGAGACACGACTGAGCTACTTCACTTTCACTTTCAGGATGCTTGGGGCTGGTGCACTAGGATGACCCAGAGAGACGGTATGGGGAGGGAGGTGGGAGCGGGGTTCGGGATTGGGAACATGTGTACACTCGTGGCAGATTCATGATGATGTATGGCAAAACCAATACAGTACTGTAAAGTAAAATTTTTTAAAAAAAGGAAAAAAATATAAAAAAATAAGTTTCCAAAAAATGCTGCACTCGACGTCATTGACCTCATGATTTTCCTACTTGGGGACAGACTAAAAACCCTTACTAATCAAGCTGAAAATCTGATTTCTCAACAGGGAATGCCTCGGAATCCTGAAAATATTTTTGTCGCTATGCTTGCTTTTGCTTCCCCTGCTCAGGCTGACTTGATTGATCACACTTATTGGGCTTATATACCTAACCCCTACTTTTATCATAGGTTATAGAATGGACAGATATAGGACCAATCGTATCCACTAATGACTCAACCCACATGCCCCCTCCTTGGAGCTTGGAGAAGCCCTCTCATCCTGAGGAAGAAGGAAGACTAATTAACATTTCTCTAGGCAATGAAATCCTTCCTTTATGCATGGGCCCAACAAAATTATGTATTAATTTAATCAACAAACATGGGCTTTTGTCCTGCCTCCAAAAAAGGAATCTCCACACATTGCTTGGACTGTTTACTGCCCTATCCTTTTACAAAAACCATGTCAATACTACCAAAACTCTAGGAAAAGGACAAAAGTTAAAATGTAAGGGGTTTACTTATAAAGACTTTAAATATACTCCTGTTTATTGAGATAAATGTCAAGCTAAATCAGAGAAATTAATGTTTATGGCCAATTACACAACTGTTGATTGGGGACCCCATGGTATGTGGGTATCTAACTGCTCAGATGATATTAACAGCACTATGTATGACTATGCTACTCAAGTAGCATAGAAGATTACCAACAGTTCAATGAAACACTTCCATGAAAAGGACTCCTTGGCTGGCTTGACGGCGAAATGACACCTTTTCACCCTCAAATCGTCCTCGATAAACAGATTGGGCCTAGATAATGGGACATCTGGAAACTTGCTGAGAGAACCGAAGGACTTGGGACTTAGACTGGACATTTCACAGGGACAAATCATAGTCATAGTAATTATTTCTTTTGCTATAATCAATCATATTTCATACAAGCCTGTGTTGCACTCCCTTTTGTTGTAGCTATAGGAAATTTACAATTCAATAAGACTTTACCTTCTGAAACTTGAATAAATTGCAAATTATATACTTGTCTTAACTCTTCTGTTTCCTTAAGAAATGAGTCCCTGTTGATTCTTCAATCTCAACATAGTCTGTGGTTACCAATAAATCTCCAGCGGCCCTGGGAAGCCTGGGAAGATCCCACGGCTGGACTTCCTTCCTGGTTACTTACTAAATTGCTCTGGTGATCTAAACGGTTCATTGGATGGCTGACTTTGGCATTTGGGGATTAACAGTTATTTGCACCACTGCTGCCGTCACTGGTGTTACTTTACAAACGTCAATTCAAACATATAATTTTATCCAAAATTGGACTAAAGATGCTCATATAAGTGGTCCTCATATGTGGGCCACTCAGGCTCAGATCAGAGAAGGCGATGGCACCCTACTCCAGTACTCTTGCCTGGAAAATCCCATGGATGCAGGAGCCTGGTAGGCTGCCGTCCGTGGGGTCGCAAAGAGTCAGACACAACTGAGCGACTTCCCTTTCACTTTTCACTTTCACATTGGAGAAGGAAATGGCAACCCACTCCAGTGTTCTTGCCTGGAGAATCCCAGGGATGGGGGAGCCTGGTGGGCTGCCGTCTATGGGGTCGCACAGAGTTGGACACAACTGAAGTGACTTAGCAGCAGGCTCAGATAGATGAGGACATTCAAGATGAAATACAGGAACTAAAAACAGCCATCAAATGGGTTAGAGATCAATTAACAGATGTACAAAAACAGGTGATGCTAAAATGTGATTGGCATTATACTAAATTTTGTGTTACTCCTGTTCAATTCAATAGTAGCACCTACAACTGGGAACAAATCAAATTTCATTTACAAAACATACATGATAATGCCTCTCTGAATGTACAATTATTAAAAAAAGAAATCTTTGAAACCTTTTCTAAAAATCTGCCCTCTTTCACTGATTTGAAAACTTTAGCTGAACTAGCTGATCAATTATCTGGGCTAGAACCACACAGATGGTTTCAAAGCATTACTCACAACATCGGGTCTAGAACTATAATTTTGGTGATTGTCTTAACAATTATATTTGTCATCTACCATTGCCTTCATGCAAAAATTGTTAAAACTAAACAAACTCTAATGGTCAGAACCCTTTTTACAAATATTATAAATAAATAAGGGGGAATTGTCAGGGAATGTGTAACAGGAGGATTCCTACGTGCTGTTTCTCATAAATCCACTCTTCCCTATCAGTTTCTGTTGTCAGAAACTAGTGGAACAGCAAGCTGCTCCCAGGACTGAGGTCATTATATGAGACAGGCTTGAATCTCCTTCAGTAAACATTCTCTTTACGACAAAACTGCTTAGTCTCAATCCCCTTTCTTGAGATATGGATTGCCTCCTGACCTTGTAACCATTATTAACCCCTTATTCCCTTGGTAACAGTTGCTATACATTTGGTTTTCTGATCTTTATCACTGTTGAAAGAAATTTCTTGAACAACAGCCTATATATACTCACAAAAAGATCATTAAAGCACCTTTGCTCCATCAGAGTTTGAGTCTCCGTGTCTTTCTTTCTTTCTTTCTCTCTCTCCCTCCCTCTGGCTCTCTCTCTTTCACTTTCTTATCTTCGACCCTGGACCACCAGGTTCCGGTCCATTAAAGGACCCCAACACCACCTGATGTGGTAGGTACACACACTGATTTTGGAAGACAGCTTTCTCATTATAAGGGAATAACAATAATGATGATCAAGCTGAGTACTTTCTATGTGTCCTGTATTATTTTAAACATTTTATGTAGATCCATTCATTCAACCCTCCAACAACCCAGTGAAGTGTTCTCATCTTCATTTTCAGATGAAGCTGGAGCACACGAGGTTAAGCAACATGCCCAAGATACAGTGGCAAGAAGTGCAGCCAGGATTCCACGCCAGGCAGTGGGGTCCTAACCAGTGTGCACAGGCTGGAAACAAATCCCATGAAGATATTGGTTAGTAGTATCAGTCCTGTACTGAGCACCCACAAGTGCCACCCAAACCCACACAGAGAGGTGTACGTCCTTCTCCCCCTCCAGGCAAGGAAGAAGGCACCTGATAAGGTCTGCAGCAGCCTGGGCCCCCAGCAGTTCCCTGGAATCGGCCCTGAACATCTGGTTGAACCTAACCTCAAGCTACACAGGGCATACCGTGTGCTCCATCCATTGACCCAGGACAGTGGACAGCAGTTTATGACTTACTTAAGACTCTGTAAGGAGAGATCATTTCAGAAAAAAGATTCTCTTCACAATAATAACACCCTGGAAGTGTATATAATTTTTAAAAGGGTTATAAGAGTCTTTGAATGTTTAATTGTCACACAAGGCACTGTCTAATCTTACAGTTGAGGAATTTCAGGGTTCAGGAGTTTGAGAGGTTAAGCAAAGTGAAGCGAGAGTCACTCAGCTATGTCCGACTCTTTGCAACCCCCTTGACTATACAGTTCATGGAATTCTCCAGGCCAGAATACTGGAGTGGGTAGCCTTTCCCATCTCCAGGGGATCTTCCCAACCCAGGGACCTAACACGGGTCTCCTGCATCACAGATGGATTCTTTACCAGCTGAGCCTGAGAGGTTAAGTAACTTACCCCAAATTACCTGTAAGAAAAGGAAAGTTAACAATCAAGTGCTAGGTATTCTGTTGCACAATTTATAATTGGGCCTCATTTAAATTTCAATACAATCTTATAAGATGTGAAGTATTTTTCCCCCCTCGTCAGCATCAGAAAGGTTAAGATACCCAGGACCATGAAGCTAGTGAGAGTGGAGTTGAGACGAATTCTGACATAACAATATCACTACACTTTGGGGTCTTTTAGTTTATAAATCATTTTCATGTTTCTCAAACAAATGTAAAATTTCTGTCAACTCTGGGAGTGGATGGAGGAGACATTTTCATACCCCTTCTAAACTGCAGGAACTGAGCTTCATTCGGGTTAAATGATTTGCTTCGGCTTGGTAATAACACTCTGTATGGCCCCATATTCTTTTTTTTTTTTTTTTTAACTTTTTATTTTCTGTTGGGGTATAGCAGATTAACAACACCGTGATAGTTTCAGGTGAACGGGAAGGGACTCAGCCAACAATATACATGTATCCATTCTCCCCCAAACTCCCCTCCAGGCTGCCATATAACACTGAGCAGAGCTCCCTGTGCTAAACAGTAGGCCCTTGTTGGTCATCCGTTTTAAATATGGCAGTCTGTACATATCCATCTGGGACTAACTATTCCTCCTTCTCATCCTTCTCGCAGGCAACCATGTTTATTCTCCAGGTCTGTGAGTCTCTTTCTGTTTTGTAAGTTCATTTATGTCGTTTTAGATTCCACATATAAGGGATGTCATATGATATTTCTCCTTTTCTGTGTGACTTCACTCTGTGGTAATCTCCAGGTCCACCCATGTTGCTGTAAACGCCCCATATTCTTACCAAATGTTGAGGAAAGATGCTTATCATGGAGGTGCATTTATGCCTGGAGACAACAAATCCGTGGTAGGTGACTGTACTGATAAGCGGCTAATAAGGAAAAAGACTTTTGAACAGAGGCACCTTGACTCAAGGAATTGATTTCACAGATACTAAAAAAGCTGAAAGGGGCTTCCCAGGTGGCGCTAGTGGTGAAGAAAACCAGCCTGCCAATGCAGGACATGTAAGATGCAGGTTCGAGCCCTGGATAGGGAAGATCCTCTAGAGGAGGGCATGGCAACCCACTCTAGTATTCTTGTCTGGAGAATCCCATGGAAAGAAGAGGCTGGTGGGCTACAGTCCACGGGGTTGCAGAGTCAGACAAGACTGAACAACTTAGCAAAAGAGTTGAGAAGCCCACCAGGGAAGAGTGAAGCAACCCAGAGGTTTGCAAGAGCCCTACAGGGCTATGGAGGGAGGGTGATCTGCTACCTGAGCTCAGATACCTGGGTCATGTGGTGAAACCTAGAACCATGGTAACCTGGCCAGCAAGAGTTGGAGCCCCAGAGAAGCTCCTGGTTCCAGAGACCTCACAGGGTGGAGAAGGAGATGAGAAACACCCTGGTCTCTCCCTTCTTCCCATCCTCCTGTCTCCGTCTAGTGCTTTCTCCTAGGAGACCAAACCCTCAACCTGCATTGCAAAGAATCCTGTACCCCAAAGACAAAGTGAACCTCATTCTATTACAGAAAGGAAAGATCTCTGTGAGGTTTAAGTAACAGGTGGATTATTCAGTGTCAAGGCCAACAAGGACCCTGGAGGTCACTGGGCTGAGTCCACAGATGGGTGTGCACACAGGCGACATCCCATCACAGACACTTCCTCCTGCCCACCTGATCTGCAATGTTTACAAACATTTTAACAGTTAAAACTGACACAGTTGCCCTACTCCAACTACAGCCTCAGCCTAACACTCTCTAGTCCTTACTCCTCTTTCCTGCTTTTTTTGCTTTTTAAATCACAGTACTGATCACCACCCGATACATGAAATATTTGAGATTTAATTGTTCATTAGTCACTAAAACGGAAGCTCCACGAGGACAGGGATTTTTTTCCAGTTTTGTTCACTATTTTACCCCACTGCTTATAAGAGTACCTGACCCTCACTTGGCATTTAACAGTTATTTGTTGAATGAATAAATTGTATATCTAGAGATTTCATACACAAGTCTGTGTTGCTGGTTTTCCTTAAAAACCTGGCAACCCTGGTTCACATCGATGCATGACGTGTGTGCCCAGTCACTTAGTCGTATCCGACTCTCCAGCCCCGTGGACTGTATCCCACGAGGCTCTTCTGTCCATGGGATTCTTTCCAGGCAAGAATACTGGAGTGGGTTGCCATTTCCTCCTCCAGGGAATCTTCCTGACCCAGGGATCGAACCCACGTCTCCTGCATCACCTGGAATGGCAGGTGGATTCTTTACCACTACATGACAATGGCTTGGCATCACTCTTTGCAGATGAGGACTTGAGTTCTCACTCCAGTTAGCCTCAGCTTGCCTCAGTCTGTCACCCATTTTCATCACGTGCCTGGCTGCTTGTAGGCATCTGAAAAGGTCACCTTTGATAGATCTAACCTGCTCATTCTACATATGAGCAAGGAGACAGATAAAGACCAAGGCACAGGCCTCTGGCTATTAGCTGCTTAAACAGTCCAGACTCTAGTTGAGGGTTTTGTGTGATGATCCTTGTAATGGGTACCTGGCCTTGACCGCCTAGACAACACAGTTTTTTAACAACAAAAGCACTGGGTGGGGAGCTGAGTATCCAGCCAGGAGAAGCACAAAGTACCTGTCTGCAAGGAGCTTATCACCCAGTGACAGATTCCTTGTTTTCAGGGAGCAGTCCAATCTGCCTGGGTGAGCACTGATGTCAATTTGGGGGAAAACTGCGATGATGCCTCACTCATCCTGTATTCTAGGCGCCCAGTTCTGGGAGTTCCATTGACCAACAAGACATCTCACAGCTCTGAGCCTTTCCACATGCTCTTCTCGGTTCTGAGCATCCCTGCATATACCCGAGGCCCAGCTGAAGGCACTTCCTCTGCGAAGGCCTCACCGTCACCCACTGGCAGAATTGGACTGCTCCTTGCCAGGTGCTCCTGGCCTTCCACAGTTACCTCCACGCGGCGCGGATCTTGTTCTTTTAAACTCCGCTCTCCACCGAGGACGGTTTGGGAGCTTCTTAAGGATAAGAACTTTTTCAGTCCTTCCTGCAACCGAAGACCTCGCAGTACACGAATATTCAGAATGTTTGTAATGTATAAATGGACCAGTGCATTCAACAGGCGCAGCCCATCTCGTTAAGCTGAGATTCTCCCCTCAAACCCATCCTGTCTCTCTGTCCCCCCTCCTCCCAGCAGAGCCCCCTTTCCGGTCCTCAACAGCCCTGTGGGCCTACCTTGCCCCCTTTGCTCAGGACCTGCCAAGGCCAAGTCTCCACGCTCCCGAACAGCGAGTTCTTGATCATGCCCAACATGGTGTCGCCGCGGTGCGCAGGACGCGCGGGGAAACGCGGGGTAGGGGAAAGGGGCTGGCGCAGCAGGCGCGAGCAGGGCTCCCGAGCTAGCACGGGAGGGTGGGGCGCGGAGGATGGGCGTGGCCCTTATCGGCGTCGCGCACTGGGCTCCGCCCCTCAGAACGCAATAGG
>SJYV01004540.1:91108-147373 GCA_006410875.1 Neotragus pygmaeus | reverse complement strand
TTGAGGATTAACGTGTGTTATTTCATTGTTATAAAGCACCAACAAAAATATTACTTGCAAGTTAAAAATATTGGCATTTTACTTAAATATTGATGATGAATATGGTAACAATATACTAATATTGATGATGAATATCACCAGTAGCATCAATGCAATGAGAGCAGCCTCTCAACTATGGCAACTTTACTATGTGACAGTTATAACTTAGTTTTCCCTCCCCTCAAGAGAAAAAGTTGCTTTGAATGTGCTGGTAAATCAAGTTTTTGAGCCATAAAAGCTGAGACTGAGAATTAGGCTCAGGACTGTTGTGTCCAGGGGAGACATGTAGGTTGGAGAAATAGATATGAAAGACGTCAGCATTTTTGGCTAGTCCCTGGCACCTTGGAAGTGATGACATTGGCCTGTAGTGTATGTAGAACAAGAAAAGAGAGCCTAGGACAGGACACTGAGGGATACCAGTCTTCAAGGGGAGAGGCGACGGGGGTCAACTGTGTAAGGAGGATGAGGGAACATGGTGATGCAAGGCGGGGGCAATCCAGAGACCCGGTGAGCCAAGAAGAGGATGTTCCTAGGGGAGTGATGGGCAGTGACGAATGCTGCCAAGAATTCACAGAAAAAGGGTCTGGGAAGTGGGCGCTGGATGTAGCAATAAGAATGCCTTTGACCTTGGCCAGAACAATCACAGTGCAGGTTGGGGGGTGCAGACCCCAGGAGTGACTGGATGGTAAACAGTGGACACAACACAGTTAGGTTGTTAAAAGGAGAAGGAGAATACACAGCAGCTTGATGAAGAGATAGGGCCAAGATTTTTTTTTTAACATGGGGAAATACTGAAGTGAGCTTTAATTTTGAAAGGAAGGAGCTGGGAAGAAGGAAGATGTTAAAGATTCAGGAGCAAGAAAGTTGACTGAATGATGTTCCTGAGAAGTTAAAAACAAATGTGAGTCAGAACATGAGAGGTTAGATATATATTTCTTTCTTTTTAAAAATATTTGTTTATTTGGCTGTGCCGGATTTTAGTTGTGGCATGTGGGCTCTAGTTCCCTGATTAACAATCATACCTGAGCCTCCTGCATTGGGAGTGTGGAGACTCAGCCACTGGACCATGAAGCAAGTGCCTGGATATATTGTTCATCATAAAAAGAGGGAAAGAGAGACTGATCCTGAGTAGTGTACAGACTTCAGTAGGCTGGAAGTGGAAGGTTTGGGGAGCGCGTGTTGGAAGGCTTTCATTTTCTCTGTGAAATTGGTTATGGTGATGATGAAACAGGTAGCGGTTAGAACAGATACAGACTGACTGTTCTTTCCATATCAGCAAAGCATAGCAAATTAAATAATAACTGACAATAAGGCATCAGAATATGGTTGTTTATAATATTAAGCCTAGAATTTATTGCCAAGCTGATAGGGATCCATCTCACTAAGGTTTTTACATTTTACATGGTTAAATAATTAGTATTCCTGCCTGACATTGGCAGAATGTCTTCTGATGTAACCAAGACTCTTGGAGAGGGAGAGTGTGAGACTTAAGGAGGAAGGAGCTCCCACCTTGTACCTGGTGTTGATTATGGATGCGGTCTAGCCTTCTGGAGACACCCACTACCTGCTCATCACAGTAGCGATGGTTTCACCTCTGCCTCCTCTTAGAGCCCAGCATACAATCAGCACTACACACATCAGTTCTCCAGGCAATCACCTCCTTTCAGTTTTTCCTTCCAAATTGCAAGATGAAAGTCATCTCCTTTAATTCTCAATTCTTCTTAAGTTCTGATTTTAGTCTCAAATTCATTTCACATATGTTCATTTATTTATTTTAAAAACTGAAGTGTAGTTTATTTACAATGTTGTGTATACACAGCAGAGGGTTATAGATGTGTATATATATATATATATTTCTTTTCATCTTCACATTCTTTTCTGTTATTATAAGATATTGAATATAGTTTCCTGTGCTACCGACAGTAGGTCCTTGTGTGTATGTGTTAATCCAAAACTCCTAATTTATCCCTCCCCACACCTTCCCCTTTGGTAAGTATAAATTTGTTTTCTAAGTCTGTGGGTCTGTTTCTGTTTTCTAAATAAGTTCTCATTTTTTAGATACAGATGAGTTGCTTCACTTTCTGTCTGACTTAACTTCACTTAGTATAATCTCTAGGCTCATCCACGTTGCTGCAAATAGCAATTTTTCTCTTATGTTTTTCAAGTTTTCTTTTACAGCTGAGGAGCATTCCATCTTGTATATATATATTAATAGTGCATATTCTTTATTCATCTACCGATGGACACTTAGGTTGCTTCCATGCCTTGGCTTTTGTAAATAATGTTGCTATTAACATTGGGGTGCATGTATCTTTTCAAGTTAGAGTTTCCATCTGTTTTGGATGTATCCCCTGGAGTGGGATTGCTGGATCACATAGTAGCTCTGTGTTTAGTTTTTTAAGAAACCTTCAAACTGTCCTCCATAGTGGCTGCACTAATTTACATTCCCACCAGCAGTGTAACAAGGTTCCCTTTTATCCATACCCTCACCAGCATTTATTAATTGTAGACTTTTTGATGATGGTTATTCTGACTGGTGTGAGGTAGTACCTCATTGTTGTTTCGATTTGCACTTCTCTAACAATTGACAATATTGAGCATCTTTCGATGTGCCTATTGGCCATCTGTAACATATGTTTATTTAATACCTACTATGTTCTTGGGTAGGCCCTGGGATTCTAAATTGTAGCAGTGAGCAAAACAGACAAAAATCCTTGCTTTCTTGGAGTTTGCATTTCAGTAGGGGAGACAGGCAATAAATAACTATCCTGTTGTTGTTTTTGTTGTTTAGTCACTAAGTCATGTCTGACTCTTTGCAACTCCATGGACTGTAACCCGCCAGGCTCTTGTGTCCATGGGATTTTCCAGGAAAGAATACTGGAGTGGTTTGCCATTTCCCCCTCCAGGGGATCTTCCCGACCCAGGGATTGAACCTGCGTCTCCTGCTGTGGTAGGCAGATTCTTTACTGCTGAGCCACCAGAGAAGCCCAAATAACGACACTAATAAATATGAAGTAGATCAAGCTCTGTATGTGTGTGTGTGTGTAGACACTGGTGTGCCAGTGTGTGCTACTTCAAATGGAGAGGTGGCCTTTGAACGCAGACCTGAAGAAATGAGGGCATAATCAAGGAGATAACTGGGGGAGAAGTTTTCACGTCACTGAGAAGAGCATGTGCAAAGGTCCTGTGGTGGGAAGGTCTCTAGAACATTGAGGAAAATGAAGAGGCCAGTGCGACTGGAGAGGGGGAGAAGGTATTGGCAAGAATAGCTTAGACTGGACCCTGGAGCCAAGCTTCCTTGGTCCAAGGCCCAGCTTCACTGCTTATGAGCTGAACGACTTTGGACAAGTTATTTGTCTTCTCTGTGCATCAAGGTTATCATCTATAAAATGAGGATTACAATAATATCTTCCTTGTAGGCTTCTTCCTAGGGTGAATAGTAACAAAGCACTCAGAACGGTGCCTGGCACATTGTAAGTTGAGGAAGATCTATGTAGATCTGTGTCTTATATTGGTTCATTTCTCCAGTGAGCTCTGGCAAATACAGATGGGGTGCAGGGCCAATCAGGTAGGACCTGGTGGGTGTGAAAGGAAAACAAACATGGAGTTGGTATTTCTAAGAGAGCTCTATAGTATACATACTGCAGAATCAAGTTCTCTAAAATGGAGCCTGAGTGGGGCAGCAAAGGAGACACAGATGTAAAGAACAGACTTTTGGACTCAGTGTGGGAAGAGAGGATGGGATGATTTGAAAGAGTAGTATTGAAACATACATATTACCATATGTAAAATAGACAAGCAGTGTGAGTTTGATGTATGGTGCAGGGCACCCAAAGCTGGTGCTCTGGGGCAACCTGGAGGGATAGGGTGGGGAGGGCTGTGGGAGGGGGCTTCAGGATGACGGGGACATATGTATGCCTATGGCCGGTTCATACTGATGTATGGCAAAAGCCATCACAATATTGTAATTATCCTCCAATTGAAATAGATAAATTAAATAAAATGGAGCTGGAGGCCATCAAGGGAGTATGATTAATTTATGTCAGCCTGGATGGGAATCTGGCCTTTTGATCACTTATTCTCAATGCAGGCATCCAGAATATCTGCAGAATTTTCCAGAAGCTCAAGATACTTACCAATCCTTTCCCTAAAGCAACTGAGACACTCTGCCCACTTATTAGACCCATACCCCTAGAATGGCCTGCGACAGCCTGTCCCTCAGGACAAATACTTCTTTTTTTTTAATGTCAGACTGTGGCTTTGTAGCGTTTGCCTCAACAAGGCCCTGACTCTTTCTTTTTTCCAGAACAGTCGTGTTTCCTGAATTACAGTTCTTAAAGCCCCCCCCCCCCCAAATAAATGTTCTTATCTGCAGCTTTCTGTGGGTTTTGTTTTGGGGGTGAGGTTCACATAGATCATTCATCATAAGGACTTTGGCTTTATTTTGAGCAAGTAGAGAAACCACTGGAGGGATGAAAGAGGTCTCCCTTGCTACTACGTTGTTGAACACAGGTGCTGGGGACAAGGGCTGATGCAGAGAGACCAGGCAGCTGGCCCTGGAGTTGATGCAGAGAGATACCGATGGATGCTCAGACGAGCTGTGGGGAAGGTGAGGAGTGGGTTTGCTCTGGATGAACTTGAAGGAACAACTAACAGAATTTTGCTGGTGCAATGGGCTGTGAGATGTTGAGGAGGTATTTAGCCTGAGCAGCTGGGAGAATGAAGAACCTTAAAAATCCAGCAGAGGGCCTTCACTAGTGATTCAGAGGTCAAGAACCCACCTGTCAATGCAGAGGACAGGGGTTCAACCTCTGGTCCGGGAAGACTGCATACGCCACAGAGCACCTAAGCACATCAGTCAGTCAGTTCAGTCGCTCAGTCGTTTCTGACTCTGCGACCCCATGGACTGCAGCACGCCGGGCTTCTCTGACCAGCACCAACTCCTGGAGCTTGTTCAAACTCACGTCCATCAAGTCGGTGATGCCATCCAACCATCTCATCCTCTGTCGTCCCCTTCTCCTCCTGTCTTCAATCTTTCCCAGCATCAGGGTCTTTTCCAGTGAGTCAGTTCTTTGCATCAGGTTGCCGAAGTATTAAGAGTTTCAGCTTCAGCATCAGTCCTTCCAATGAATATTCAGGACTGATTTCCTTTAGGATGGACTGATTTGACCTCCTTGCAATCCAAGGGATTCTCAAGAGTCTTCTCCCACACCGCAGTATCAATTCTTCAGCACCTGTGCACTGCAGCTAAGCCCGTGCCCTGGAGCCTGTGCTCTGCAGCGAGAGAAGCCACTGCAATGAGAAACCTGCACACTGCAGCTAGAGAGCACTTCCCGCTCGCCACAACTAGAGAAAGCCCGTGTGCAGCAGCAAAGACCCAGTCAGCCAAAAATAAGTAAATAAATTTAAAAAATCTAAGATGTGTATAAGAGACANGTGCACTGCAGCTAAGCCCGTGCCCTGGAGCCTGTGCTCTGCAGCGAGAGAAGCCACTGCAATGAGAAACCTGCACACTGCAGCTAGAGAGCACTTCCCGCTCGCCACAACTAGAGAAAGCCCGTGTGCAGCAGCAAAGACCCAGTCAGCCAAAAATAAGTAAATAAATTTAAAAAATCTAGCAGGTGGGACAGCAGTGGTGGGGGCGGCGGGGGTGGGGGGAGCGGATCTTTATGGTCATTCCTCAGGACTAGGTGTTGATGCTGTCTGTCCATCGGCCTCTCTGAATTCTCCTTTGCTTCATATACTCACCTCCAGGTGGCAATTGTTCAAATGAGGACAAATAGTCAGGAGTTTTTAGCTACAGTAAAGTCTAAATTCAGACTTAAAAATGACACATTTTTTCCAGCCTCAGCTCTCACATCAGCATCACATTTTGACAGTGTTCTGACCTCCGGTTCCCTAGAGTCACGGCTTCTCAAGCAGTGTCCTTTCCCAACGCAGTTTCTGCTTTACATTTGTTCGTCAAAGTTGCTCCTGTGAGCAGTTTTCCCCAACAAAACCATCTGTACCAGAAGGGCATTCAAGCCTTTAAGGCAGCACACACACACACACACACACACACACACACACACACACACACGACTACAGTGTCTGTAGTGAGTCTTTTCTGTATATACCATTCCTGATAATAGTATTTAGTTTTTTAATTTCTTTCTTTGTTGGACTATAATTACTTTACAGTGTTGTATTAGTTTCTGCTGTACAACAAAGTGAATCAGCTGTCTGTATACATATATCCCTCCTTCTGAAGCCTCCCTCCCACCTGCCCCATCCCACCCCTCTAGGTCATCACAGAGCACGAAGCTAAGCTCCCTGTGCTATACTGCTTCTTCCCACTGGCTAGCTGTTTTACATGGCAATGTATGTATGTATATTGTATATCTACTGCTCCTCTCCCAGTCCATCCCGCTCCCACCTTCCCCCATTGTGTGCACATATTTGTTCTCTACGTCTGCTTCTCGATTCCTGCCCTGCCAGCAGGTATTTAACAGTCAAATCTCAGCATTTAGGCTCTTCTCCACACCAGTGATCATAGCAAGCAGGACTTGGTCTTGTGTAGATCAGCCCTGAGGCGATGACTGAGAAGGCCTATCCACAACACACCCCCGTTTTATGTCTTTGGCCCCTGATTTGGTGGCTGAGGTATTGGGTCGGTCAAAAGGTCGTTGGGGTAAACCTGAATGAACTTTTTGGCCAAACTAATGTTTTTTTCCTGTCCTGAGCAGGTTCGGCCTAGGACTTTGGCTCTCTTGTGAACTCTGCCCGAGATCTCATCCTCACTCAGCAGTGAGATTTCAGAGTCTGGAGAGACCACAGCAGGGCCATGACCTGCTGCAGAAGCAGGTGAAATGTACATGGGAGGAAGTGAGGACCCAACAGTCAACAAATATTGGTGAGCTTGACGTGCCAGGTGCTGGACTAGAATCACGATCTTGCACGTGTGTTCATGATACTTCTCCCTCATGGAATTTCATGCTTCTAAGGATTGGTGAGAATTTACGATCCCTGGTCATAGAGTGAAAGAAACTTACAAGACATAGCAACATTATATGGACTCTCTTTGGAGCTTGATTTAAACAAACTAAAGTTAAAAAAATTTTTTTTCCCAAATAACCCAGAAAATTGAACCCAGGAAGTATTGTCTGTGGTGTTGGGTATAAATGAATGTGCTTATAGTTAAAGGGTTCCTTTGATGAGGAGTAAGATACTTGGTGGTGGTGGTGGTTAGTCGCTAAGTTGTGTCCGACTCTTTGTGACCCCATGGATTGTAGCCCACCAGGCTCCTCTGTGGGATTTCCCAGGCAAGAATGCTGGAGTGGGTTGCCATTTCCTTCTCCAAGGGATCTTCCCCATCTCCTGCATCACAGGTGGATTCTTTATTACTGCTGAGCCACCATGGAAACCTACTCACATGCTCTTAAAGTATCTTTCTACAAAGAGTAACAGTGCAGTGGAGAAACTGGGCTATACCTCTCCTAGATCATAATTGACCACAATTAATATAACCAACATGGAATAATAGCGTGCCTCTGGATCAATACCCTGAGAACAGAAAATCACCCCTGGGTCATTTATCCCAGCCATAGATTTATCACCTGAATCTAACCATAAATACAACAGAAACCACACAGATACAAATTCTATGAAATTACTGACCTGTCTTTAAAAATGCCAGGATCTTAAAAGACAAGTGAAGGCTGAGGAATTGATCCAGGTTGAAGGAGACTAAGAGCTTCCCCAATGGCTCAGTGGGTAAAGAATCTGCCTCCAAAGGCAGGAGATGCAAGAGACGCGGGCTTGATCCCTGGGTCTGGAAGATCCCCTGGAGAAGAAAATGGCACCCCACGCCAGTATTCTTGTCTGGAGAATCCCATGGACAGAGGAGATTAGATAGATGTAGCAGTGTTGGAGACCCCCATATTGATGACTGTATTGTGGTTGTGTAAGAGCCCAAAGGGTTACAAAGAGTTGAACGTGACCAAGTAACTATGCATGAAGGAGACTAAGGAAACGTGACAACTAAACGGTGTCTGTGATTGTGGACTGGACCTTGATCTAGAAAAAAAAAAAGCTATAAAGAAAGTACTGGAATAATCATTTGCATTGGAATGAGGGCTGCAGATTAGATAGATGTAGCAGTGCTGGAGATCCCCATATGGATGACTGTATTGTGGCTGTGTTAGAGAACATTCTTATTCTTAGGAAATATACACAAAGAGTATATTTCCTATGTGTACCCCTTAAATTAAGGGGTAGAGAGGGCACGATCCGTGTAAACTGTGACAGAATGGTGCAGAGGTGAGTTATAGTATGCACACACACACACACACACACGTCTCTCTCTCCTAATACTGTAGTGTCCTCCTTCTGGTTTAGTATCCTCCACCTGTACCGATCTCTGCACTCCTCAAGCAGGACTCTTGTTCGAGATCAGCTCCCTCTTCCCTTGCTTGGAATATTCTGCTCAGGAGTTCACTTGGCTGGCTCCTCCTCCTCTCACCTCTTGGCTCACCTCTTCAGAGAGACTTTGCTTGCTGGAACCTGAACTGTTCCACCTCCCAGAGAGCACTCATTACTATCTAAACATATAGAAGTCATTTCTATACTTCTGCTTTCTTTTGTCTGCCCCCTTTTACTAGAATGTACACAGCATGAGAAGAGGCATCTTGCTCAGGACTCTGTTCCCCAGTAACTAGAATAGCGCCAGAAACCTAGGTTCTCCATATGCGCTTGTTGAATGAATGAAGGTGGGTCAGGGTGGGATGGTATGAGAGGGCAGGACTCCAGGAGAAAAGCTGGGAAGACGAACACGATTAGTGGAAAACTGTGAGTATATGTCCCTGTGTGTGCTGAACGTCTAGCATTCTCTCCTATACCAAGTACTTTTATTATTATTTTTTAAATCAGTTTTTACTTTTTGGCTGTGCCACGAGGCATGTGAGCTCTTAGTTCCTCAACGAGGGGTTGAACTCAGTACCCCCTGCCTTGAAAGCTCAGAATCTTAACCACTGGATTGCCAGGGAAGTCCCCTAAGTACTTTTTTTTTTAGAAGAGATAAGGAAAAAATTGTGCATAGTTCGTATTTGAATCTTAAGGTTGATCACAATCAGCAGTTTTAGAGAAAAAGAGGAATCCAAAGAGAGGAACTCTATTGACATGTCCATAACTTAACTGTAGTATCAGCTGTTTCTGATGGCAGGGTCTATATTAAAATTGCAGTTAGAATGGAGAAAGGATCTGGTTCTTACTTACATATGCCTGGGTGGATTGTCTTTTATTTTGAGAAGTTTCCCTTCCACCTTCTCCTTTTGAGAACAAGCTTATAATCTCCCTATTCTGAGGGATCAGTGCCTGGATCTCATCTTTGGCTCTCTGCCTCTTCATTTCTTTGTGATTACTCTTTTATAATAATTTTGTGTGTGGGCCTGTGATGTGACTTTAGTTACAGTGTGCCCCTTGCATCTCCTGTATCACTTGGGAAACCTGTTATCAATGCAGATTCTTTAGCCCCAAATCAGAATCTCTGGGAGGGAGCAACAGGGAAACTAACTTCTAAAATTTCATATATTTTTGGAGAAAACTACATATTTCAGACACTAAAAATGTTCTGAAGGATGTGTTGTAAAGAGGTTCCATCTGGCCCTTGTTCTCCAACCATTCACTTCCCTTTCTCAGCTCAGTTCAGTTCAGTTCATTTCAGTCACTCAGTCGTGTCCAACTCTTTGCAACCCCATGTGTTAAAAACTGATAATTATTATTCAAAGAAGTATGTATTATTATGTTAGTTTCATATTTATTTTTTCTGGAGTTTTTTTGTACATAGACAGTTAAATACATGCATATATTCTTCTCCCCTCTCCTTATTACACAAATGATAGCCTACTGTACTCATGGTTCCTGTTCATTGTTTTCTTTTCATTTGCCTGTATATCTCAGAAATTATGCCAAGTTTTGGCGGGAGCATTTTTTGGTTATCATTCCTGTTGTTAATTTCTGGTTTAATTCCATTATGATCTGAGAAATGCTTTTCTGTGACTTTTAGTCTTTTAAATTTGCTAAGATGTGTCTTATGGCCCAGAAGGTGTTCTTTTGAGGTGAGTGTTCCATGTGGGCTTGAGGAGAATGTGTATTCCTGCTGTGGTTGGATGAGACAATCTATAAATGTTAACTGGACCAAGTGATTGATAATGCTGCTCACATCAGTTATATCCTTATTAATTTTCTGCTTGCTTGATCTGTCAGTTACTAATAGGAATATGTTGGTGTCTCCAATCACAACAGTCAAAAGCAATTTGTCTATTTCTCTATTCGATAGCTTGGATTTGAACAGCTTGAAGATTGGTATATCTTCTTGGAAAATTGACCCCTTTATCATTATGTAGTGCCCCTCTTCATCTCTGAAGAGTTTCCTTGATTATGATTCATGACAAAATGTTTGGTCTAAATTTTCATCAAATCTATAGAAATATTTTTTTCTGGCATTTTTAAAATTCCTTCTTTTTTCCCCAACTCCTCTCCTCCATCCCCCACCCCCTTGTTACTTCTCTGAACAGCTGCTATGCTAGTTCCAGTTTGATGACTCAGTTTTGAATGGATTTTCCACCCCTTCCCACCCCCATGGAGTTGTATATATGAGAGGTGAGTGTATTTCTGTCATAGATGCCATAGAAGGAAGTTTCAGGATGGAGTACTTAAAAGCCTTCTGATACTTCTGCACAATAAAACTTGGGAACCGTTGTTTAGGATTTCCGTGGAGCTCAGGAGAATTGGTAGGGTATTTGAACCCAGCTAAGCTAGAGCTACATTTCTTAGAATTTCCTTCCTTGTGTGGTTCCAGGTTGGGGTTAATGATAGAAGAATTTTGTGTAGGATCTTGAAAGGTGGAATGGAAGAAGCAGTCTTTTTTTATAATTTAATTTTTATTAAAATATAGTTGATTTACAACATTGTGCTGTTCTCTATGTCTGTGAGTCTTTTTCTGTTTTGTAGGTAAGTTCATTTGTACCATATTTTAGATTCTACAAAGAAGTGATAGCATATGGTATTTGTCCTTTTTTTTCTGACTTACTTGACTTATATGATAACCTCTAGGTCCATCCATGTTGGAGAGAGAGAGAGAGAGTTACACGCTATACAGTTATAGTTACATAACTATATACAGTTATATATATAGTTACATAGTATACATATAGTTACAGTATATATACACTGTAACAGTTACAGTGTATAACTCCACTATATACATTTGGGCATTCTTTTTTAAAAATATTCTTTTTTCACTGTGGCTTATCACAGGATATTGAATACAGTTCCCTGAGCTACCCAGTGGGACCCTGTTGTTTACCCACCCTACGTATGTATTAGTTTATGTCTGCTAATCCCAAACTTCTAGTTCTTCCCTCCCTCTTCCTTCTTCTTCTTGGCTGGCACAGGGCTGTTCTCTATGTCTATGAGTCTTTTTCTGTTTTGTAAATAAGTTCATTTCTGCCATATTTTAGATTCCATATATAAGTAATATCATATGGTATTTGTCATTTTCTTTCTGACTTACTTGACTTAGTATGATAACCTCTAGATCCATCCATGTTGCCAAAACAGCCATTTTTTTAATGCTCTCAAGGTCAGTGGAGGGCATCAGTTGCTATTGCAATTCAGACACATCATTACTGATCTGCTGGTTTATCTTGTTGGCCTCGAGCGGAAACCTGTAGCTCCTTCAGCTCCTAATGGACCTTTTCCTTTGACTTCTCTGTGCTTTGGGGCAAAGGAGAAAATACAGCTCCATGATGAAAGATGACAGAGTCTGGGAGAGTGAGCGCAGCCCTGGGACAAAACAGAGAATGAGCAGCTGTCCATACCGCATTAAAAAAAAAGAGAAAAGCTTTTGGTCCTCTTTATTACTAGGGAATGAAAAGAATGTGCTTGCCAGATCAGTAGTGTATACCACGTGACAGAAACTGTGTTGTTCTGTTTCAATAATGGTATCACATCTGGTGTAACACCTGTGTTTGGGACAACTGTTACTGTTACCAGTTTTTATCAGTTTGTAGTAGTAGTTGTTGCAGAGTTCCCCGGTGGCTCAAATGGCAAAGAATCTGTCTGCAATGTCGGAGACACAGGTTCTATCCCTGGGTTGGGAAGATTCCCTGGAGACGGAAATGACAACCGACTCCAGTATTCTTGCTTGGAGAATCCCATGGACTGAGGAGCCTGCTGGGCTAAGTCCATGGGGTTGCAAAGAGCGATTAACACTGAGTAGTGAACCAGCAGCTGTCAAGAAAGGTTAATTAAACTGGGATATGATGGGGACCATCATCTTTGCCTCCTTTAATTCTTTGAAGGTGGTACTGATTTCTGTAATTCTTCCCAGTATATGGTATTTCTTCTGATCCACACTATCATGGGTAGAAGACAGGCAGGAAATTTCAGAGGTTTTCACATCGCCATTTCTACCCTAATGACTGTTACAGAACAGGCCAAAGGAATAAACCCAAGGGCTTTTCCTGTTTTTAAGTATTAATACATCCATCCTAAGGATGCACCCAGGGACTTGCCAACCACTCGCAGGTCTGNAAAGAATCTGCCTGCTAATGCAGGAGACACACGGGTTTGATCTCTGGGTCAGGAAGATCCCTTGGAGAAGGAAATGGCAACCCGCTCCAGTACTCTTGCCTGGAAGATTCCATGGACAGAGGAGCCTGGTGGGCTATACAGTCCTTGGGGGTCTCAAAGAATCAGACACGACTGAGCTACTTCACTTTCACTTTTCCAGTATTCTTGCCTGGAGATCCTGTGGACAGCGGAGCCTGGCCGTGGAGTCTCACAGAGTCAGACATAACTCAGTGACTAAACAACACAACCGAAGCCTAGCTGTTAAATCCTGGGCTTGACGTTCAGCTGCCTGTGAAAAAGGGTAAGGACCTTTCTCACTTTCACTGTAGGTCTAGAGTCGTCCAGTCAACCTGAGCCCATCTTTTAAAATTTTTATCTTTTTTTTCTTCAAGGCTTTTAAGGCTGTGAACAAAAGTCAGCCGAAGACTATGGTCTTTCTTACCAGCAGTAATCGAGTCCTTACGAGGGTTTGACCTATTAGTGATTCAGTCCCACAGTCCTTTTTCGGAGGGGCCAATTGTTTTAGCCTAGGTGCTTCAAAAAGGCAGAGCCTTCGACAAAGACTTCGGTGATGGTCATTGTTCTGGAAAATGATCCTCCAGGGAACAGAGGGAGGGAGAATGAAGCAGGAGAGGAGGAAAAGATGACTGAGAGCACCTCAGTGAGTGGATCCCGTCTGGAGAACCAGAGCTTCGTGCTGCGACGGATGCTGGGAAGGCGCGCACAGCGCGCCTAAGAGCTGTTCCTCGAAAGAGGAGAAAGCGATGTGTGTGCTGACTCCTGCTCTTGTAGGAGGATTGCTCTGTGGCCTATCAGTTCTCTTGCATTTCCAGTTTTTAGAAAAATTCGTTGGTTCTTTCGTATCCTCTGAAGGTGATCAATGAGGTTTTGGTTTTTTTTTTTTTTTTAAGTATCATTATAAACGTATGGATTTTACTGTATTTTATATGTTTCACCATACTACAGTCATTATTCTTTTTTTCTTCCAGTTTTGTTGAGATATCATGGACATCATTCTCATGCTCAGTTGCTCAGCTGTGTCTGATTCTTTGCAACCCCATCGACTGTAGCCCACCTTGTCCAGGAGGATTCTCCAGACAGGAGTACTAGAGTGGATTGCCATTTCCTCCTCCCGGGGATCTTCCCAACCAGGGCATACAGCACTATATATGTTTAAGGTGTGCAGCATAATGCTTTGGCTTATGTTCATCATGAAATGAACATATGTTATCTCATAGAGATACAAAATTAAAGAAATAGAAAAAAAAATTTTGCCTTGTGATGAGAACTCTTAAGATTTACTCTTTTAACAACTCTCATAAATAGCACACAGCAGTGTTAATTGTATTTATCATGTTCTATGTTACATCTCTAGTACTTATTATAAATGGAAGTGTGTACCTTTTGGCTGTTTTCATTGAGTTCCATTTTCTCCCACCTCCCACCTCTGGTAAACCACAAATCTGATCTCTTTCTATGGAGACTAACTTTGAAGCTATGAAAATATCTTCTTCCTCATCAAAATTTCTATTTGTCTATTTCATTATACAATCATTATTCCTATTGATAATGCTCCATCTTTGGCTATTGGGAAAGTGAAGTCACTCAGTCGTGTCTGACTCTTTGCGACCCCCTGGACTGTAGCCTACCAGGCTCCTCTGTCCATGGGATTTTCCAGGCAATAGTGCTGGAGTGGATTGCTATTTCCCCCTGCAGGGAATCTTCCCGACCCAGGGATCAAACCTAAGTCTCCTGCACTGTAGACAGACGCTTTACCGTCTCAGCCTCCAGGGAAGTCCCTTGGCTATTGCGAGCCCTTCAAATTGTTTCAGTTTTGACCACTGGGAACTCCTTCAGACTGGCTCCTGTGGACTTTTTGACATGATGCCAGTGAACTTCCTTGTTTTCTAGTATGACTCTGTATTGCAGGCTCATTCCTTCTCCAGACAGGATTTCATCCATTTTCCTAAGCAGCCCTGGTTCCTTTCCGTGGGAAATGGTATTTAGATAATACAGTCTGGCCACTAGGGGTCCCCATGGGGCTGGTCATTGCTTCTAGGTCGTTTGCCTGGGCAGCACTAGAAACATACATATATATATATATGAAAATATCTTCTAAGTTAATACTCATATTTCTAATTCAAACATATATATGTTATTTAAACGTACATACCTTCCTAGTTAATACTGATATTTCCAATTCAAATAAAGCACCACATTTGCAAAACCTAACTTTGATTTGATATTTGTGTTTCTTTACTCTTACTCATTAGCATCATTACTTAATTTGCTTTCACTTATTCTATTTCTGTATATAATAGTTTCAAGCATCATTAATGAATTATTTACTTGCTTTATCCTATTATATGTATATGGAGAAGGAAATGGCAACACACTCCAGTGTTCTTGGGAATCCCGTGGAGAGGGGAGCCTGGTGGGCTGCTGTCCATGGGGTCGCACACAGTCGGGTATGACTGAAGCACCTTAGCACACATGCATGCATTGAAGAAGGCAACAGCAACCCACTGCAGTGTTCTTGCCTGGAGAATCCCAGGGACAGAGGAGCCTGGTGGGCTGCTGTCTATGGGGTCGCACAGAGTCAGACACGACTGAATCGACTTAGCACCATTATATGTATATACGTGTGTTTAATAGTTTTATACTTTTATTATTAACAATATGACCCCTGAATACAATTTAAGATAACTTTGCAATTCTATTTTTCCTTTGGACTGTACCCTATAGGAAAGGTACAAATTGCTGTATTTTGAAGTTATTGAATTAAATCTTCTCTATATAATTAAGGCATCATCTTGATATATTTGATTTTTTGTTCTCAATTTCAAGGATTAATATTTTCTCATGTTGATTTAAATTTGGTTTTATGAGTACATAAACCATTTATATCATTTTGAAGTTAAGAGCTATAAAACAAAGTATTTTCAGAGAAGTTTAGCTTCTAACCCTGTTTCCTCAAACCTCCTGCTTTCCTCCTAAAGGTAACCATTTCCCATGCCTGTGTGCTCAGTCCCTTCAGTGGTGTGTGACTCTTTGCAACCCTCTGTGGACTGTAGCCTGCAGGCTCCTCTGTTCATGGAATTCTCCAGGCCAGAATACTGGAGTGGGTTGCCATGCCTTCTTTCAGGGTATCTTCCAGGCCCAAGGATCGAACCAGCATCTCTTACATCCTGCACTGGCTGGCAGGTTCTTTACCACTAGTGCCTCCTGGGAAGATCCCAACCATTTCCCATTGCATTTTAACTTATTCTTCCATTTTTGAAAACATACATTGTCTCATTTTTCCTCCTTTTTTTTGGTAAAGGTAGAATACTATACATTTTATCTTGCACCTTGCTTTTTTCACTTAGCTGTGTGTCGTGGAATTTATTCCACAGTGGTACGTAGGAAACTTTTTTTTTTTTTCACAGCAAGATTTTTCTCCATTGTATGAATTTATCCAGATACAAATGGAAGACAGCACCAAGAGATTTGGAACCAGTAACTAGAAGGATAGAATTATCACTTAGTGTAATGGGAAAGACAGCAAAAGGAATAGATTTTGGGGGGAATATCAAGAGTTTGTTTGAGGAGGCATTTTGTTTGCGATGCCTATTAGACATCCAAGGAGAGTTATTAGTAGACAGTTTTGGCTAGATGAGTCTGAAGTTCAAGGTGGACAAAGAGCAGAGTAAGGAAGAGGCTGGCGGAAATGTGAACTTGTTTTCGCTGACCTATCTCTGCCAGCCAGTCTTCTGCTCTGGGCTCTAGCCACCTCCGCAGAGGTCTCTCACTGTCCATGCCATTGGTTCCTGGAATTTACGTTCTCCTGAAGCTCTTCCTTGTTTGATTTTGGGGAAGGGAGCCAACAATCTGTGCCAGGAACCAGAAATTCTATTTGAGTTTTAAAATTAAACAAGGGAGAGGAATATTTATTTTTTCAAGAGGAAAAAATACCAGAGGAACTGCAGTTTATTGCCTCTTTTCAAGTATCCTATGAAAACATCCCAAAGAGATTGAACCTGATTAGAGTCAGGTTCAGGAAAACAAAGGTTTAACAAAGCTGGGAACTACAAACTGAGAAAATAAAAAATTGACTCTTCATGAAGAAATGTTATAATATAAGGCCTCTGAAGTCCTACTATGAGTAAACAAGTGTCATATGTCCTTAAGAGGTATTTCCCTAGGCTGTAGCATGCATGGGAAAGATTTCAGTTTATCAGTATTTGATAGACAAGTTACAATCAACCTTAAATATGATCATTGTGAAAAATAATAGGAGGGGTAGATTATAAAATGAAACTAGGTGACATAGTTTGAGGTCAATAAAATATAAAAAGATATTTTAAAATTTCAATGGAAATTAACATCTGCATTTTATATAAGTTCTCTTGATTGACTCTAGGTTCTTACTATTTTTTCTTTTCTACTTGTGTCCTGGTAGCAACTTAAAAAAATTTTTTAACAAGTGTTGCCTGCTTATTATCCAGTAATACAAGTGAATATAGAGTCAAAAGTGAGAGTTCTCTGATAAAACTCTCCTTTCATGAACTCAAGACAATATGCCTCTCAGAGATAAACATTCTTGGCAATTGTGTATTTCCCTTTCCTGTCTTAGTCTGTTTAGGCTGTTCTAACAAAAATACCACAGATGGGGTAGCTTATAAACAACAGAAATTCGTTTCTCACAGATCCAGAGATTGGAAAGTTCAAGATCAAGGTACAGCAGATGAACCTGCTTCCTGGTTCATAGATGGTCATCTCCTTGCCATGTCCACAGGCAGCAGAGAGACGAAGGAGCTCTGTAACACTCTTTAAAAAAAGATGTTATTTATTTTCGGCTGCCTCAGGTCTTAGTCTCAGCACATTGCCTCTCTAGTTGTGGTTTGTGAGCTTAGTTGCCCCGTGGCATGTGGGATCTTAGTTCCCTGACCAGGAATCGAACCTGTGTCCTCTGTATTGAAAAGTGGATTCTTAACCCCCTGGACCACCAGGGAAGTCCCTGAAGGGCTTTTTTTTGCTGCTGCTAAGTCACTTCAGTTGTGTCCGACTCTGTGCGACCCCATAGATGGCAGCCCACCGTCCCTGGGATTCTCCAGGCAAGAACCCTGGAGTGGGTTGCCATTTCCTTCTCCAGTGCATGAAAGTGAAAAGTGAAAGTGAAGTCGCTCAGTCGTGTCTGACTCTTAGCCACCCCATGGACTGCAGCCTATCAGGCTCCTCCATCCACGGGATTTTCCAGGCAAGAGTACTGGAGCGGGGTGCCATCGCCTTCTCCAGAAGGGCTTTTTTTTTAAAAAATAAGGGCACTAATCCTAAGACCTTTTAAGATCTCACCTCTAAATACCATCACACTGGGGATTGTTTCAACATATGAATTTTTTTTGGAGGGGGGAGTGACACAGATATTTAGTCCTTCGTACCTTTTAATACACATTAAGCCATTTTTACATGCACACACATAAAATAGATCATTATAGATTTATTTCTGAAATTTATCATGGGTATGTTCTCATATTAGTACATTTAGATTTATGTCATTATTTTGAGTAGCTGAAATTCATCTTGTACACATATTAGTAAATTGTATTTTTATTTAATTGAAATGACATACAAAAAGATCAAATTGAAGTGAATCATGCTTTCTTTTATTCTTTTTTAAGATTTATTTTATACCTTCATTTAAAATTAAACATTGTAAACTGAAGTAGTACCTGGCCATGGATCCCAGTTGTATCTCTTCTTTTCTAAGTTGCCACTTTGTAACTTCTGTCCCTTCCCTAAAAGAGATCACAAATCCACTGATCTGTAAGGCTAAGGTGTGGAAAGCAATGCTTTTTGTAATGGAAGTAAATAGATTCTTGCATCCCATATCTTTTAAGACTGGGGAGTGGAGGAAAATATATTCAACAATTTTTCAGATAAGAAAACAGAGATGTAGGATTAAAATTAAAGTTAAAAAGAATTTGTTAGGAATTCTATGGGATAGGCAGAAAAACTTCATGCAAAACCCTTTCTCTAAGGTGCTTTCTCATATTTAAGGTCGGCCTAGTAAAGAAGAAAGAAGTTTCATTCTTAGACGTGAGAACAAAACCTCAGGACTTTGAGGTTAGCCCAGAAACAGAAGCAAGGAGAGATTTCTGTGATGTCATAGGTCAAACTAGCTCCAGGTACATTCTCTTCTCTAGGTAATCCAATCTTGCTCTTCAATGGGCATTTTCAGCTTTTAGAATACATGTCTAAGGTCTTTAGAGATTTAAANTTTTTTTGGTAAAGGTAGAATACTATACATTTTATCTTGCACCTTGCTTTTTTCACTTAGCTGTGTGTCGTGGAATTTATTCCACAGTGGTACGTAGGAAACTTTTTTTTTTTTTCACAGCAAGATTTTTCTCCATTGTATGAATTTATCCAGATACAAATGGAAGACAGCACCAAGAGATTTGGAACCAGTAACTAGAAGGATAGAATTATCACTTAGTGTAATGGGAAAGACAGCAAAAGGAATAGATTTTGGGGGGAATATCAAGAGTTTGTTTGAGGAGGCATTTTGTTTGCGATGCCTATTAGACATCCAAGGAGAGTTATTAGTAGACAGTTTTGGCTAGATGAGTCTGAAGTTCAAGGTGGACAAAGAGCAGAGAAAGGAAGAGGCTGGCGGAAATGTGAACTTGTTTTCGCTGACCTATCTCTGCCAGCCAGTCTTCTGCTCTGGGCTCTAGCCACCTCCGCAGAGGTCTCTCACTGTCCATGCCATTGGTTCCTGGAATTTACGTTCTCCTGAAGCTCTTCCTTGTTTGATTTTGGGGAAGGGAGCCAACAATCTGTGCCAGGAACCAGAAATTCTATTTGAGTTTTAAAATTAAACAAGGGAGAGGAATATTTATTTTTTCAAGAGGAAAAAATACCAGAGGAACTGCAGTTTATTGCCTCTTTTCAAGTATCCTATGAAAACATCCCAAAGAGATTGAACCTGATTAGAGTCAGGTTCAGGAAAACAAAGGTTTAACAAAGCTGGGAACTACAAACTGAGAAAATAAAAAATTGACTCTTCATGAAGAAATGTTATAATATAAGGCCTCTGAAGTCCTACTATGAGTAAACAAGTGTCATATGTCCTTAAGAGGTATTTCCCTAGGCTGTAGCATGCATGGGAAAGATTTCAGTTTATCAGTATTTGATAGACAAGTTACAATCAACCTTAAATATGATCATTGTGAAAAATAATAGGAGGGGTAGATTATAAAATGAAACTAGGTGACATAGTTTGAGGTCAATAAAATATAAAAAGATATTTTAAAATTTCAATGGAAATTAACATCTGCATTTTATATAAGTTCTCTTGATTGACTCTAGGTTCTTACTATTTTTTCTTTTCTACTTGTGTCCTGGTAGGAACTTAAAAAAATTTTTTAACAAGTGTTGCCTGCTTATTATCCAGTAATACAAGTGAATATAGAGTCAAAAGTGAGAGTTCTCTGATAAAACTCTCCTTTCATGAACTCAAGACAATATGCCTCTCAGAGATAAACATTCTTGGCAATTGTGTATTTCCCTTTCCTGTCTTAGTCTGTTTAGGCTGTTCTAACAAAAATACCACAGATGGGGTAGCTTATAAACAACAGAAATTCGTTTCTCACAGATCCAGAGATTGGAAAGTTCAAGATCAAGGTACAGCAGATGAACCTGCTTCCTGGTTCATAGATGGTCATCTCCTTGCCATGTCCACAGGCAGCAGAGAGACGAAGGAGCTCTGTAACACTCTTTAAAAAAAGATGTTATTTATTTTCGGCTGCCTCAGGTCTTAGTCTCAGCACATTGCCTCTCTAGTTGTGGTTTGTGAGCTTAGTTGCCCCGTGGCATGTGGGATCTTAGTTCCCTGACCAGGAATCGAACCTGTGTCCTCTGTATTGAAAAGTGGATTCTTAACCCCCTGGACCACCAGGGAAGTCCCTGAAGGGCTTTTTTTTGCTGCTGCTAAGTCACTTCAGTTGTGTCCGACTCTGTGCGACCCCATAGATGGCAGCCCACCGTCCCTGGGATTCTCCAGGCAAGAACCCTGGAGTGGGTTGCCATTTCCTTCTCCAGTGCATGAAAGTGAAAAGTGAAAGTGAAGTCGCTCAGTCGTGTCTGACTCTTAGCCACCCCATGGACTGCAGCCTATCAGGCTCCTCCATCCACGGGATTTTCCAGGCAAGAGTACTGGAGCGGGGTGCCATCGCCTTCTCCAGAAGGGCTTTTTTTTAAAAAATAAGGGCACTAATCCTAAGACCTTTTAAGATCTCACCTCTAAATACCATCACACTGGGGATTGTTTCAACATATGAATTTTTTTTGGAGGGGGGAGTGACACAGATATTTAGTCCTTCGTACCTTTTAATACACATTAAGCCATTTTTACATGCACACACATAAAATAGATCATTATAGATTTATTTCTGAAATTTATCATGGGTATGTTCTCATATTAGTACATTTAGATTTATGTCATTATTTTGAGTAGCTGAAATTCATCTTGTACACATATTAGTAAATTGTATTTTTATTTAATTGAAATGACATACAAAAAGATCAAATTGAAGTGAATCATGCTTTCTTTTATTCTTTTTTAAGATTTATTTTATACCTTCATTTAAAATTAAACATTGTAAACTGAAGTAGTACCTGGCCATGGATCCCAGTTGTATCTCTTCTTTTCTAAGTTGCCACTTTGTAACTTCTGTCCCTTCCCTAAAAGAGATCACAAATCCACTGATCTGTAAGGCTAAGGTGTGGAAAGCAATGCTTTTTGTAATGGAAGTAAATAGACTCTTGCATCCCATATCTTTTAAGACTGGGGAGTGGAGGAAAATATATTCAACAATTTTTCAGATAAGAAAACAGAGATGTAGGATTAAAATTAAAGTTAAAAAGAATTTGTTAGGAATTCTATGGGATAGGCAGAAAAACTTCATGCAAAACCCTTTCTCTAAGGTGCTTTCTCTTATTTAAGGTCGGCCTAGTAAAGAAGAAAGAAGTTGCATTCTTAGACGTGAGAACAAAACCTCAGGACTTTGAGGTTAGCCCAGAAACAGAAGCAAGGAGAGATTTCTGTGATGTCATAGGTCAAACTAGCTCCAGGTACATTCTCTTCTCTAGGTAATCCAATCTTGCTCTTCAATGGGCATTTTCAGCTTTTAGAATACATGTCTAAGGTCTTTAGAGATTTAAAGCCCAAGCAGTGAGAGAAAATATTTCTAAAGGGAAAGAGAAATTAATGCCATCAAAAACCTTCTCTAGTCTAAGGAATATGAGGCTTGACTGCTGAAGAAGAAATTAATGTCAAAGGAAAATTCTTGCATTGGGAAACAAAACTTCATGTACTTATGAGAAAGAGGAAGGAGGTGGGAGAGAAGATATTTTTGATAGGAAAGAGGAAATAACTTCAAGCAAAATTTCTTAAGAGCCCTGACTCAGTATTTCAGGCCTCGGAAGTGTTGCCATATGAAATGAGGATTAGGCCTTGTTCGCTGTGGCTTTGGGAGGGAAAATTAGATTGTGGAGTGGTGGTCATGGGTAACCATCATGACATAATCCAGTAGTGGATTTCGGCTGCATAACCACCACCTTTCAGGAGCTGATAATGTCCAAGCAGGGATGAAGTGCCTGAGGATTACAGAAGCAATTTCTACTCAGTGGGGATTAGATTTGCAGACCTCTGAGACCTTCCAACATTGATATCAGTGCTATTAAACACACACTTGAATCCCCTTCAGCTGGTCTGACACTGGACATGGTGGAGAGGTGGGTGTTGGGGGTGTGTGGCTCTGTTGTCATAGACTATTGGTGAATGGGGTGCGAGGACCTTAGGAAATATTTCTAGCAGAGCATCTTTAAATCAGCAGTCTGATTTAAAATACGTTGCATGGGACTTGCCTGATGTCCAGTGGTTAAGATTCCACACTTCCACTTCAGGGCGCCCTGGTTCAATCCCTGGTTGGGGAACTAGGATCCCCCAAGCTATGTGTCCGGAAAATATATGAAGTAAAGTGAAGTGTAAGTTGCTTAGTCGTGTCTGACTCTTTGTGACCCATAGACTATACAGCCCACGATCTCCAGGCCAGAATATTGGAGTGGGTAGCCTTTCCTTTCTCCAGGGGATCTTCCCAACCCAGGGGTTGAACCCAGGTCTTCTGCATTGCAGATGGATTCTTTACCAGCTGAGCTACCAGGGAAGCCCGAGAATACTGAAGTGGGTAGCCTATCCCTTCTCCAGCAGACCTTCCCTACCTGGGAATCAAACTGGGGTCTCTTGCACTGCAGGCAGATTCTTTACTAGCTGAGCGACTAGGGAAGCTCATATATACATATATATGTACATATACATATTGAAAAATCCCTGGGTGTGGGTGGAGGCAGAGTCAGTGAGCTACCCTATGGAGAGAAACTGGAGCTGGTGGGGCAGTGCTATAGAGTGGCCCATGTACTGGAGGAGATTTAAAGCACTTCTACCAAGAAACTCCAAAGCCTGGGATGTCCTGAGGCACAGACCCTCAACAGAAACCCCCTTTGTCCCTATCTGAAGGCTATTTGTCCTTTAGTCTGAAATTGCAATTCTAGATTTACATAGAAGGCATGAAATTAAACTTAGTGGATGAATAGCATCTGAGGCAAATACATTGAGTGCGATTAAAATTAAAGAAGATTTTTATTTATTATTCCATTTTAAACTAAATTTTTGGCCAATTATTTTCCTTTATACATAAGAACATGTAGCTTAGTGCCAGGGGCCAGTGTGAGGAACTCCGCCCATGGCAAAGGTCATGAGGAAGGAAGCTTGGCAAACGCAAAGGCGTGATCAAGCCTCAGGAAACCCCCTGTTCCCAAGCATCTACCCCCAAAACCAGAGTACTTTATGGAGGGTTCTCCCCCATAACCATTTCTCTCAGAGAAGGAGTTAACTTGCAGCTCCAAGTTAATAAAAATTCCTGGGCGTGACAAGAGTGTTTCAACTTAGGAACTCTGAAGTTTCTCTGGCCTGCCTGATCAGGTTCGTCTGGCCGCATGTGATTGTTTACAACCCCTCAACTGTGAGAGGCATGGGATGCTTTAAAATTTTCTAAATACAGACTCTTTTGAGAAGTTAGATCATTAGTATAGTATTAGTGGGTTGATTAGGAATTATATTGGTGAAGAGTTTTTTCATTTGTCCTGCCAATAATTACTGCTAATTCCCTGCCCTGGGTGTGACAAGGGTGTCTCAGGTCAAACCTCTCTGCTGACAGACTAGCTTGAGTGACAACCTCTCAACCATAAACAGCACAGAGAGTTTGGAGTATTAGCATAGGGCTTTTCTCATTGTTGAGTCAATGATTGCTGCCAGGCCTCCATATCCTTAGGCACCTGGGAATATATTAATCAATGTATTTAAAATATAAAAAAGGAAATATAGTAGTTTTTGATGTTAGCAATACTGGACTTTTGAGTTAATGGATTTTCTCTTTTGTTATAGATCACAGAACTTTGTTATAAATCACTGTGTCCTTGCTATGCAAAAATGTAGCTTTATCACTATCTTAAGACTAAATAGATCTTAAGGGAAACGTTGGTGAAGGGTTTTCATTTGTTGGACTGATGTTTGCTGCTAAATCTCCACATTCCCTGCCTTTATAATGAATATAACTAGCATATAGGAGAAATAAGTATTAACCTTTAAGATTAATCATGTTAAACCTTTAGGTTAAGTAAATTCCTTTCTTGATTGTAACTCACTACACCCTCACCCTATAGGAATGCAACTTTATTTGGAGGGTGGCGCCTGATTTAAGAAAAATCACCCCTGGAAAAATAAGTTTTCTGGTTAACTGACCAGTATCAAAAAAGGGCCATAAAATGTCAGCAGACCTCATGGTCAGAAGATGATGTAAAAACCCATAAGACCTTTGTATAATTTTATATGAAGCACCTGACTGTGACAAAGGTCAGGACTGCTGACCCCCGCGTGACTCTGTATTCATCCCTATATGTAACAAAAGGTATATAAGAAAACCTGAAAAATAAAGAAATGGGATCAGTTTCTGGAAAGACTGATTCCCCCGTGTCGTCTCTTTTGCTCCCCACTTTCCTGGCTGAATTCCCATCTGAAATGTGGGAATTCTGCTAATTCTGCTAATTCTGCCTGGGCTTCTGAGATCGGACTGGGGAGGGCCTCAGTGCCTCCTTTCCTTCGGGAGAATGGAAAGACGCCTGTGGCCTACGTAGGTGGTGATTGGTATTCCATGTAAATCAGTTATTCAGCCTCTTTTTCTCCACTAATTTTCCTACTACACTATCCGTTTCTAATCTCTCTCTATATCTGTAATTAAATAAGTTTTTTCCAGGACGCCTATTCCGTCCCCACCTTCGAATTACCCTGGATCCACTGGGGCTGGACCCCGGCAGTTTAGCATGTACTAGAAACTGGAATGGAAAGTGTGTCATCAATGAGATTAATATTTTAAAACCTGGGTAATGATGTCATAGAAGACAGATTGAAAATTAAATTGTTATTCCACTTGGAAGTAAGTCAGTGTTAGTCGCTCAGTCGTGTCCAGCTCTCTGTGACCCCATGGACTGGATCCCGCCAGGTTCGTATGCTCATGGACTTCTCCAAGCAAGAATACTAGAGTGGGTTGCCATTCCCTTCTCCAGGGGATCTTCCCGACTCAGGAATTTCACTTGGAAAGAATTATATAAAGCCAAAAGGCAATAAAATGAAATTCTTCAATGTGTAACATTTCTGGCCCTAGTTTCAAGGTGGAAGAGAAACAAGGTACACAGATTTTTCTCAATAAGAGAAGTTGACATTCAGGACTGAAGACTGAAAAGAAATCTGTATTCTGAAAGAACAAGTTAACATTATGTGAAATGTCTCTATCAGAAATCTACTTGTCTTAAAAGATTTTATTACTGAAGGAGAGAGTGGTTGTCTGTAATAAAAGTCTCTGCAACAAGACAGCAGAGTTTCACTACTTTAAGGTCAAGGTATTAAAGAGAAACATAAAAATAAACATGTTTCACGGGAATGAGGAAGTATAAAAGAATAAAATCTTATCTCTTGGGGTGGTTCAATGAAAATGAAGTAAATGTGATGGTAATAAGTACTCAGCTGTGTCTGACTCTTTGTGACCCTATGATCTATAGCCCGCCAGACTCCCAGGCATGAGTACTGGAGTGGGTTGCCGTTTCCTACTCCAGGGGATCTTCCCAACCCAGGGATCAAATTAGCATCTCCTGCATCTCCTGCATTGCAGGTGGATTCTTTACTGCTGAGCCATCAGGGAAACTCATAAGAAAATACTTTCATGTAAATCTAAGAATCCAACTATAGCCCATGAAATTCTCCAGGCTAGAATACTGGAGTGGGAGTATTCTCCAGGGGATCTTCCCAACCCAGGGATTGAACCCAGGTCTCCCGCATTGCAGGTGGATTCTCTACCTACTAAGCCACAAGGGAAGCCCAAGGATCTTACTAATAGTCTTTAAAGCTATTAAATACTGATGAGGCATAAACAACACCAAACCCCCCGAGGTCGTTAAGGAGACAGAGAGAGTGAAGAAGAAATAATGTCTAATGTCATGGATGAGTAACCCCATGCCATACCTTCTCTCTAAATAATCCTCCTTGGTTTCATTTTTAGGTTCTTCCCAAATTAGGGCAAGTGTCCTTTCTCAGCTCAACTATACGTTGATGCTTTCTGATCTTGAGATGGAAATTTCAGAGCCCCAGAGCTAGAGGCCATCAGAGGATTTCTCATCATTGTGACCTTTGTGATTCCTGTCTTCTGCTTGATGTTGTCTTTCTTAAAGTTGCCAGTGGTTCAAGGACTTCCCTGGTGGTCTGGTGATTAAGAATTTACCTGGAAAAAAAAAAAAGAGGAAAGAAAGGAATTGTCCTGCCAATTCAGGGCAGGTCCCACATGCCATGGAGCAGCTAAGCCTGTGTGCCATGACTGCTGAATGCCACATTCTCTCGAGCCTGTGCTTTGCAACTAGAGAAGCCACAGCAATGAGAAGCCCAGGCCCTGCACCTAGAGAAAGCCAGCTCACAGCAACGGACCCAGCACAGCCGAAAATGAATACTAGATACATTTACAAAATTTAAAAAGGTTCCCCCATGGTCCTCCATCCAGACTCAGTGTGTCTTTGTCCATAAGGACATGGAGGAGAGAGGGCAATTGAGTGTCTGCAGGTGTGACCTGGTGACATGTCCAAGGACTTAGATTGCTTTTCACTCCATGTGGCAGAGCAGATACTGTGGGTTCATGGAGATATGCCATGACATCCTCTGCTTCATTTGGATCACCAAAGGGCAAGTTTACTCCTGTCCTTTTAGAAACATGAAAACATACAAGCTCAGTGTTTTCTGGAAAGAGCAACTTTTAACGGTATAAGAAAATCCTGACACTTGGGTTTGCTGTTCAGCCTGGCTTCTGGGAAGAAGCGTACCTTGCTTAAGTACAATAATTGGAAAAAGGTTAATGTTAGTAGCTCAGTCATGTCCAAGTCTTTGCCACCCCTTGGACTGTAGCCCACCGGGCTCCTTTGTCCATGGGATTTCCCAGGCAAGAATCCTAAAGTGGGTAGCCATTTCCTTCTCCAAGCGATCTTCCACACCCGGGAATCAAACCTGGGTCTCCTGCATTATAGACAGATTCTTTACCGTCTGAGCAAACAGGGAAGCCCAGAGTGAAAATGTTAGTTTAAAACGATATTTAGGAATAGTTTCTTAATCTCATCTGTTTCCCTTGAGAATTGAGAATCACTGTATGGCTGGATTATGGACCTTGGCTCCACACTGAGGTATCTGTACCTCTTAATTGCATGCTCAGTCGCTCAGCTGTGTCCTACTCTGTGAGACCTCATGGACTGTAGCCCACCACGTTCCTCTGTCCATGGAATTCTCCAGGCAAGAATACTGGAGTGGGTTCCATTTCCTCCTCCAGGGGATCTTCCCCACCCAGGGACTGAACTTGTGTCTCTGGCGTCTCCTGCGTTGGCAGGTGAATTCTTTACCACTGAGCCACCTAAGAGACCCTATCTGTACCTCCTACATTGGTTGTTAAAAATTGGACTAGAGAAGAAAAAAGTAGTTTGGGGGAGAATCTTTCTAAGAACAGGAAGAAGAGAAAATAATACTGGGGAAACCCATTGTATTAAGAGAACATTGTATATAAGAGAACAAAACTAAACATCTATCAAACCCAAGACACACAAAAAGATTATTTTAGGTTATTGAAGGTTTTGGGGGCCAGTAAATTCATACCCATGTTCCCTGCAGAGTTCTGATTCAAGGGAGAAGAGTCCAAAGAGATGGGCAGATGGAGATTAAAATATCAGCTTCACTGTGGAAAGAAAGCTAAACTGAATGACACAGCTTAGAGCGGTGGCCAAAAGGGCTTGCACATTCTTTCTTTGAATTAGAGAGGCTTGCTTAGTCTGGCATAGCAGGAAAACTGCAGGTTCTTTAAGCCGCAGCAGAGAGGAGAGCAAAATGCACGCTCACAAAGCAGGCAGATCACTCCTCGTCTTCCCTTCCTTGGTTTCTCTGCAGCATTTCACCCCCAAACACTGCCTCCCACCAAATTCCCTTGGTCATCCTTTGATCTCACTGGCTGCTCCCACTGGTTGCCTGGCTGGTTCAACCTGTTTTCTATGAACTATGATGCTGAAATGCTGCAGGGCCCACTCTCTCCTCCCTTTGCTTCTCCTCCTCTCTGCTTTATACTTGCTCGTTAGTGACCTCATTCAATAATAAGCTATATGCTAATGCCTCCCAAATTTACATACTCCCTTAGGCATGCGTGCTAAGTAGCTTCAGTCCTGTCCGACTCTTTGTGACCCATGAACTATAGTCCACCAGGCTCCTCTGTCCGTGGGGATTCTCCAAGCAAGAATCCTGGAGTGGGTTGCCATGCCCTCCTCCAGGTGATCTTTCCCACCCAGGGATTGAACCTGCGTCTCTTTGGGCTCCTGCACTGGTAGGCAGGTTCTTCACCACTCGCGCCACCTGGGAAGCCCCGAGGGCTTCTCTGAACTCCAGATCCTTATATCAGCTGCCTAGTCTCCATTTCCACTTGCACGTCTGATTGGACGTCCATTTAGCACATACCAGCAAAAACCTCTGACCTTCCCTTTCCAGCCTGCTTCTCTGATCCTCTTTTCCAGTTGCTCAGGCCAAACCTTCAAAGCCTCCTTGGTTCCTCTCTCTCTCATACCTCACATTCAGTCTGTCAGCAATTCCCCAGGGGTCTCCCTTCAAAATAAATTAAGAATCTTAATACTGCTTTTCACCTCTGGGACCACCACCCTAGCCTGAGGCCCCATCAGTTCTCGGCTGACCCAAAAGAGTCCCTTGAAAACAAGCTCTATTTGCTTATTTATTGTTATTGAAGCTTAGTTGATTTACAACATTGTGTTAGTTTCTGCCGTACAGCAAAATGAGTTGGTTATTCATATACATGTATCCACTTTTTTGGTTCTTTTCCCACATAGGTCATTACAGAGTATTAAATAGAATTCCCTGTGCTATACAGTAGGCCCTTAACAAGTAGCATTTTTACATATATTAGTGTGCATATGTCAATTTCAATCTCCCAATTTATCCCTCTCCCTGCCCTCTCCCCCTTGGTAACCATAAGTTTGCTTTCTGCCTCTGTGACTCGATTTCTGCTTTGTAAATATGCTCATTTCTACCATTTTTTTAGGTTCCACATAGAAGTGATAAAATCTAAGTCTTTTAAAATCAACACTTTTGTGCCCCTAAACTTTAAATCATTCCGTATTTAATATACACTAAAAGCCAGTTTTTGTTCATACCTGCAAAGTCCACATAACCTGTTTCTGCTCTGGCCATATCTGAGCTCATCTTTTGCTAATTTCCACTTAGAACCATCCTTTCCAGCCACATTCTTGCTGGTCCTCAAAAAGTCCAGTATGCCTCAGGCTTTTCACCTGCTATTCCTGCCATCTCCATGTTGGAATCCATGTTCAAATGTCACCCTCTTACTGAGGTCTTCTCTAACCATCAAATTCAAAATTGGAAATCTCCTCCCCCATTGCCAGGCACTTCCACACTTCATTTCCCCTTCCCTATTCTATTTTTATCCATGACATTTATCACCATCTGATATATTGTATATTTTGTTTATTTACCAATCTTGTCCCTGGCCTGGCTCCAGTATTTTGTTTATGAGTCTAGAATACAGCCCAGAAAGTAGCAGTCACTCAAATATTTGTTGAATGAATAATTTAAAAAGTGAATGAGTGAATACAAAGGGGAAGCAGCCATGCTAATACACTTTCCTTCCTTTTTGCTGATCTCACCAATCAGAAAACACTTCTTCCATGGTGCTCTAGTGGAAATGCCACCATATGGAAATCTGGGATTGGGAATAAGTATTTCTCTGAAAAGTGACGGAGAGAAATATAAAAACCCATAACAAAGTATCTCCTCAAATAAGACCAGTGCTGGATTTTAAGACTGTGGAAGTGGAGGAAAGATTAGCTTCATGCAAAGTTGTCCAAGTGAAGAATAAAACTCTGGTTTTCATGATTACCTCATACAAGGACTTCCCTGGTGGTCCAGTGGCTAAGACTCCATGCTCCCAATTCAGGGATCTGGGTTCAGTCCCTGGTCAGGGAACTAGATTCCCCATGCCTCAGGATATCCTGCTTACAACTGAGACCTAATGAAGCCGAATAAATAAATAAAAATATTTAAGACCGACTCATACAAAGAAATAGATGAGCCAGTTGTGTTGGGAAGGAAAGAATACCTTTATGCAAAATTTCACCTGTAAGTCCCCACCTGTGGTCTCTAAGAATGGGGTAAGGGAGTAAAAGAGTAATTACTTAGATGAAAGAATAAAATGTAGAGGTCTTGATGACTAAAAGAAAAAAGATTTATGATAAGAAAGAAATAAAATGAATGAGATTTAAAGAACTGGATACATAGAAAGAGCTTTATACACACAGTTTCTGGAAAATTTTCTCAGAGCCTTTAGCTCTTTAAGGACAAGTGCTTGGAAGGAAACCAAAATAAAAGAAAAAAGAATGAATGAAAATATTTGTGGTGGCGACTGTGGAGGAGATTCTTTTGTTTCACAACCTCTGCGTAGTCTATGACTACATACATCCTCTCGGCTCTGCCATTTTTCCTCTCAGAACCTCAGATAACACCCTGGAAATGACAAACCCCAGGCTGATGAACTAAGCTGGTTGTCAAACCCAGGAAAATGGCCAGAAGTATTATACATGGCAATCGGGTTTTATCAGATTATATTAGAGACAGATTATAATAAAATATTTAAGGAATAATAAGGTGATGATGAAAAATTACAAAATAACTATTGGAGAAATAAATTTTTAGGTTTAATGTAATTCAGAAGTTACCTTATTATATAGGCTTCCCTGGTGGCTCAGATAGGAACAAATCTGCCTGCAATGCAGGAGACTCAGGTTGGATCCTTGAGTCTCGAAGGTCCACTGGGAAAGGGAATGGCACTCTAATATTGTGGCAGTCTAACCCACTCTAATATTCTTGCCTGGAGAATTCCATGGACAAAGGGAACCTGGAGGGCTACAGTCCATGGGGTCTCAAAGAATCTGGCATGAATGAGCAACTAACACCTACATTATTACAATATGCTTCAAATAAGGAAAGCTGAAACTGTTAATTGTATAGGAGTGTGAATAATGGCTGGGGCTTCCCAGGTGGCGCTAGGTAAAGAAGCTGCCCATGCGGGAGACATAAAAGATGTGGGTTCTGTCCCGGGGTCAGGAAGATCCCCTGGAGGAGGGGATGGCAACCCACTCCAGTATTATTGCCTGAAGAATCCCATGGACAGAGAAGCTTGGTGGGCTATAGTCCCTAGGGTCACATAGAGTCGGACACGACCGAAACAACAGTGTGCAGCATGTGAATGATGGCTAGTGTTCAGTATGATTGTATGCTAAGAATAAATTACTTTTTATATACTATACCTCATATGATGGCCATTTACTTTTCCTTGTGACAGATTAATATAGAAGGAAAGAGTTTATTTCCATACGTGTGTGTTGGGCTGTCATCTAAGGCGATAGTGATGCCTGGGGCATCACTCAGGGCAGAGAGATCCAGGGAGCTGTGGTGTCTGTATGTGATTTGGTTCAGTCCTCAGATGATGCTTCCCTGGTGGCTCAGAGGGTAAAGAATCTGCCTGCAATTCAGGAGACCCAGGTTCGATCCCTGGGCCAGGAAGATCCCCTGGAGAAGGAAATGGCAACCCACTCCAGTATTCTTGCCTGGAGAATCCCATGGATAGAGGGCCCATGGACAGAGGAGCCTGGCGGCCTACAGTCCACGAGGTCGCAAAGAGTCGGACAAGACTGAGCGACTTCACTTTCACTTTTCAGATGGTTCAGTCCTGCAGGTGCCTGGCTGCTGGAGTGGCAGGCATGTGTCAGGCTGCTGCTGCTAAGTCACTTCAGTCGTGTCCGACTCTGTGAGACCCCCTAGACGGCAGCCCACCAGGTTCCCCCATCCCTGGGATTCTCCAGGCAAGAACACTGGAGTGGGTTGCCATTTCTTTCTCCAATGTGTCAGGCTAGGAGTAGATAACTCGCACTTATAGCCAAGCTCCTGGGAGAAGGAATGTGAGTTTTTAAAGTGTTAACAGGTTGTATAATAGAAAGATAAGCAGCGCCCACATTTTCCTTCTTGCTAAAACAGAAAAGCAGGTAGAGTCAGAATTTGTGCTTGGTCTCTACTTCTGGCTTCCTCTATTTTCTCCACATAGGAGCCAGCTAGATGCTATCTGGACATTAAAAAAGGCTTAGCACTGAAGAATTGATATCTTTGAACTGAGGTGCTGGAGAAGACTCTTGAGAGTCCCTTTGACAGCAAGGAGATCAAACCAGTCAATCCTAAAGAAAATCAACCCTGAATATTCATTGGAAGGATTGATGCTGAAGCTCCAATACTTTGATCACCTGATGCGAAGAGCTGACTCTTTGGAAAAGAACCTGATGCTGGGAAATACTGAGGGCAGGAGGAGAAGAGGGCGACAGAGGATGAGAAGGTAGGATGGCATCATCGACTCAATGGACATGAGTTTGAGCAAACTCCTGGAGATGGTGAAGGACAAGAAAGCAGTCCATGGGGTTTGGTATACTGCAGTCCATGGGGTGGCAAAGAGTTGGACACGACTGAGTGGCTGAACAACACCAACAAGATGATACCACTTTTATTGATAAAAGTCTTTCAGGGTCAAGGCCTTGAGGCCATTTGTATGATCTGGCTCCTGTTACCTCTTGCTTCTTACCATCAGCTCTTTGCACAACTGTCCTCCAGGCCCTCTGCTTTCCTCCAGAAAACCAAGCTCTGTTCTGACCTGGGCACAGTCAACTTTTACCCATTCTCTAGGTCTTAGTTTCTCAGAGAGTCATTTCTTTGCCCCCACCCCCCACTTAAACTGTGTTCCCCATGTAACTGACTCGTGGTACTGGGTTCCTCTCAGTCACAGTGTTTATCACCATTCAAAATGATAAGACTAGTTATAACTTGCTCAATGTCTGTCTCCCCTACTAGATTGCTAGGTCTTTGAAGGGAAGAGTCTTGCCGAATTTGTTCACTACTTCATATCCAACTCTGGGGAAAGAATTGGCCAGGCATGGCCCTTGAGAAGGATATAACCAGAGGACTCTAGGGCCCTCGATAGCAAGTGTCAGTGTTGCTTATTCTCTATTACGATGTCCTGTGGAGACACAGAGATGACCAGAGGTGATTTTAGAAAAGCTGAGTCCACCTAATATTCAGGGTTGATTTCCTTTAGGACTAACTGGTTTGATTTCATTGGAGTCCAAGGGACTCTCAAAAATCTTCTCCAGCACTGCAGTTTGAAAGTGTCAATTCTGGTGGATCTGTCCTTAATTACTGTCTTTCTTTTTTTTTTTTTTGTAAACTTTTTATTTTATATTGGACAGAAGTTGGCTAACAATGTGTTAGTTTCAGGTGTGATGACAAAGTGATTCAGTTATACACATATATGTATCTATTGTTTTTCAAATTCTTTTCCTGATTAGTTTGTTAGAGAATATTGAGTAGAGTTCAATGTGCTATTCAGTAGGTCCTTGTTGGTTATCCTTTTTATAATTGTCACTCTTCAACATATGTGCCAGCTAGGGAGTTGTTAAGAAGACTTTGTTTAAATCTCAGGGCCCAGAAAGCATTTTATAGTCTAGGTTATGCTAGCCTAGTCTAGAAAGTTCTATTGATTGGAAGTCTATATGAGTTTAAGCTGGATGAGCCCTATTGTTTTATTTTTATGTTTATTTATTTTTGATGAGTGGGGAAACAACAGTTTTATTTTGAGCATGTTAATTATGGTATCTATTACATTACCAAATACGTATTTCAAGTAGCCAGTTGGTACACACAAGCTTGGAAGTCTATGGAGACATTTAGATGGAGATAAAATGGGGAATAATGGTTGTAAAGAAATGGACATACAGTTTCTGAGATAAGAAGAAAAATCCCAGGAATGAGCAATGAAATATTCTAGTAATTAGAAGTCGAACAGAGGAGAAGACAACCCTCTCTTTGTTCCCAGTACTTACCGCCATACCACATGTCCAGTGATTACTAAGTTAAATTGTTCCTTCTCCATATCAGAGTAAGAACAACTGTAGCCTGACCTTGAGCCCCTGTGTTTTATTAAGGGATGCTCTGGGAATATCCATCAATAGAAAATTATAGATTTACTGAGCATAGCCCTGCCCATCAGAGTAAGACCCAGATTCCCCCACAGCCAATTCCTCCCATCAGGAAGCTTCCACAAACCTCCTATTCTTATCCATCAGAGGGCAGACAGAATGGAAACCACAGTTACAGAAAACTAGCCGAACTGATCACTTGGATCACAGCCTTGTCTAACTCAATGAAACTATGAGCCATGCTGTATAAGGCCACCAAAGATGGACAAGTCGTGGTGGAGAGTTCTGACAAAACATGGTCCACTGAGAAGGGAATGGCGAACCACTTCAGAATTCTTGCCTTGAGAACCCCATGAACGGTATGAAAAGGCANTCTAACTCAATGAAACTATGAGCCATGCTGTATAAGGCCACCAAAGATGGACAAGTCGTGGTGGAGAGTTCTGACAAAACATGGTCCACTGAGAAGGGAATGGCGAACCACTTCAGAATTCTTGCCTTGAGAACCCCATGAACGGTATGAAAAGGCAAAAAGATGTGATACTGAAAGATGAACTCCCCAGGTTGGTAGGTGCCCAATATGCTACTGGAGAAGAGTGAAGAAATAACTCCAGAAAGAATGAAGAGACAGAGCCAAAGAGAAAACAATGCCCAGTTGTGGATGTGGCTGGTGATGGAAGTGAAGTCCGATGCTATAAAGACCAATATTGGATAGGAACCTGGAATGTTAGGTCCACGAATCAAGGTAAATTGAAAGTGGTCAAACAGGAGATGGCAAGAGTGAACACTTTAGGAATCAGTGAACTAAAGTGGACTGGGATGGGCAAAATTAATTCAGATGACCATTGTATCTACTACTGTGGGCAAAAATCCATCAGAAGAAATGGATTAGCTCTCATAGTCAACAAAAGAGTCCAAAATGCAGTACTTGGGCGCAATCTGAAAAAAGACAGAATGATCTCTGTTTGTTTCCAAGGCAAACCATTCAGTATCACAGTAATCCAAGTCTATGCCCTAACNTGTTGTTCATTCGCTAAGTCATGTCCGACTCTTGTGACCCATGGAATGCAGCGCGCCAGGCTTCCATCTATCACCAACTCCCGGAGCTTACCCAAACTCCTGTTCATTGCGTTGGTGATGCCATCCAACTGTCTCATCCTCTGTTGTCGCCCTTCTCCTCCTGCCTTCAATCTTTCTCAGCATCAGGGTCTTTTCCAATGGGTCAGTTCTTCGCATCAGGTGGCCATAGTATTGGATCAGCATCAGTCCCTCCAATGAATATTCAGGATTGGTTTCCTTTAGGATTGACTAGTTTGATCTGCTGGCTGTCCAAAGAACTTTCAAGAGTCTTCTCAAACACCACAGTTCAAAAGCATCAGTTCTGCGGTGCTCAGCCTTCTTTATGGCTCAACTCTCACATCCGTACATGACTACTGGAAAAACCATAGCTTTGACCACACAGACCTTTGTCAGCAAAGTGATGTCTCAACTTTTTAATATGCTGTCATAGTTTTTCTTCCAAGGAGCAAGTGTCTTTTAATTCCATGGCTATAGTCACTGTCCACAGTGATTTTGGAGCCCCCCCGAAATGAAATCTGACACTGTTTCCACTTTTTCCCCATCTGTTTGCCATGAGGTGATGGGACCAGATGCCATGATGTTCCTTTTTCAAATGTTGAGTTTAGGCCCAGGTACAAAGGCTGTATGTTCTTTTTAGGTGACGTAGGTCTTTTGGGTTTTTTCCTCATGCTTTTGCTTTTCTCCCTCTTGCCCTTTCTCCCTTCTACCACAAATACAACTGTTAGCTTTTATATTAGATAGAAGTTGCTTTCTGAAAGCCCTTGTTGGGTACCCTGTAATTGGGTCTGTGAAGCTGTTATCCTGTTTTGACTACTGTATCATGTTACTTTCCTTAACGTCCTCACTATTTATTTATTTTTTACATTGCGTATCATTGACATATAACATTGTATTAGTTTCAGGTGTACTAATAATTTATATTTGTAGATATTGCAAAATCACCACAGTGACATCCTCACTATTTTTATGTGTAAGGATGCAGAATAGAATGGTGGTGAAAAGCATGAGACTGACTTGGATTAATTCACTCTTTATCAGATTCTCTTTAACCTTTAGTTTCTTCATATGTAGTAATAATATTATTATGGAACCTTTCACTGTTAGCCACACAGTAGGGTTATTTGGCATAGTAAAAGAGATGGGTGTGCTTAAGAAGTTTGTTGACCTTTGATATATGTTAATTATTCAGTAAGTGTCAGCCATTATTATCTTCATCATTAGCACCATGATCTGGAGAAGGTAATAGCACCCCACTCCAGTACTCTTGCCTGGAAAATCCCATGGATGGAGGGGCCTGGTAGGCTGCAGTCCATGGGGTCGCTAAGAGTCGGACACGACTGAGCGACTTCCCTTTCACTTTTCACTTTCATGCACTGGAGAAGGAAATGGCAACCCACTCCAGGTTTCTTGCCTGGAGAATCCCAGGGATGGGGGAGCCTGGTGGGCTGCTGTCTATGGGGTCGCACAGAGTCAGACACGATTGAAGTGACTTAGCAGCAGCAGCCATTGTTCTTGCCTGGAGAATCCCAGGGACGGGGGAGCTTCATGGGGTGCCGTCTATGGGGCCGCGCAGAGTCGGACATGACTGAAGCGACTTAGCAGCAGCAACAGCACTATGATCTTTACAAATGTGGTAACTGGAGGGAGGCCTGATGTAATGTGCTCAGGGCCAGTGTCCATCAACCTAGTGAAGAAAGAACAGTCCCTGGGATGTCTTTCAGTTGCATATCCTTTCATCAAGCTCAAGATGGAAAGAGGTTTGGCCGACATGCATAGAATGCGGTTAATTAGTAACAGAAGGACAGTGTGAGATTCATAAAGCAGTTGGTGGGGCAACTTATCTCTTAGGAATGTATATTTTTAGTCCATTTAAAAGTTTAAAGGTCAAACACTGAAGGGAATAGAAGAGCATAATGTTATTGTAATGGTTTGTTTTATTATGTGTAACTTGGAATGATTCTGTGCCCTTGGATAAACTAATTCATGATGGAAGTGATTTACCTTTAGTTGCAGTACAGTGTAGGCGATAGTCTGTGTAAAGTATAGTGCATGTCACAGAGTAGGATACATTATAGTATGTTTCCTGAAAACACTTGGGGCTGGTACAGTTGCATCTCTTTCCTATTGATATTTTCCTCTATCTCATTTAGGGATTGTTGTTTGCCCAAGCATCCTCTGTCTTTCTAAAAGTGACAGTCGTGGGAAGCTTATTTACACTGATGTATTCTGAAATCGGGTTTCCCAGGTGGAACTAGTGGTAAAAAGAATCCACCTGGCAATGCAGGAGAGGTAAGAGACACAGGTTTTATTCCTGGGTCAGGAAGATTCCCTGGAGAAGGAAATGGCAACCCACTCGGACAGAGGAGCCTGGCAGGCCACAGTCCATGGGATTGCAAAGAGTCAGACATAACTGAGCATCTAAGCACATTCTGAAATCAGTGTCCTCTCTTTATTTCCTGAAAACCTTTCATTGACTAAAAATGTGGGTGGTGGCTGAAATCAGCAGACAAGAGGTTGGTAAAGTTCCCTGAGCTATGAAGCATGGATTGGATGTCTACTCCTCAGCCTGAGTATAACTTTAGCCAAGTGATGTACTATATATTTCACTCTTTTTCCGTGAATAGATAGAAAACATATTTTATTTAGGACTTCTGTAATTGAAACTTGCTGTAATAATTAAGTGGATGGTTGCTTTTGCACGTTCTGGAAAAAATACATATTAATAGTAAAAAAGTCAATATTTATTTTCCTCTGTAATTTGGCCAAGCACTGGTTGTAATCTGTGATCCCTTAAAGAAAGCGTATGTGATCTTTTGTGCTTGCCTCTGTACTTCAGAAATACCATGTCTGGGTCAGTTCTTGGATTTTGCGGTCTCATTTTCTTTCTTTGAGGATTTTTCCATGTTGCCACACTGGCATTTAGTAATGTGTTTTGCTGTGGAGAAGTCAGCCTGACTTTTGTTCCCACCGTCTGTGACTTTGCTTCTTTTCCTCTTGGGCTGACTGGCTGCTCATAGGAGTCTGTCTTTGTCCTTTAAGTTCTTTGCCTTTACTAGGATATATTTCAGCATTGCTTGCTCTGTGTCAGTTTTTCTTGAGACTCAGTGGGCACCTTATTCTGCAGTTTCAGGTCTTGCTCTACTGCAGGAACCTTTTTCGTATGGGCTTCCCTGGTGGCTCAGGTTATAAAGAATCCACCTGCAATGCAGGAGACCTGGGTTCGATCCCTGGGTTGGGAGGATCTCCCGGAGAAGGGCACGGCAACCCACTCTGGTATTCTTGCCTGGAGAATCCCATGGACGGAGCAGCCTGGTGGGCTACAGTCCATGGCATCCCAGAGAGTTGGACATGACTGAGCAACCAACACTTAACTGCAGGAGCTTTATTCGTATATCTTTTAAATCATTTTTGGTTTCATTCTATTTTCTGTTTTCTTCTTCAGTTACGTGTAGATTGGATCACTTTTGTCCCCTACATCTGTCCTTTTGTTTCTAGTCCTTTTAAATACCTTGCTATTTTTCTTATGAAGTGCTGAGATAGTACAGCCTTCAAGCCAGACTGCCTGGGATTGAATCCTTGTACTATCACTTATTTGCTGTTTAACTATGGGCTGGTTACTTAAACTTCCAAACCTCAGTTTCCTCATCTTTAAAATGGAGATAATGTTGTGTCTGCTTCAAAAAGTTGCTGTGATAATTTATTGAGCTAAGGCAGTTAAAGGGCTTGAAAGAGAGTATTGTAAGTGCTCAAAACTGCCAGCCCTTGTTATTTCCGTTTCATCTTGCTTGATTTTCACAGTCTAACCTTTACATCTCTGATGCTCTTTTCAGCCATTTCGGTTCTTTTTGCCGATCCCAATAAGGATATCCTTTGTAAGATTGTTTTATTCTTTCCTTCCACCATTTTCCCGAGTCTTCCTTGTTTACTTTTCATCTTCTCTGTTGAATCAACATTTCTTTTTGAAATGTTCTGTTTTTCCATGAACTCTTATTTCAGAGAAGGCAATTGCTTGAATTTCTTGGATTCTAGGGGGAAGCATCTGTTCACTGTTTCTTCCATTTCCTGGTATCACTTGTCCAGCATTTGTTCTGTGGCTGGGTTTTGTTTGCTGGGTTTTGTTGTAATTTCTTTCTTGAATGTTTGTGGGGCTTTGCAGTAGCTTATGGACTGAGTGCTAATGATGGCTGTGTTCTGATTTCTATTCGTATTTAGATGGGTGGCTGTTTTACAGCCAGCTATTGGCTGGCTGCTGGGCAGAGGCTGAATGAATTTGGGCAGCTGAGGCTGGAACCTGATCTAGGCTGTCAGCTCAAATCCCTTTCCCGCCAGCGCTCTTCCTTTGTGGATGTTGCTTTCGTCACAGGCTGGCACTTGTCACAGGGCCTCAGAGTGCTGGCGCAGCATTTACTTCGTTTCTTTTTGTGCGTGTATGATCAGTCGTGTCCGATTCTGCGACCCCATGGATGGTAGCCCACCAGACTCCCCGGCCCATGGGTTTTTCAGGCAAGGATAGTGGAGTGGGTTGCCATTTTCTCCTCCAGGAGATCTTCCTGATCCAAGGATCAAACCCGCATCTCCTGTGTCTCCTGCATTGCAGGCGGATTCTTTACACTGTAAGCCCTTGGGGAAGTCCCTTGTTACTTGTGCCAGCTATGTTTATTGATCCCGAGCACTACGTTCACTTTTGTTGTCTGATCTGTAAACGTGGATCTGGACCCTTTAAATACCACGTTTATCCTTCTGGGCTATAGTCTCCCCATTCTAGAATACCTTTTGGATTTCTCTTCCCAGATTTATATTTACTTTCCTTTCACTGTTTAATCATTCTCTGCATGAAACTGCCCTGTTTGAATTAGTGGCTGGTTTCTGTCTCCTGATTGGACCCACATTGTCCAAAAAAATCCGCCCCTTGAGAACTGCCAATGTTACCTTTTCTAACCTGCTGCACTGCTGGCCTGCTTCTTGTAAAGAGAAAAGCTCGTGCTCTTTCTTCTTCAGTCTTATCTTGGCTGTTCACGCCGTTGTGTTGAATGAGGCTTATTGATGCTTCTGGGACCCCCAAGCTTTGTCTTTCTGAGCAAAAGATTATTTGATTTGGCTTTATATCTGGGGAACAAGGGAGGCAGCACAACTGATTGGTTAGAGCCATGGATTCTAATCAAATTGCCTGAGGTTGAATCCTGGCTTTTCTTGTTAATTCTGTGATCTCAGGCAACTGACCTCTTTATATTTTAATCTTCTTGTTGATAAAACGGGGATAATAATGGCACCTACCATTATGTGGTTGTGAGGATTAAATTCGCTAACCCCTGTAAGCGCATGGACCAGTGCCTGGCGTAGTAGCTCTTAGTACATTTCCATTGGTCATCCATGTCATCACTATTATTAATTCCATGAACTCAGTTTCTTGCTAGAGACCTAAGATGTATGTCCCTATTCTTACTTCCTCAGTTGGATGCAAGTTTCACTGCCTTTTGGCAACGACTTTTCATAAATTACAGTTTGGGGATGTGGCTGTTTCCTTTTTTATTCTTTTTCTATTTTTGTTTCTTTTTCTTCCCCTCTGGTTTTAGGGAGAGACTGACAGAAAGGCCATCCTTTGCCATCGTTAACTAGCAGCACATAATCTTTTTAGAGGGACCAGTTCGACAGAGGCTTTGATTTTTCAAAGAAGGCTTGTAATTTATAGATTTATTAAAGAATTTACAAGTCTCTGCAGCATTTGCAGTCAAGTTCTCTTCTTCCCTGTGATAGTATATCATAAAATGAAAATGGATTTCGTTTAAATTGGTTTTTTCACTAGTATTACAGTCATAATTTCACTTTGGGCAGAGATGCTGTTTTAGGCTATATTTGTTGCGGGCTGGAAACTGACTAGGAAGATGGAATTCAGTTAGTGTCCATGCTGAATTTTTCACTTGATGCTAAAACTCATGTGACTGTAGGACGGCTTGAGCATCTGTAGAAAGTGCTTTGGAGTTCTGGTTGAGTCAGTTGTTGAATCAGTTTTAGCTGAATCAGTGATGGGACAACCGAGAAAGCTGGACTGATCCTAGGTGGCGGTGGTGGTTTTTCAGCCGCTAAGTTGTGACTCTTTGTGACCCCATGGGCTACAGCATGCAAGCCTTCCCTGTTTTCCACTGTGTCTGGAATTTGCTCAGATTCATGTCCATTGAGTCAGTGATTCTATCTAACCATCTCATCCTCTGTTGCCCACTTATCCTCCTGCCTTCAGTCTTTCCCAGCATCAGGGTCTTTTCCGGTGAGTCAGCTCTTTGCATCAGGTGGCCTAAGTATTGGACCTTCAGCTTCAGCGTCAGTCTTTCCAATGAATATTTAGGGTAGATTTCCTTTGGGGTTGACTGGTTTGATCCTAGTTACAGATTTTGAATTATAGTGTCCCCTCTGCCCTCCCTTGGTCAGACCGCACCCCTGGGACCATATTCAGGTCTGGGAACTGTCCTTTGAAGAGCATGGACATGTTGTGTCCAGAGGAGAGGGACCAGGGTGTCAGGGACACCTGAAATAATGCTTCTTCAAGTAATGGATTGAAGAGCTAGAGATATTTAACCTGGGGATGAGGAGAAGGGGTGAGGGCAGAGAAGAGATAGAATACCAACAGCAAAGACAGAAGCTGAAATTTATTGAGCTTGACGCTTACATCAGCACCGAGAACCATGCGTGTATTATTTAATCCTCATGACAGTGGCTCATTGGTAAAGAATCTGCCTGTCAATGCAGGAGACACCGTTTCGATCCCTGGGTTGGGAAGATCCCTTGGAGAAGGAAATGGCAAGCCACTCCAGTATTCTTGCTTTGGAAATTCTATGGACAGAGGAGCCTGGTGGGCTGTATAGTCCATAGGGTCGCAAAAGAACTGGACACAACTTAGTGACTAAACAACCATAATAAGCCTGAAGTAAAGGCATAAACTCCTCCAGTTGCTGGCACTTAGGGCAGGGGGCGGCTTGGGAGGAGGAAGGTTTAACCCCCCCACCCCCGTAAATGTCCGCCTCCTGCCACCCCAGCAAAGATATGGTCTAAATAAAACTCCGTGCTTATTGTGTAAAGCAGTGTCAAGACAAGTCCTCCATCTCCACATGCCTGCTAGATTCCACCACTCCCAGCCTGCAGGATCAGAAGAGCAATTTTCAGGTAACCACTGTTTATTGAAACATGTACTGAAAGGGTGTTAGACTCTTAGGAAGGTTCTCGAAACTAAGTTTTTGGTAAGATGTCTCCAGGTGGCTTTCAGCATTTGACTTTCTTCATGGTTTCCATAGAAACAGTTGTGAGCTAAGTCGCTTCAGTTGTGTCTGACTCTTTGGGACTCCATGAACTGTAGCCCACCAGGCCCCTCTTGTCAATGGACTTCTCTAGGCAAGAATACTGGAGTGGGTTGCCATTTCCTCCTAGAGGGTATTCTCCCGACCCGGGGATTGAACCCGAATCTCTTACCTCTGCTGCATTGGCAGGCGGGTTCTTTACCACTAGTGCCACCTGCGAAGCCCAGAAGCAACTGCAAAGTCACACATATTGGCCTGTGAGGAGCGGTGTGCAGAGAACAATGGTTCTAAAAGTTTAGAGGAGTCATGGGACAGATTGGAACATCACCACTCTAAGAAAATCAAAGGAAATATACACATTAGGTGTATGCAGGGTGTTCTTTGGAAGGACTGATGCTAAAGCTGAAACTCCAATATTTTGGCCACCTCATGCAAAGAGTTGACTCATTGGAAAAGACTCTGATGCTGGGAGGGATTGTGGGCAGGAGGAGAAAGGGACGACAGAGGATGAGATGGCTGGATGGCATCACCGACTCGATGGACGTGAGTTTGGGTGAACTCCAGGAGTTGGTGATGGACAGGGAAGTTTGGTGTGCTGCAGTTCATGGGGTCGCAAAGAGTCGGACACGACTGAGCGACTGAACTGAACCGAACTGAACTGAAGGCCCATGGAAGAGCCATGGTCTTTTTGTTACTGAGAATCACACAAACTAACAACTTTTTAAGAAAACTAGTATTTGAAATTAGCTATTTTCTGTTTCTTTTCGAATGTCCTTAAACTCATGAAAGTGATAATTCTAGAACAGCAGTGCCCAACGTTTTTGGCACCAGGGACTGGCTTGGTGGAATACTAGATCCCTCTCATGGGCTGTTTACATTAGGGTTCGCACTCTTATGAGAATCTAATGCCGCTACTAATTTGACAGAAGGCAGAGCTCAGACAGTGATGTGAGTGATGGAGTGGGTATGTGCGTGCGTGCACGAGTGCCCAGTCATGTCTGACTCCTTACAACCCTGTGGACTGTAGCCTGCCAGGCTCCTCTGTCCATGGGATTTCCCAGGCAAGAGTACTAGAGCAGGTTGCCATTCCCTTCTCCAGGGGGTCTTAGTAACCCATGGATTCTGCACTTCTTGCATTGAAAGGCGGGTTCTTTACCAGCTGAGCCACGGGGGAAGCTGAGTGATGGGGAATGGCTACAAATACAGATGGAGCTTTACTTGCTCACCCACCTCTTAGCTCCTGCTGTGTGACCCAGTTCTCTGCTGGGGAGCCCTGTTCCAGAACACTGTGATTTTCTCCCCGCCCCTCCCCCCATCCTTTCCCCTCTTTCACTGGCATCTGTTTTTATAGATGGCTCCACAGTCCAGGCTTATCAGCCTAGACCTGTTCTGTTCTGTGTGTTTTCCTAGGTGTTTCCAGTTTCCATGTGTTGACTGAAGGGTCTTTCTTGCAAGTCCCCCTTGACTGTCTGGCTTGCTGTCTTTTCAGGGAAGAAAAGCCCGGACCTGGGGGAGTATGACCCCCTCACACAGGCCGACAGCGATGAGAGTGAAGATGATCTGGTGCTTAACCTGCAGCAGAAGAACGGAGGGGTCAAGAACGGGAAGAGCCCGCTGGGGGAGGCACCGGAGCCCGACTCGGATGCCGAGGTTGCAGGGGCTGGGAAGCCACGTCTCTCCGAGGTCACCCCTGAGGGCTACCCCTTGGAGCCCCTGGGGGCCCTGGAGCAGAAGGCGGCCTCCTCCGTCGTGTCCTACGTGCGCACATCCGTCTTTCTGCTGATGCTGGTGGTCTCCATGGTCCTAGTGCTCGTGTGTGCTTTCCTGATCCCCTGTCCCCCCCGAGACCTGCACAGCACGTGGAGCCGCCACCTGGGTCCCCAGGGTGGTAAGCGGCTGGAGAGGGTAGGGTGGGGGTGTTTCAGTGTGTAAAACTCTGTCGTGTATCATTCTGGAAAGTGCCTGATGACACTGAAAATATCCTTCAAGTCTTTACATGTTAATTCATGTCACCTACCATTTTTCTCACCGTGTGCAGAGATGGTTTGGAAGTTAAGATTGGACATAAGACAAAAAGATGGATTGGTATGGTTCCAAAATCTTGGGAGGATGGCTGGCTGTGATTCTACTGGTGAAGGTCTTATTTGGATGCAGAGAGGAGAAAGCCCTGGTTTGCTGGGCTCCAGATGTGCAGCTGAGGCTGGATCAGGGGAGGGCAGCGCCGAGGGAAGGAAAATTCACAGAGAAAGTGACGCTCCTGTCCCGGCCAGGCCAGAGGCCATGTAGGGCTCCTGTAGGGCACTTGGGCGGTCGCTGATTGTGGAAGCCTGGTCTAAATTGAATTTTCGAATAATTTTTTAAAATTTATTTTTTATTGAAATATAGTTGATTTGGGAGGCTTCCCTGGTGGCTCAGAGGGTAAAGAATCTGCTTGCAGTGCAGGAGACCTGGGTTCAATCCCTGGGTGGGGAAGATCCCCTGGAGGAGGAAATGGCAGCCCACTCCAGTATTCTTGTCTAGAGAATCCCATGGACAGAGGAGCCTGGTGGGCTACAGTTCATGGGGTCACAAAGAGTTGGGCATGACAAAAAGAATAGCAGTTTCACTTTCATAGTTGATTTACAATGTTGTATTAGTTCCTGCTGTACAGCAAAGTGATTCAGCTTTATCTATATAGCTTCTTTTTTAGATTCTCTCCACTATGAGCTATCATAGGATATTGAGTATAGTTCCGTGTGCTCTACAATAGGACATTGTTATTTGTGAAATAATTTCTTTTCCAGAAAAAGAGAGTTGCTTTCTTGCAGTTACTTTTTTTCCCCTGCTCTTAATGGTTGGAATGGTGCTAACCAAGTAATTCTGGCTATTTTGACTCATTTTGGAGCAGGTTTCTTTATTTTTATTATATTTTTTATTGAAGGAAAGATTCTTTAAATTTTACAGTGCTTTACCGTTTTCAGAAGTTTCTCACCTATAGTTTCCTATAATCCCATAATAACCTCTTTTTAAAAAATCCTCTATGTTGCTCTGCCCATCTTTCCTCTTAACCACTGATAACCATTAGTTTGTTCCCTGTAGCTGTGAGTCTGCTTCTTTTTCTGTTATAGTCACTGTTTTGTTGTATTTTTGAGATTTTACATATAAGTGATCCTGTACAGTATTTGTCTTTTGTCTGCCTTATTTCATTTAGCATAATACCCTCCAAGTCCATCCATGTTGCTGCAAATAAGAAATTTCATTTTTTTATGACTGAGTAGTATTCCATTGTATATATGTATGCATATTTGTATACAGGGTTTATATCTTTTATTTTTAAACTTTTTATTATGTATCAGGATATATAACCAATTAATAATGTTGTAATAGTTTCAGGTGAACAGCCAAGGGACTCAGCCATACCTACAGATGTATCCATTCTCTCCCACACCCTCCTTCCATCCAGGCTGCCACATAATTTGAGCAGAGTATTGTGCTGTATCTTTATTTAGATTCTTGTTGGTTATGCACTTTGAATATAGCAGTGTACCACATCCTAACTTTATCCATTCCTGTCGATGGACACTTAGGTGGTAAAGCAGGTTTCTTTAACACAACTTACTCTGAATCAAGTCTGGAGATCCCATCTAACTGTTAGTGTTGAGTGGTCCCGTCTCTTGTAAACTGTACCATGCAGAAGGGGCTCAGAACGCACAAGCCCAACTGTGGCACTTTGGCGGACTGGCTGTTGTGTGTTGAAGGCGTTTGAACAACAGCAGGTGCAAGAGGGCCGCTGGCCTTCGAGCCTTCCTAAAAGCAGGAGATGAAACTCCCAGGTGAAAGATGCTCTCCCTATAGCAGGAGAAAAGAACAATCTTATCACCCGAGGTTGAGGCTGAGAAAAATCTGTGTACATAGACCTTATTATTCCCCACGTGTCCTTCACCTCCTCACCTTATCCCCCTCTGTCCACCAAAGGGTTCCACTGTCTGAGTTTCCTGTCGGTATTCCTTTACTTGTGTTTAAAGTTCTGCCACATAGATTTGTATCCCTAAATGATCCATCCTTTAATTTTGCCTGTTGTTGAATGTCATATAAATATAATCATGCGGTCTTCTGTGACTTGCTTTTTTGTTCAGCATATTTAAAGAAAATGTTTGAGGTTTATCTGTTATTAAGGTACTGTCACTAGAGTTTCTTTATTTTCACCAGTAATTTTCCATGGTGTGAATATCCTGTGATTTAGCAATCCATTTTACTGCTGGCGAGGATTTAAGTGGCTTCTATTTTTTAAAAGTAAATAATACCAAAAAAAAAAAAAAATTAAGTAGTACCACTACCCTGGAGAAGGAAATGGCAAACCACTCCAGTATTCTTGCTGGGAAATCCCATGGACAGCGGAATCTGGCGGGCTACAGTCCATGGGGTTGCAAAAGAGGTCGGACACGACTTAGCAACTAAGCAGCAGCAGCAGTACCACTAAGAAGATTCTTGACTGTGCTTCCTGATGGAGTATGTAAGAATTTCCCTTGAGCGAAAACCTGGGAGTGAAATTGCAGATGGGCAGGATGTGTTGTATGTCTAGGCATGTGTGCGTGCTAAGTTGCTTCAGTTGTGTCAGACTCTTTTGCAACTCTATGCACTATGACCTGCCAGTCTTCTCTGTCCATGGGATTCTCCAGGCAAGAATACTGGAGTGAAAAAAACAAAAAAATACTGGAGTGGGTAGTCATTCCCTTTTCCAGGGGATCTTCCTGACCCAGGGATCAAACCTGTGTCTCCTGCTTTGCAGGCAGATTCTTTACCACTGAGCCACCCGGGAAGCCCACACGTCTGGGAGTTTATATTAAAGCATTTTCCATAGTGGTTGTACCAGTTTACACTTCCACCAGCCACCTGTGAATTCTCTCTGAATTTGACAGTCATCCTCTGACTGCACACTCTGTGTGTGTGTGTGTGGAGGGGTGATGCTGCCTACCTTGTCACTGCTCGGTGGAGGAGGAAGTCCAGGCTTCTGAGGACACTAGGGGTGGGGGGCTGCCCTGTGAACGCTTGGTGGAGGTAGGACTCTAGGCTTCCCTTGTGTGTGGAGGCCTGAGTGCTGCTGGGTGAGGATCAGAGTCCAGCCTCCTCACCCAGCTTCTCTGACATGACCCTGGGGCGAGAGGGGCCTTGTTACCTGCAAAGGGTTTCCACTTGGCCTGTCCTGTGGGCCCGGGTGGGGCCACAGTTTTATCTGTGGTTTTTGCTTGGAGTAGAATGGTTATTGTTGAAAACCTCTTCATCTTGCTGGGCTGCGCCTTTCCTATCCTTTGGCTGGAGACCAGCTTTTCTGGGGCCTTCCTGTGTGTCCCTGTTGGCATTTCTGGGATGCCAGCTTCTGCAGCACCCTCCCTGGGATATGTGAGGTCAAAGAAAGCCCAGGGGAACCCCCAGATTGTCCTTCCTCGGGGCTTACCATCCCCAGCCGATCTGCCTTCTCTCCACCTTCCAGAATCTTCTCACATTTGACTTACGTTTAATGCCCAGGGATTCTAGCTGTCCTTGGTGAGAGGCACAGGCATAACTGGGTCTGTGTACCTCATCTAGGAGCTGAGGTCTGCCTGGTTTTTATGGAGCATTCGCTGTCCAGCCTGGAGCAGGGAGCTGGTCTGTGTCACTTGCTGAGGGCTCTGTGTCTCTGTGTCCATCAGGCGGGGACCTGTCACCGTTGGACCTGGCGGATGTAAATGGAGATGGCCTGCGAGACGTGATCCTCTCCTTCGTGCCGTCAGGGAACGGGAGTGCAGCCGGTAAGAGGGTGGCTTTTGGAGGCCTGGGTGGGAGGAGCTGGTTGATTGGAGGGTGTGAGATAAGGGAGGCCTTGGGGTTGTGAGCTGATGAGCCTACAGTGAGGAGAAAGCCCTTGGCGATCCCTCGTACCCGATGAACCTGGTCATCCCTAGATAAGATATGATACACAGCCCCACTTCTGCCTGTGCCTCTCACTAAGGGCAGCTAGAACCCCTGGGCATTAAACGTAAGTCAAGTTCATGCAGGAGCTTGTACATAATGCCTGTTGGAAGAAGTCATGGCAAGTGAGAGCTGCAGGGCACTTTCAGTGGCNGTAGAGAGCATTAGAAATATCTTCCCAGGGCTTGTTCAATATGTGGAAGCAATTTGGGTATAATTTTTTTTTTAATGGGAAGAACCTCTAGCCTAGAAATTGACTTATATGATTGAACTTTTAATTATATTTATATATTTTTTCTGCTTATGACTGATCAGCTTTTGAAGTAAAAACTCCCCCCATTCACTTTTTAGAGAGTTTTTTTTAAGTCATTTGGTATTTTGCATGGTTTGCTACATATCAGGACTCAGTGGTAAGGCCATGAGTTTAGACATAAGATGGACCAGCCTGATTTGGTTATAGATTATAAAAAATAATAATAAAGTGACACATAGTACTTTCTATGTGCTATGCACTGTTGTATATACATATTATGAATGGATTTATCCTTCAGTGTTCCTATACGACAGACTAATGTTATTACCCCTATTTGCAGATGGGAAAAACTGAGGGATAGTTAGGTGAAGGAACTTGCCTGAATCCCCACAGCTGGCAGTGATAACACTGGGATCCAAATTGTACAGCCTGGAGATTCTGGGGAGTTCGTGACCTTGACCCTTATGTCAGACTGCTGTGCCCGTAACCCCAGCCAATTGATTCAAAGATCTGTGCCACTGGATGTGAGGAGGACTGCGTTTCTTGTATAACCTGCTGTGCTCCTTACATAGAGCTGCACTGGTTCTGTTGAGCTAACAAGGAGAGTGGTCTCTGCCTCAAGGAGTCGTGGTCTGATAGAGAAGGGATTACCCATCACCACCCAGAAAAAGATGAGTCACACAGTTGATGTGGAGTTGGTAGGGACGAGAAGCGGGAAGGACAGCCGAGTCTGTTAACGAGAGCATCCCTGGGAAGTCTGGGACATAACATGTATTGCCACGATTTACCATGTAAATTGCTGCTCTGGCAACAAGGTCTGAAAGAGTGAGCCAGTTTATTACTTGCTTTTACCTTGTTTGTTTATCTCAATTTTTTGACCACATCATGTGGCATGTGGGGTCTTTGTTCCCTAACCAGGCATTGAACCTGTGTCCCCTGCAGTGGAAGCTTGGAGTCTTAACCACGCCACGCTCCCAGAAAGTCTCCTTGGTTGTATATATTTAATTAACAGTTTCAAGGACTAGGCACAGTGAAGCTGTAAAACCTACATGTCCAGTCCTTAATAGCTGTTGCTAGAAGTGGGGAAGTGAGTTGGGCCGTCTGCCCGTCCTGAAAGTGAATGTGAAACTGGCAAGAGCGAACATGATGCTTCTGATAGGGTTGCTGTGTGACGTAGAAGATTGTTTGTTAAGGAAGTGGGCTGCATTTATCCTTTATCAGCTGTCCTTGGACCTCAGTACTAAGTTTGCCCAAGTATTCTTGCCTACCGGATCAGCTGAGTCCATGGAACTCCAGACCAGGGGACCTCCTGATATCATCGCTATGTGTCATCTTCCGGTTTAGTTTTAAAAAAGATTTTTTTCTGCTCTCAGCATTTGCTAGCAGTGATTACAATTCAGGCACTTTGCTTCCTTCTCTCCACATATTCCACATCAGTCTTAATTTTCGTGTTTTTTGGCCACACCATGCAGCATGTGGGATCTTAGTTGCCCAACCAGGGATTAAACCACCTGTATTGGAAGTTCGGAGTCTTAACCACTGGGGCGCCAGAGAGGTCTCTAGATCATTCTTGAATTTTTGAGCATAACCTTGCCTTCTGGGTTGTTTGTTTTGTTTCCAACCACTCCTTTTTCATATTCTTGATTTTGCTCCTTTTCTTCAGAAAGCAGTTGACTGCTTTATGTGCCAGGTGCTTTGCAAAGCGCTGAGGATGCAGAAATGAATGTGACAGGCTTTAGCCTTTAGCATACCCCTGCTTAGCAGGACTAAGGTGACGGACATGTCAATAGACAGGTTGTGAGAGTGAAGGTGCACACAGGTTGCCTGGAGGTCCTGGCAACTCACCTTACATGAGAGATATGTTGAACAGATGTGACAGGTGCCCCATTCGCAGACCTTTTTCCCAGAAATATGGGGGGGAGCTGAGCTGTCTCTTGTGTGCTTTTAGGCATCTCCAGACCGCCTGCTGTCCTCGTGTGCCTTTCGGGGATGAACGGCAGCACACTGTGGTCTAGTCCCCTCCCCGAGGAAGCCCGAGATATTACCTGTTTGGATCTGACACCAGGGGACATGGCCAAAACCGTCTGCCTGGTGACGGGGACACACAAGATGCTCAGTGCGTTCAATGGGACGTCAGGTAAAGATCACTGGCCACGAGAGGGCCCTGCTCCTGGGAGCCCTCATCTTCAGTTAGAGCAGTCTGGTAGGGAAGGGACCGTTCCACTCTCCCATCTCTCCCATGGTGGGAGGTCTGATCTCTGCTCTGGAAGGTGGATATTAAGGGAAATAAGAGAAAGGGTTTAAGTAGAGTAGCACATCCATGGTTCAACCTGTTTGGTGATAGGATAGGGCTAAACTGAGTTATCCAAACAGAAACTGCCCCAGGGCTTTCGGTTTTGAAATAATCTCCCAACTGTGTTCTTTGTACGGAAGACAGTGGAGCTTTGTCTCTTTGTATTTGATATATAATAAGGGTTCACATGTGAACTTGGGCATTAACCTGTTAAAAATAGGCCAGTGAAAAAACTTAAGGTTTGTGGACACGTGTTGGTTTGGCCTCTTCTCATCACATTCAGAAATATGTGACAAAAGAGATAGAAAAAAAATCAAGTATTATGAAGGCTCCTTACAGAGTCTTACACTTCCAGTGTGTTCTTAACCTTGGACCAAATAAAGCTGGATAAGTAGCCTCCTTCCTAGCTGTAAAGATTGGAGTCTGGGAATGGGGTTCTTCTGAGTGAAAGAAAAATTTTGCATATGAGTTAACTCTAGAATTGAAGTCATCTTTTAGGGTTTCTCCTTACTCCTCTGAACATGTGCCTGAAGGAGTGGGTTGGGCTTCTGTTTGACTGTCCTTGGAAAGTTCCTTAGTAGTTGGAATCATCTTTAACAGATCAATTCCTCCATTCCAGACAAGGGGGCTTCTCTTTCTTGAACAAACTTCATCATGTCTCTATTACCTAAAAAAACCAGGTGTTGGGTTATTACATGGACTCGATAGCCAGATACTTGCAGATTTCAGTTCACACTCCCTGCTGCCTTTCTCCACAGGAAGATACAAACTAAAGGGAAGAGTATGTAGGAGTTTCTGTCTGTCACTCAGCCCGTTGAGTCTCTTTTCTGGCCTGGGAGCTTAGCATCTGCCTTTTGTAGAGGCAGAATGTGCTTGTTGTGATCAGCATATTGATCCTTCCCCAGGGAAAGCCATGTGGACTTTAAACCCAAGCTACTTATCCAACGGGACGCTGGCCGCCCCGGCCGTGGTGCTGCCGGACGTGGATGAAGATGGTGTTAGAGACCTCGCGGTTCTGGCCTTTGGGGAGTTGCAGGTATGTGCCATGCTCAGCGGTCCTGTCTCTTACAGGGAAGGCAACTTTGGTCACTTCCTAGTGTCATTATTAGAAACGCTGCTTGAAATCACCTCGTCACAAGGGCTTCAGTTCAGTTCAGTCACTCAGTCGTGTCCAGCTCTTTGTGACCCCATGAATCGCAGTACTCCATCCCTCCCTGTCCATCACCATCTCCCGGAGTTCACTCAAACTCACATCCATCGAGTCGGTGATGCCATCCANATGTCCATAGTTAAAGTGCAACGTGTTGCACCAGTCCATTTTAGGGTTGGTAGATGTCATCAGATGAAGAGGCATCACATGTGATTGTTGTCAAAGATATTCACAGACTTGGAGAAAGTCCTTTCCTTGAAGTGGAGATGTCCACGACGAGAAGCCTTCCACTGATGAAGATAATCTTTATAACATCCTTAGCCTGTTCACTACAATAGAGAAAAGCCTTATTCTCAAGCCAGAGAGGGGGGAACACAGTAGGGCCATGCCTCAAGGACTGAGTACCCTCCCATCCCCTGCCTATGAAGCGTCTAGAAGCTTATATAAGGGAAGGGCTCACAGTCAGGTGTCAGTGATGAGGAACAAAATGGGTAAGATCTAAGTCTCTTTGTCATGCATTTTTTCAAAGACAGTCTTAGACTGAAGTCAATAACCCAGCAACTGACTCTGGCAGTTGGGATGGCTCAGCGGCCTTCTTTCTGATAGGCAAGTACAAGGGGAAGGGTGTTGTAAGGGTAACCACCAGATAGGTGATGTATTTAGCATAGAGTGCAAGGAAAAANGAAAAACCATAGCCTTGACTAGATGGACCTTTGTTGGCAAAGTAATGTCTCTGCTTTTGAATATGCTATTAGCTTTCAATAAATTCTCTTTGTGAGTTCAGGTGAATAAATTGCCAGTATGAACCCATTCACCTGGTTCCATTGATGTGCATGGTGGAGCTTGGGAGCCAAATAGGTCTGTGTTTGAATTCCCTCTCTACTGCTCTGTGCTCTTGGTAAACCACAGAGCTTGTCCCAGCTCTGGTTACATCAAATGTAAAGTGGAGATGTTATTCTACTTGCAGGATTGTTATGAAAATTAGAACTAACATATTTCAAATGCCTGGAGTGGTACCTATTTTTCACCAAGAGTATGTATTGTATTGTTGATTTTACAGTGGAGCTTTGTCTCTTCGTATTTGACATTCAAGGGTTGACATATGAACTTGGGCATTAACCAGTTAAAAATGTGTCAGTGAAGAAACTAAGGTTTGTGGAGGCATGTTGGTTTGGCCTCTCATCATCTCCTCGCATTCAGACATAAGTGACAAAAGGAATGGGAATATATTAATATGTTTAACTTTTATTGCAACTATAAATCAGTGAGAAAGACTGATAGAAAGTCCATAGGAGATATATATATATATATATATACACCTGTAAGTGAAACAAGTAATAACAACAGGGGCCAGAAAAAAAAGAGTTGTTGTTTAGGCTGTGACTGCAGACTGATTCTGGTACAGTAGTCCCTAAATTTTGCTCTTCAATTTTTGCTTTGTTGGAATTCCAGTGCCTGGCAACCAGCTATTCTCTGCACAGATAAAATAATAGTATGTTCCCTAAATCACAGGAAAGACTATATTAATGGCCAGAATTGTCTCAGTCTTAAGTTTTCGTTCTGGAAGCTTTTCTCAGAACTTCTCTCAGACTTTCTCTTAGACTTTTTTGTGGACTGTCTAGCCTGAATCTGCCAGAAAAGGCTCATGGACAGAAGAATTGAACAACTGGCCAAGAATATTTGTGGACAAATATGTCTATAGAACATTGTAGCTTATTGTAATTTGACTAGGCCTCATGGTTTTTGTAATGCATACATGGAATGGAGTTATTAGTACAAAATATGCAAATGAAGTTATATAGAATGGAATTAAATTTGCCAGTACTTTATGGTTTTTTTGTCAAGAGAACCATAAACTAACTCAGAGTGCCCTACCAGTCACAAGTTTCAGGAGCCCTGCCCTAGTACTTCAGATGATACTTTATGTTCATGAGGTGAGAGAAAAGAAGAGAGATCGTGAGGGAAATTTCCAAAGATGACTCACTTTTAGGGGTCCTTTCTGTTTGTTTTTCTTCAGTTGGCCAGTTGTTCTCAGAGAAGATTGAACCAAAATGTCTAGAATTCTGCACATAATCTTTTTTCATTCTGGTCGCTGTGAATAAAGAGACTGGGGAGTCGGGAACATTTTAACGATTCCATTCATCAGGGAGTGAATCTCAGAAGGTTCATCTGTCAGGGAGTGGGGAGTATGGGGAGTTTATTTATTTTTTTTTAAGAAAATATGGTTGTTGGCAGAAGTACAGCAAAACAACAGACAGATTTACATGTCCTGAACAAGGTTATAAATCTTGGCCTTGACTCCTCCATCTGGCTTCTTGCTGGCCAGCAGCAGGGGACAGGACGATGGTTCGGACCTGACTGAGGGGCCCTCCATGCTGAGGAGGCTCNCAGCAAAACAACAGACAGATTTACATGTCCTGAACAAGGTTATAAATCTTGGCCTTGACTCCTCCATCTGGCTTCTTGCTGGCCAGCAGCAGGGGACAGGACGATGGTTCGGACCTGACTGAGGGGCCCTCCATGCTGAGGAGGCTCTGTTAGAAGAGTTGACTTCTCACCTAGTCCTACTCTGTGCCTTTTTTTTTTTTGGTGGGGTGGGGGGGTTAGGGCTGTGGATGTGGACCAGTCTCCATTCTGTCTGGAAAGTGATAGGCAGGAGTAGCAAAGTCTTGGAGAAGTGGTGGGTTCAGAGCCATCACTTCATCTTCATACTGACCTTTCTGACTTCTGTACCAGCGACAAAGAATCCGAGGAACACGCTTGCTGTCTGCTGTAGGCATGGAAGGGGGAATGAGGCGTGTCAGGTCTTTGACTTCGAGGGGCAGCATTCTTAGATCTGGGCTTAGAGTGAGGCAGCCTTGGGACGTCTGGACCCGGCTGGGGTTAGAGAGCGCATCTGGGCTACCACGTCACTGATGCATTGTTCCAGACACGTGGGCAGCCATACCCTCCGAGTCCTCAGGCTGATGGCAATAGCACTGATTTGTGACAGTTTATTTCATTCTTGGTTCGCTCTAGAAAATTCTGTCTTATGGGTGAGAAATCTGCTTTCTCCTAGCATCCATTCATTGTGCCCACATCAGCCCCATAGAACACTCTGAATTAATCTAATCCTCTTCTATATGGACGATCTTTTGCTGGAAGCCTGGTTCCTCTGAAGCCTGCTACTGTCAAGGCTAGAAAACAAGAGGAAGTGTTAGTCTCTCAGTCGTGTCTGACTCTTTGTGACCCCATGGACTGTAGCCTACCAGGGTCGTCTGTCCGTGGAATTCTTCCGGCATGGATACTGGAGAGGACAGACATTCCCTCCTCTAGGGAATCCTTCCTGACCCAGGGATCGAACCCAGGTCTCCTACATTTCAGGCAGATTCTTTACTGCCTGAGCCACCAGGGAAGCCTGAATAGCTAGTTTCTCATACTGTTCCTCATGCAACATGATCCAGACCCCTTCTTTCTTGATTTCTTTTTTCACTCCACTTTGTCTGTATTTCTTTTATGTGATACCCATAAATGAAAACAGTATTCTGTTTGTAATATAACCAGTTATATAAAATAAAGAAATTGTTACTTCTTCTGATATTGACTCCATATATGTATAAATGCAACCAAAGATGGTGATAAACCTTCCTGTTTTTGTTTATAATCAGTTAAAACACCCATATCTTTCCCACTACTTCCATTCTTTTTTCCTTTCAGTTTTATTGAGATATAGCTGACATATAGCACTGTTTAAGATGTCACAGCAAAATGATTTGACTTACATACATCATGAAACGATGACCACAATAAGTCTAGTGAACATCCGTTATCTCATACTGATGCAAAATTAAAGAAATAGAAAAAATTTTTCCTTGTGATTAAAACTCTTAGGATATATGACTTATAACTGTTAATCATATTTATTATGTTGTACATT
>SJYV01004540.1:32525-91090 GCA_006410875.1 Neotragus pygmaeus | reverse complement strand
TTAACCTGCAATACTATGTTCATTCCTGGTGTACATCATACAGATTTGATATTTCTATATATTTCAAAATAATCACCACAGTAAGTCTTGTTACCATGAAATATCCATGTCTTTTAATTAACAGGCCAATTTTCTTCTTCCAGATTTGGACCCCTCTTCCAGCCCAAGACTTTTTGGAATTTTCAGTTTGTCATACAACATACTAGCTATTTTTCTCAGCTTTGTGATAAACCTGAATTCTGTTCATTCATGTCTTTGATAAAAGAATGAATAATAGGAATAAGATAACAGCTGGGTGAAGTGACATTCCGCCAAAACTCCCTCTGGGTTGGCGTTGGCCCCTTCTTGGGGAACACTGAGAAGCATATCTCTTTATCTTGTCCATAAGTATTCATGACAATAAACTCAGTCAAAAGCTTTACTGAAATCGAGACAGCAATGTAGTCCTTGTATTTCTCAACCAGTGCCTCTATTCCCAAAAGAAAACCCTCTCGTGCAGGGGTTGGCAAACCATGGCATGCAGGCCAAGTTTGGCCCACTGTTTGTTTTTGTAAATAAAGTTTTATTGTCATGCCTATTCATTCACATATTGTCTGTGGCTGCTTTTTCACTAGAGTGGTGGAGTAGAGTAGTTGCTGCAGAAACTACCCGGCTGGAAAAACATAAAATGCTTACTGTCTTGCCCTTCCCAGAAAAGGTTTGCTGATGTCTGCTTGCAAGTGAGGTTGATCGTGGCCTGGCCGGACATTCTCATGGGACCAAATATTGCTGGGGATTTATGGGTATAGGGGTGGGTAGTGACTGGTGGGTCCTGTATGTAGCTCTAGGCTAGAGTTCAGTGCTTCAGGAGACTGCTCGTCAGCAGCAGCTGTACTTTGGAGAAACTGCCCAAATCACCATGCAGGTGCCCTTGGCTTGTATCTAACAAGGGAATGGGGCATTTGCTTCACTTTCTAAAGCAGGTGTGGCCTTGGGCTTTTCAACTTTGGGAGGTGTTTCTGACCCCTTAGCTAACGAGAAGGAATGACATGACCTGATTCGGTAACAACAGGATTTCTATGGACTCAACCCCAGTCTTTCACTTTATCAGCAGGATCTGTGTTTTCTGCTGGTGTCTGGCCGGACAGGGAGCCTCGTGGGCCGACCTGTGAAGTACAACATAGTGAGAGTGGGCAACCTGATTGGTCCTCAGGTTTACATCACCACCAGCGGGGCCGCCTACATCCTGTTTGGCTTTGGTAAGAAGGGAGGCTCGTTTTTGCCGCTGTCCCCATGGGTGTGTGGTGGTCTCCCTGGACGATGGGGAGAAAGCCTGGAGTCTCTGACACCAACCCTCTGTCACCGCCTCTGCCAGGGACCCTCTGCCACACGGTATTCACTCTGCTGTCCCTGGCCGCCTTCTCCAATGAGAAGACTGCCCAGCATCTGCTTAGCCACCTCCCTACTGGCTCCCTGTGTGAATCCCTCTCTCCTCCCAGGCTCTGGGTCTCCCACTCCTGTCCTCCCCCTGGGAAAGTTCTATTGAGTTCAGCTTCTCCATGTTGGTTCTTCTGTGCTGTTAGGTAATATCCAGGCTGTCGCCCTGCGGGATATTTTCATCCAGGCCCAAAATCGAGACAGCTTACCACCTTCCCTGCAGATAGAGGAACCTGAGTGGGAGAAGCAGAGATCCGTCAACCTGTCTGAGCTCATTGATGTTTACAGGTGGGCAGCCGTCTGGTCCTGCCATGGTGAGACCTGAGCCCACGCTTGCCTGGAATCTTGGTGTCTGGTGGGCTGGCAGACACATGGGCAGAGGTTTGGGGGTAAAAATGGTGCCTGGCCTTTGTGGACCACCTCCTAATCTGGTTGCAGGGAATTACAAATGCTCTTCTCCTGGCAACATAATGTGTTGATGTCTGTGTGTAGGTGATCACTTTGCACACAGCGGGCAGAGAAGGGTATTTGTTTGGGGTGGGAGTCAGAGCAGGGCAGTTGAGACTGGGGAACCTCAGGTAGGGAAATGGGATTTATTTAACAGAACTGCTTGTAAAACTCTGCTGAAGGATCAGCCTTGCTGCATTCCTGTGTTTTTCTCTTAAAAAAATCATTGTGACAGAGGAAAAAAATAACATCCATGAAATCTTTTTTTTTTTTACCTCATTTTTTTTTCCTAACTAAAAGCTTCTTATTTTTCATATGCAGTGGATGTTATCCATTTCACCCTGGGCCTGGGTAATAATTATCTTTGTTATTTTTCTACCAGAAGCTTCAGATCACCTTCTAGCATTTTCTTTGTTGTTGTTTAGTGCTAAGTTGTGTCTGACTCAGTCCTATTCAACTCCTTGCAACCCCATGGACTGTTGCCCCCCAGGCTCCTCTGTCCATGGGATTTCCCAGGTAAGAATGCTGGAGTGGGTTGCCATTTTCTTCTCCAGGGCATCTTCTTGACCCAGGGATTGAACCCATGTCACTTGCATTGCAGGTGGATTTTTCACTGCTGAACCACTGGGGAAACCCAGCATTTTCTTAGGCAGTATCATATTGTGTTAGTGCATTTGACACATGTTAAATAGAGTGGTCCTAGCAACTTCACTTTCACGCATTGGAGAAAGAAATGGCAACCCACTCCAGTGTTCTTGCCTGGAGAATCCCAGGGATGGTGGAGCCTGATGAGCTGCCGTCTGTGGGGTTGCACAGAGTCGGACACGACTGAAGCGACTTAGCAGTAGCAGCAGCAGCTGTACAAAAGAAGAAATATTGGGCTGGTCAAACAGTTCATTCGAGTTTTCCCTTAAGATCTTACAGAAAAACCCAAATGAACTTTTTGCCAACCCAATAATTTGATGAAGTGTCAAGTGTGAGCTGGTGCTGAAGCTCCAATATTTTGGCCCCTTGATGGGAGAAGCCAACTCATTAGAAAAGACCCTGATGCTGGGAGAGATTGAGGGCAGGAGGAGAGGGGGGTGACAGAGAATGAAATGGTTAGATAGCATCACTGACTCAATGGACATGAGTTTGAGCAAACTCCGGGAGATGCTGAAGGACAGGGAAGCCTGGCGTGCTGCAATCCATGGGATCACAGAGTCGGATACAACTTAGTGACTGAACAGCAACGACGACGAGAGTATGAGCTGCTGTCCAGGCTTAATGACAGTTTCAGGCATCCTGCCCCGACCTCTGGCTCCTTCCCTGTGATTGTTCTCAGCTCTGTTATCTTTCCAGAACATCCACTGTGAGGGGCACTTTTCTTGTCTTTTCATTCTGAAATTGCATAAATTTTCTAGGGCTCCTTGATTTCTAAAGAAACCAGGAAAAAGAGATTCAAATGAAACAGCAAGAGTGCCCCTCTTTAAAAAAAAAAATTTTTTTTTTGGCTACACCATGTAGCATGTGGGGTCTCACTCCCCCTACCAGGGAGTGAACACATGTCGCCTGCATTTTAAGCATGGAGTCTTAACCACTGGGCCACCAGGAAAGTCCCAAGACAAGATACTGGTAGGAGACTAATGCAAGGGTCTGTACAGACATCTGCACTTAGAGGATTAGCCAGAATATGTGGGCAGGAATTTCACCCCAGGCTGAGACTGTTGGGTCTCTCGTTTAACTCAGCGATGGGGTGGAGCTCCTCCAGATGGTGAAGGCGCCGGATTCCAACAGCAGCAACCTCCTGATCACAACCAGACAAGGCCTCGTCCTGCTTCGGGGGCAGAACCTCACCCCTTCCTGGACCTTGGGCCTCCAAGGCCTGCACAGGTTAGTGATGTGCTCCTACTTGCTCAAAACGGCCCAGAACCATTGCTTGATGTTAGTATCTGGAGCCGGTGCAAGGGGAGGAGGGTCCCATTCTCCCCTTTTGGTCCTTCACTTCCCATCACTCACATTACTTTCACTTGCAGCCAGCCTACTCCGGGGTATTTCACGGATGATGAGACGATAGATTTCCTTCTGCAGATACCGAATGGAGTTGGGATGAAAAAGGTAAAACCTGGGGATGAAGATGAGTCAGAACATATATCCAGGATGAACTTGGTGTCCAGGCCTGTGCTTGGCATCGTGAAGAATAGAAAGAACCTTAAAACACGGTCCCTTCCTTCCAAGAACTCCAAGTGTAGCTGGATGGGTAAAATGAACAGTCGCAATGCAGTGCCAGCATCACAGCAGCAGCAGCTTTTCTCGCTGCCCTGCTCCTTGTGTAGCAGTTCCTTGTGGATTCTCAGTGTCCACGTGCTTTCTGAAGTCTCTTGCTGGGGAAAGGCTGGTATCAGTAAATACACCGCTTCAGTTTATATCCTGAGATTTCAGAGAAGGTGGGCCAGCTGGGGCGGTGGGTTGTCATGGAAGACTTCATGAAGGAGGGAAAGGTTATCAGGGCCTGGCAGTTGAATTGCATTTCTAGAAGTGGGGCGGATCCACTCAGGAGCTCCAGAGGCCCTGAGATGGATGGTGGAGTGTATTCCAAGGTCACCAATGTTGTCGTTTGGTTGCTAAGTCGTGTCTGACTCTCTGCAACCCCATGGACTGTAGCCTGCCAGGCGCCTCTAGCCGTAGGATTTCCCAGTCAAGAATACTGGAGTGGTTGCCTTGTTCTCCTGTAGGGCATCTTCCCGACCCAGGGATTGAACCCAAGTCTCCTGCAGCTCCTGCATTGCAGGCAGATGCTTTGCCCGCTCAGCCATCAGGGAAGTCCCTGGAATTTTGGCAAATGGGAAGCTGTTTTGTTCTAGAACTGTGCGATATGAGGGATTTGGGGTGATGAGGAAATATGCATGCAGCCAGGGATTTTGAATTTCCCTTAATTACCTTTTGAGAGATACAGCTGAGTGAATTTTCTCTTATTTATTTTTTGCCTGTTCAGAGTTTGCTCGTTTAAATTTGAAGCTCCCCTTGGTCTGAGCTGCACCTGCCAGGACGCACATGGCAGAGTCAGACTCTAAAGCACAGGGGACAGGACTGCACTGTCACCTGATCGTGTTCCCCGAACTGTGGTTGGCCACGGTCACCAGCAGGAAGGGACAGAGACGAGGCGTGGGTTTTAGCTCCTCCACAGTGGAATGGCTGCTCTGCCCAGGACCGCCCCCAAGTACAGGATAATCGGTGTCTCTTCCGGTCTCTGAGCCTCCGTTTCCTCATCTGACGACGAGAGGAGGCCTTGAAGATTTATAATGTCCCCTCCCACCGGAATTCTTCCGTCCTTTAGGCTCCGTCTAGACTTCTGGTTGTTGTTGTTCAGTTGCTAAGTCATGTCCGAATCTTTGTGACCCCATGGACTGCAGCACACCAGGCCCCCACGTCCCTCTCTGTCTTCCAGAGTTTGCCCAAGTTCATGTCCTTGCCCAGACTCCTGGACCTAGTTGTTATGTAACGTTCCCTGAACGCCCCATTGTTTGCATCTGGTTTAAGCTCCATTAATGTGTGTGGTGTTTGCGTGTCTGTGGGTTTTTGTCTGGTTTTGTGTTTGTCCGTTTTGCTGTCTCTCTGAGGATGGGTCATACTCATCGCCTTCTCTTCTGCAGGTGATGGTGGTGGACGGAGCCTCTGGCCTGGTCACATGGAGTTACAGCATCCCGTGTCACATGAAAGAAACTCCGGCCACGTCAGCAGCCACTGTGGAGCAGAAATCTGTCTTCCTCTTCTGGGCTGAAGGGCTGTCAGCTGCATCGCCCAATCCCGTGAGTGAGCCTGATGTCAGATGGCACCTGCTCTTGAGGCTGACTGGGTCTGGAGGTCTTATTAGACCTGCTCTCTTCAGAGTGGCTGTGGGTAGAGACAGTGACCTGGATGGGTGGGAAACCCAGAAGGGAGGGCGCGTGTGTGTGCATAAGGCCGATTCGCTTCACTGTGCAGCAGAAACCATCTCAGTGTTGTGAGGAAACCACGTTGCTGTTTCTAGTCGCTAAGTCATCTCTGACTCTTCATCGGCTGAAGACGAAGGTTCCCCTGGAGGTTCACGGGAGAGACGTTCTGATGTGCAGAAGGCAGATTCGAGAACAGATTTCTTTTTGATTTAATTAGTTACTTAATTTTTGGCTGTGCCGGTCTTAGTTTCTGTGCGGGCTTTTCTCCAGCTGGAGCGAGTGGGCGCTCCTCTCAGTTGCAGTGGCTTCTCATGCGCTCTAGGGTGCATGGGCTTTAGTAGTTGCAGCACGTGGACTCAGTAGTTGTGGTTCCTGGGCTTGAGAGCACAAATTCAGTAGATGTGGTGCACGGGCTCAGCAGTTACTGCACTCTGGCATGTGGGATCTTCCCAGACTAGGGATTGAACCCACATCTCCTGCACTGGCAGGCAGGTTCTTCACTACTGAGCCACCAGGGAAACCCTGAGAACATCTTCAGTGCTATCCTGAGGGGCTTTAATGGAGTTGAGGAGATGGGGGTGCTGCCTCTGCCGGGTGCCAGGGGGCTTTGAGTAAGACTCACTCTGATTTTGTTCAGTTAAACCNATTCACCATTGCAATGAAAAGAATAAAATACTTAGGAATATATCTACCTAAAGAAACAAAAGACTTATATTTATAAAACCATAAAACACTGGTGAAAGAAATCAAAGAGGACACAAATAGATGCAGAAATATACCATGTTCTTGGATCAGAAGAATGAATATAGTGAAAATAAGTATACTACCTAAAGCAATCTATATATTCAATGCAATCCCTATCAAGCTGCTGCTGCTGCTGCTAAGTCGCTTCAGTCATGTCCACTCTGTGCAACCCCATAGAAGGCAGCCTACCAGGCTCCCCCATCCCTGGGATTCTCCAAGCAAGAACACTGGAATGGGTTGCCATTTCCTTCTCCAATGCATGAAAGTGAAAAGTGAAAAGGAAGTCACTCAGTCATGTCTGACTCTTAGCGACCCCATGGACTGCACCCTACCAGGCTCCTCCATCCATAGGATTTTCCAGGCAAGAGTACTGGAATGGGGTGCCATTGCCTTTTCACAGAACTAGATCAAATAATTTCACAATTTGTATGAAAATACAAAAAAAAAAAAAACTTGAATAGCCAAAGCAATCTTGAGAAAGAAGAACAGAACTGGAGGAATCAACCTGCCTGACTTCAGGCTCNATAGTATACCTTCCATGTTGCTGCAAATGTCGATATTCCATTCTTCTTATGGGGTACCTTCTTTCTATGCTTTTTAGCAAATGGGACTGCCAGCCCACACATGACACGGGCTCCCCAGCTAATTTTCCATCTCTACACTCACACAAGACACACCAAGTCCTCTTCCTCTTCTCCCATAGAAATATAACCTGTAGTTTCAGGCCAGTTGCATGCCACTCCCCAGGACACACAAGACAGGCATACCTCAGGAGTGGGTAAGAAACAAATTTTCCCTTGTGCGGTGAGAACAAAGTTCCAAGAGCACAACGGAGAACCCAGAGGGATGAGCTCATTCGATGGTATGGCAGGGGCTGGGGATGTCAGCGTGGCGGCTGGGCAGGCGAGAGTACCGAGATGTAGAGGACCAGCGATGCCAAAGTTGTGCTTCTTAACGACTTCTCTGTGCCTGAGACATCCTCTCCGGTCCACTACTTCTGTGAGGATGGATGCAATGCTCCCAACCTCAGGCTACTCACCATAAGACTGAACTTGCTCAACTGATTGTTGGACCAAAGCTCTCCAGAATGAAACAGGATTGCTGAGGGAGGTGCCTTTGGGGCTCCCCAGAATGGACAAGTGATGTTGGCATTCTTGGCTGCCCAGGGAGGGCTCGGGGCATGGTCAGTCCCATGCTGACCTCCCCCGTGTGGCCNTCTCTCCCCTATCCCCCCTGCTGGTCTCTCCCCTATTCCCCCCTGCTGGTCTCTGCTCTATACCCCACTGCTGGTACCTCGCCTGCCCCCTGACCTGGGCAGCAGCAAGAAAGACTGAGATGGGGATAGCACGAGCCAGCCAGAATTCTCATTTCTTCCTCATCCTACGCCTCCTGTCTCTTGTCTCCTCACACACTCCTTCTCTCTAGATGTAGTGACCATAGCGATTAACCCTGATTGGTGTGAGGTGATACCTCATTGAGTTTTGGTTTGCATTTCTCTGATAGTGAGTGAGGACTTCCCTGGTGGCTCAGAGGTTGTGAGCATCTTGTCATGTGTTTATTGGGCATCTGTGTGTCTTCTTCCTGAGAAAGACTGAAGGCAAAAGGAGAAGGGGCGGCAAAGGATGAGATGGTCAGATAGCACCACCGACTCAGTGGGCATGAACTTGAGCCGGGAGATAGTGGAGGACAGAGAAGACTGGTGTGCTGTAATCCATAGCCAAGAATCGGACACGACTTGGCAACTGAACAACAATAACATATCTTCTTTGGAGAAAAACGTCTGTCTGGGTCTTCTGCCCGTTTTTTGATTGGGTTGTTTCTGTGCTGTTGAGCTGTGAGCTGCGTATAGATTTTGGAGATTAATTATTTGTCGATTGCTTTGTTTGCAATAATTTTCTCCCATTCTGACTGTCGGAAGGGGAGCACGAGTGGTTTAAATACCCCCTCCCCTCCCCGCACCCCTCCCCCAGCCGAGAGGCTACGTCTCGGCTGACGTCATTCTGCCAGTCGTGGTCATTTTTATCGTGTTTACTGTGGATGTGCTTCGGTGTATGCCATCCTCAGCTTAGAGGAAAACTCAAGTCAGGAACGACTGAGGCCGGCAGCCTCAGCCCCCTTTCCTCTCCACTCTGCTTTCTCAGCATCTTCTCCTCACGGGCATCTTCGTTTCTGCTCTTTTATTCAGGGAAATTTCTGCTTTGCTTGCATGAGAGCCAAGCCGTTTCTGGACTTTGGCTCCTTGAGCCCAGCATGCAACAGTTCTGCCATGTACACTCCTCTTCCTTGTGGAGCCCTTGAAGCTTATTTTGAAGAGTATTTTGAGAATATGTCTCTGTAAATACTCTAGCTTTTGTAAGTGGTGAAATTCTTTCGAGTTATCTCTAGTGCTTACTTCTTCCTTCTTCTGTATGAATACGTTACTTTATCAGGTCCTCTGTTAAACGTCTGGACCATTGTTCATACAGCAGGGAATCCCCCATGAGCCGGAGGAGAACCACTTTTGTTCTGGAATAATTTTGATAAGTCATCCCTGAGTACACTCAGGTTCTCTCTTGACTTAAACCTGTGTCTTCTTAGCTTGTGTTAATAGGTTACTCGACTTTAGAGATTACAGAAAATTGGGATGCCAGATTTAAAGGGATCTGTCTGAATTGCCCACTGGTAGACATTGTGACCTGACAGAAGGTGAGCCGCCAGAGCTCTAAGCAACCATGCTGCCCAGCCTGGAGACTGGTCTTTTAACCAGGTTTCTGCCCTCCCATCCCCTCTGCCTTAAGTCCCTGAAAGCAAATTTGGTTCTAGCTCTTTGAAAGGCATGTATGGGTCCAGCTTATTGTAAACTTAGGGGAACAATTAGAAGATATCCAGGAGCATGAGACTGATTCCAGATTCACTTCCAGGGTTTGAATCTGCCTGGCTAGAAGGGTGTAGGGTCAAGTTTGGTCTAGGAGAGAGTTCTAAGGACTAATTCACAGTCAGCTGAATACCTAAAGCCTGAGGGGCCATCCTGTGGCCCAGGGCTGGGCCACCTTGGGCCCTGCCACGTGGAGGCTTCCTGGGAAGCCACCCACTTTGGGCAAGAGTCAAATGCAGAGTTGTTTACTGAGGATCTGGTTTGAGATCCTGTTGAGAGCAGGAGAGTGTATTTATGCTGGGCATGTCCCAGAAATACATCAGTAGCAGTCAGGGGGAAAAAAGTCCCTAAATTCTTTGTGGTGTGTTTGCAAACCAACTTAACAGAGACTGTTTTGACCCTGATCAGTTTGAATCTCTCTCTGGCTAAAACAGCAGGACACAGGTTTCCTCTTTCTCTTGCAGCCAGTACAGTGGGGTGTACATGGTGGATGAAGATCGAGGAAGCTTCATCTGACCGGTGTGGGTGCTGGGCTGTTGTCAAACATGTCCCTGAACTTCCTTCTCTTCTCAGGCAACCCCCTGACCAGACGTCTAAGACAGGAAGGGCTCATCTCCTCCCCTGCACTCCACTCGGGGTGCCAGCAGAGCCCATCAACCACTACTTAGACACGGTACTGACTTCTGAGAACACAAGCCTGTTCCTTCTCCCAGCATCTCCTTTTTACGTCCCTTATGAACCCTCCACCCTAGATAACATCTTCCCCACCATCCCCACCCCCCCAGAGGGTCCCTGCCACCTTTCCTNTACGTTGTCAGGAAGCACTATTTAAAATGTGAATTGTTACAGAACAAATAAACACTGTATAGGAGCATACGTGTGTGCTGCTCACATTCTTTCCAGCCGTCAAGGACGGTGTGTTCTCCCTGATGGAAGAGAGAAGGGGCGAGGGGGTGGATGTGAGCCGGGGTCTCAGGAGTGTCAGCTGCAGCCTGGTCTCGGGAAGCATCCCTTGGGTTCTCCACTGGGGAACCCCTGTCCTGTCTGCATGGCCTCAGTGGGCTGGTTTTTTTGTTTTTGTTTTGCTGCACCCACTGCTTGTCTGATATCTCAGTTCCCTCACCAGAGATTGAACCCAGGCCATGGCACCGAAAGCCGGGCATCCTAAGCATTAGGCCACCAGGGGACTTCAGGGGAGCTGTTTTGGGGGTGGCCTGTCCCTGCAAGCTGTGGGAGCCATCTCGTGTGTCCTGGTCTCCTGGTCTCTCCAAGGATAATGTGTAATTAACATAGTAATTAACATAGTGTGATGTGGTCCCTACCACGTGGGTGCAGGACGCTGTGGCAGGCAGCGTGGAGGACACCCGCTCTACATGGCATACATAGCTCCTAGTACTGCCTCCCAGTGCGTGGCTTTAAAGTCAAGTGCGCCACGGCTGAGCTGAGCCCCTACCAACCAACCATCTCTGTTCTCCTGACCAGCCTGATTGCCCCTAAAGGGTAGGATCTCTACTTTACTCCTTTTTTAATCTCCCAAAACCCAGCACATAACAATCGAGTCGAGAAGAACTTCTGAGTGAGATGTGGGGTAGGGGGCAGTGGAGCAGTGGACTGAGCTGTGACGGAAAAGGGAGCCAGGACGCTGGGCACCTGGGCCTGCACCCCTTGGACTTAGACTTTCAAAACCCTTGTTCTTAACCTCTGGAAGTCACACTCAGGAAACAGACTGTGGCTTGAGCACGTGTTGATCACAGAGCAACGTGGAAGGTAGGGCTTCGGCCTGCTCTCCAAACCCCCTAACTCCTAACACTCTTCCACAGATGAGCCAGCTGCTTTGGCCTCGGGCTCCTGGCTGGCACCTCGTCGAAGTTCCTTGTCATGTAGTTCTGAGTAGAAGTCTACCCCCTCGGAGACGGAGCGGATGGGCTGACGGTGGAACTGGGGGTAGCTGGTCACGGGGCCCCCCTGGGCTGTGCACGCCAGCTGCTGCAGGGAGCACTGGTGGTGATGCGGCTGGCAGCCTGGGGCTCCTCGGAAGCTCTTACTGTGCTTGCACTTGAACTCCAGCACCAGCCGGGTGTAGCTGTTGAAGGTGGTGACCGCTGATGCCATGCAACAGGTAAAGGAGACCCAGGCCGTGCTAGGGACACAGACAGGGAAAATGGGAAAGTAAGACGCCTTCTTACGGGGATGAAAGAAAAATATCAAGGTCCCTTCCTACTAGTCAACTAGGGGATGCCTCTTAGGGATTTAGGCACATGAGGGTGTCACCTTTCACATGTAGATAAAGAGCAGTGGGCAAGAGGTCTGAATTTGGTCTGTCCTGGGGTAAGTTCTGAATGTTTTGTAGTAAAAAAACCATGATTTACACAGTATTAAAGTCAGGAGTTTAACATTCATTTTCACTGTACCGATCCGTTGTAAGTGCTGTGTTCTTTTATACCTGGCGGCCAGTTTTATATGTGTGTATGCGTGTGTGTGTTGTTGTTTAGTCACTAAGTTGTGTCTGTCTCTTTTTTGATCCCATGAACTGTAACCTGCCAGGCTCCTCTGTCCATGGGATTTTCAAGGAAAGAATACTGGAGTGGGTGGCCATTTCCCTCCTCCAGAGGATCTTCCCCACTTAGGGATCAAACTTGCATCGCCTGCATTGGCAGGCAGATTCTTTAACGTCTGAGCCACCAGGGAAACTCTGTGTATATGTGTATACACACACACACATACACACACTCACTCCTGCCCCGCCACACACAATGTTTTGGACCTCTGCAGTTTCCCAAGCTGCAGTTACCCTCATATAATCTCAACAATTCCACAGACCTGTAGCTCAGCTGACACGGTACACACAGCCCAATGCACTACCTCTTTTCTTTCCCTGACTGTTGTGTGTGTTTGTGTGTGTGTGTGTGTGAGAGTCGCTCAGTCGTGTCCAACCCCATGGACTATAGTCTGCCAGTCTACTGGAGTGGGTAGCCATTCCCTTCTCTAGGGGAATCTTCTTGACCCAGGGATTGAACCTGGGTCTCCTGCATTGCAGGCAGATTCTTTACCATCTGAGCCACCAGGGAAGCCTGACACACACGTATTTCCTGCCAAAGATTTTCCTGCACTCAGATACCTCTTCTGTCTTCCTTGGTTTTGAGCCTAGCTGTCGTAGAGTCTCCAGAGTTGAGCCTCTGGGGGGCATTCAGGAAACCCTGAGTACACATCTGGAGGCATTAGTATAGACTTCTCCAGTGGAAACAAGGCCTACAGTGCAAACAGTGTGGTTCTTGGATCAAAGAAATTTGTAAAGGATGGAAGAGAAGCTGGACGGATTCAACAAAGAGAAAAAGACATCAGGGAACCATATCAAACACACGCCTATGAACTGGGAAAGTCAAACCCCTGTGTCTCACAATCGTGGGAAGCCCAGGACACCAGGAGATGGGGCACTGTTGGGGGGTGGATTTCATGAGGCCGTGACAGTGGAAGGCCACTCGCCGCTGCTGTGTGTTCCCCTCTGCTGCCTGTGATGGACTGAGATACTTTGCTGGGAGTTTTGAAGTCTGAGCCCTGCAGTTGAAATGCCAAGAATGGCTCAAAAAATGGACAAAAGCTGAGAAATGATGAGTCTGGAAAATGAGCTAAACTGTGATAAGGGTGGCTGATGGAAAGATCAGAGACCCCCGAATCCAATAGCCCATATTATACCATGAGGAAAGGGGATGGGATCCTGTGACAGACAGGTATAGGCTTCCATGTGCCTCTTCAGCACAGAAATTCCAGCCTGGCACTGTCTTTCCAGCACTTAGTGCTTAGAACTCAGCCCAGATGGTTCATGAAGATCTAAGTCGACATCTGTGTAGTGAATGGAGAGTGTCTCTCAAGGGAGAAGGTAAGAAACCCACATAAAGGGGATGTTACCCTTGAATTGTGTTTCATCACGGTCTCTGCTTCCTTCTTTATAATAAGAGAAGTCTACACTAACTGAGCCCTTAGTTCTTTAAGGGTTAGAGGGAGACTGTTTCATTTCTAACATAGTTTGGTGGAATAAGAATGGAGGCAGGATGAACTTATTCATTATAGGAGGAGAGTGGACAGCCATTCACAGAAACGGAATCCAGATTTCAAGGCTATTTCTTCATTTCTCTGTCTCCTAAGTATTTTGAATCATAAAATATTGGGTTGGCCGAAAAGTTTGTTCAGGGTTCTCTGTAAGCTTTTATGAAAAACTCTGAATGAACTTTGTGGGCAACAGAATATATAAAACGTAGAGCTTCATTTCCATAAACCATGCAAAATCAGTCTCATTTCCCTAGGACGTCCTACATGTCAGGTGTAGAAGTACTTATTAATAGCTTTATCAGCAGAAAAACTTGACAATGTCCTCACGAAAATAAGCCGGAGGAATCCACTCTGTACTTCTCCTTGGAAGGTGGGGAGAGAATGGGTATGGCCTGCTGATCCAGCCCTCTGGATGATTGACAGGTGTCTGGGATGAGGGATGGAGAGAAGGAAGGAAGACAGACAGCAAGCGCCTAGTTGAGGGCTGCCATTTAATGGAGGTGGATCTGGGGAAGAAGAGAAAGGTGGCGGAGGTGATAAGCACTTACTAGAAAGCCCAGCCGTAGTTCCAAGCGTGTGGCCTCCAGTCTTCTGGACCCAAGTTGGCCGTTGCCTGGAAAACTTGTGAGTACATCATATGGCCCACCATCCCCAGAAGGCCTGCAAAAGAAACAGGGAGGCAGCACCCTTAGATAAAGGCTGGCACTGCCATCTATCTATAGGGAATACGATTTAGGAACAAGTTGTATTCCCTATCGGGCATCAGGGCTACCCTGCACTGGGGGCTCCCTCCTTGAAGGCGTATTTGCTGGTGGTTCCCCAGATGTTAGGTTTTGAGCTATGGGAACATTTCTAGTCAATGCTGCATGCTGGGCTGCTCCTCCCTTAGGTCTTTCTCATCTGCATCCCCAATGTGAACCTTCTCCTTCATCATCTACACTAGGGGCTCCAACCTCTCGGGTCTAATGCTTGATGATCTGAGGTGGATCTGATATCATAATAAAGGAAATAAAGTGCACAATAAATGTAATGTGCTTGAATCATCCCCAAACCATCCCCTGCCTCCATCTGTGGAAAATTTGTCTTCCATTTAAAACTGGTCCCTGGTGCCAAAAAGCTTGGAGACCACTGATCTACAGGCATCTCTTACTTGATCCAACAGAGTCTGGCAAAGCTGTGTGCATGACTCAGAAGTAATAAACCAAACCGTATTGTACATAATGAGAAAACTTGCAAGTAGAAAGAACCCAGAGAGAAATCATTTTGCAAAGTACATAATGATGTAACCTAGCATTTTGCATGCTGTTTCGGTTTAAAATTAAAGACGCCTGTGCTGTATCTCCTGCCTCCATTCTTTAGCTTTCTTCAGGGCTCCTTCCTTCACTTAGGACAGAGATTCCAGCTGCCGGCTAGGCTTCAAAGGCAACAGGGGACACCCACCCCCTCTGTAGCTCCTGAGACGCTGCTCACCCGACAAGACAGAGGAGATGGCGGCAAAGGCGCTCAGCTTGAGGCTGCAGCCAGGGTTCCTCGTGAACAGCAAGTCCGTCAGTAGCAGGAGGAAACTGATGAGTTCAAGTCCAATGTAGGCAAACTGGGCTCCAAGTGATAACCATAGGATCTCTGCAGAAACCAGAGGAAGAGGAACCCTCACCCTGGCAGTTAGATAACTGAACGAGCGGTGAACAATTGCTGCCCACGAGGAGTGGAGAGCCTCATTAGCACCAGAGGAGAAGGCAGAGCAGAAAGCAGCTGGACAATCCTTGACCAGGGGACTCTTGGCTATCAGCTCTCACTCTACTCAGTATCCCATCCACAATCAACCACGCTTAACTCTTAGGGAGACTGGAGAAGAAATCATCCGATTTCCACCAAATCTTTTAGGGATGTAACTTTTGCTACTTATTTCTGTTTCTTTTCTTAAATTTAATTCTGGAACCATCTATTTTGTTTCTCTTCTTCCTCCCTTCCCCCCTTGACTCCTTTCTTTCTATGTTACATAAAAATGTATTACATCAGTGTTAATTTCGCATTGGCAGAGGTAACCTAACCAACTATCATTATGTTTTGGTACTAAGGGATATGTACCTTTCAATAAAGTTACTGAAATGCAAAAAAAAAAAAAAAAAAAAAATTTGGAAAAGGAAAAATTCAGGCGTTCTACATGGTTACTTGGCAACAGGAGTAGGTTAGAGCTGTTGGTAGATTTCTGTTTGGGAACTTTATTTGTCCCTGCTGTTGCTTTTTTGCGTTCCTGCCTAGGGATGAGTGTCAGCCAGGTGGGAGTTTGAATCAGCCTAGTGGGAGTTAGTGTCACTCTGAAAGGCTCCGAAGAAAAGAAAAGCAGATCACAGTACAGTTTAGATCCCCAGAGGCCCAACTCAATGGCAACTAAATTTATCATCAAACCCACATACTTGCCACAAGCCCCAAGGGAGGGTAGGAGAGGGAAGCCTTCTCCATCAACCGCTTCCCTCCAAATCGGAGAGCGGGGTGACGTGGGCCTTGCAACGTGGCAAATTCCAGTAGTCCTTTCTCACCTCTCTCGGTTGGTGGTGTGAGTTCAAGGAAACTTCGGCACCTCTCCCCTGAAATAGACAAGGTACAAGCTGGTGAGCCGCTGCCCTGGTCGAGGGACACAGGCTTTTCCTAATTGCATCCTGGGGGCCTGCCCAGCACAGGGGAGGCAGGCCATAAATGTCTCTTTGGAAGCAGGGAAGGATGCAAGGATGGAGGAACAAAGTAGGCCAGAGTCATCCAAGGTTAATTTCTGCCTCAAGTCCTGATTATGAAGAGGACACACCCTGAGTCACCCAGGGGGTGTTCCCAGCATTGGTTCACCAGCTCCTTCTGCTCCTGCTGCTGGCTTGAGTGGCTCTCAATTGTTTCCCGGACTGGAGTCACAGCAGTGCTAAATGGCACAATAATAAATATAAACGGAATTCTCTCAAATCATCCCACCCCCTCCTTCTCCCACTGAGTCCAAAAGTCTGTATTTTACGTGTATGTGGAAACGCACACTTTACCACACGTAAAATAGATAGCTAGTGGGCAGTTTGATATATGATGCAGGGCAACCAAAGCCAATGCTCTGTGACAACCTGGAGGGATGAGATGAGGAGGAAGGTGGGGGCTTCAGGCTAGGGGGACACGTGTATGCCTGTGACCGATTCATATTGCTGTATGGCCAAAGCTATCACAATTTTGTAAAGTAATTATCTTCCAATTAAAATCAATAAATTAATTAAAAATGTAAAAATAAATGGTAATACCCAAGAGTTTATAATCCTTTCCCATCTCCTTTTCACCTTAGCCCAAACTGGGAGAAGCTGTAGACTGCAAATTGTACACAGTTCTGGGCTTTAGGAAAGCTTCACCACAGGGGGGTCTTTGCAAGCTTTGAGCAGGGACGAGGGAGCGTCCTCTGCTCTTCGCCCGAGGACAAGCCCCTACCTAACATGCTGGCATCGCGCCTGCTTTGGGAGTGTACGCCTGCGACCTGGGACCTGAGAGGGTCTGTCTGCGGCTCCTCTGGGAGAACTTCCACGATGCATTCATCCTCCCTGGGCTTCACTTGCCCTGCCTTTTCAGTGGTAACAATAACACTTAGAATGAGAACACGCTTCTGGGTTGCTTTAAGGGCCATCTACTCTGATGCCTGCATCTCACAAATGAGAAAATCAAAGCCTGTAGAAGTGAAGTTGTTCCTGTAAGGTTACAGCTGGTCAGAACCAGGCTCTTTCTACGATAGTCTCCCTGTTTTGTCTCTAAATGGCAACTCTAGCTGGCAGGATAGGGAAGCCTCATAACCTTCAAAGCCTGCGTGAGACTGTTGGAGGGAGATGCTGTTTGAAACCAGCGAGTGTCTGGAGGTGAAGTGCCAGATGGATGGAATTTGGACCTTATGACAAAGGAGTCTGATGTGGAAGGGATACGATGGAGAGGGGGGAGATTCTGAGGCTAGGGGTAAGCCCTGCCTGTGTGAACGAGGGCTCCACACCTCGCTCTGCCGGGGAGGACAGGAAATCAGGCGGCCGGGGCCGAGGCAGCTACCTGGCTCTTCCATGATCTCCGCGCAGGATAGCCACATGCCGCTCCGGAAGGAATGGAAGGTGAACCGGTCATCCCCGGTCTCCCAACTGTAGTGCACCACCTCCGGGGAAGATGCGTTGCTGCCGCCCCCATCCAGGGGCACCGGCACGTCAAAGCACTTGGCTGGTAGACCTTTCCCGCACATGGGCTTGGGCACCTTCTGTGTGCCCACAAACCAGTGGTTGCTGAGCAGGGATGCTGTGGAGAGGCTGAGTGATAGCATGTTGAGGACGGCAGATAGGCATGTCCGTTGGCTAGAGAAGCCCTTCGAGAGCCCCATCTGTAATAGGACACACAGGCGCGGAGCCTGATGTTAGAGCCTCATCTGAGATCCGATATCAGCGCCCTCCCACGAGGCTCCCTAAACTCCATGGAGCTTTCCTCCAACACAATGGTCGCGACCAGCCCTTAGGAGTTTTCTCCAAGTAGCCTTGGGCGAGCTGGGCTCCAGGAGTGGCCTGGAGCAGGCGCTGAAGTGATGATGTTTATTTCAGCCGGACCTTAGTATATTAAAACGCTTATTGGGGATAATCTGAACAAGCATCAGATAGTAATGTGATTAAGCCACTGAGCTAGTGTGCATCTGGTTGAGAAAAAGGATTGGGCGATCACCAGATGTTCCCGCTGGTAATCTTTGGTTTTGTCGTCAGGGAAAGGAGTGGGGAGGTATTTGTTGTTGTTGTTGTTACGAGGGTTTACTTAATACAAACAAAATGTTGGGCCCTTATCTGACGTATAATAATGGCTCACGTGTTAAATTCCCCATTCCTCCAATCTAACAAAAAACATTTATACTCCTTTTAGTTATAGATGGGTTTTAATTTATGACTATCCAATATAAGGTTTTAATGTCTTCTTCCCTGGTAGCTCAGATGATAAAGAATCCACCTGCAATGCAGGAGACCCAGGTTCAACCCCTGAGTCAGGAAGATCCCCTGGCAAAGGGAATGGAAACCCAGTCCAGTATTCATACCTAGAGAATTCCATGGAGAAAGGAACCTGGCAGGCTACAGTCCATGGAGTCTCAAAGAGTCAGACATGAGTAAGTGACTAACACTTTCACTTTTCCCTGTGTTCGATTCCTCTGAGAGGAGTAAAGAGGCGTATATCCATGGGATTCTCCAGGCAAGAATAGTGGAATGGGTAGCCATTTCCTTCTCCATGGGATCTTCCTGACCCAAGGATCAAATCTGGGTCTCCCACATTGCAGGAAGATTCTTTACCATCTGAGCCACCAGGAAAGCTCATCCATCCTATTAATGAACGTTATAGCGGATGCTCCCTAGGGGAGCAGATAGAGGCACTGGGCTCTTGAGGGTAGGAGGACAGAGAACCAACTGGGATGCTGCAACTTTTGGAGAGGAAATAAGAGTGATGGGTTTTGAGAGGGTGGAGATCTGAGTGCAGCTTCCATCCTCTATGCCTGAACTGAGAGAGTCTCAAATGCAAGGTGGTTGCGTGGTACCCATGGAGGCTGGACCCTGAGTGCTCTGGCCTTGGAGCCACAGGAAGGGTGTCCTTGGCGGGTGGACAAGGAACCTGCAGGTGCAGCCCCACAGCCCAGTGCAGTTGCAGTGCCCAGGGAGACCCGGTGGGGGGCTGCAGAATGAATGCAGCCCCCGTGGCTTTGGCTGGAGCCCTCAACCTTGTCATTTTTAATCTAAAAGAAGGGTGAGATGAAAATGTTCAGTGTTAGATGTTTCAGTGCTGGGGCGTGGTGGCATGGAGCCAGATTGAATTTGATTTATTAATAGAAATAAAGACATCTGACAGGTCTCACACTTTGCATTACGAAGCAGTTTGTACTGTTATATTAATATATACTGAACGGAAAAGAAGCCCATACTTAGTTGCTGACAGACACTTCTTAAAGTAAACCATCTTGAGCTTTCTAAGGGGAATCACTTACATCAGAATTAATCAGACCCAAATCTGCTTAGTTTAAGAGATGTAAATAAAACCATAGCTAAATAAGACAGGCCCATAAATCTGCCTCTCTCATCATCTCCAGCTGAACATTTTCTACATTAAACAGGCAACTTTATCTTAGAATCATAACAGTTTGTTCTTTATAATTTTCAGGGACTAAAACAGTACATGCCACAGACAAAGTGCAGTTTTTCATGGCAATAAGAAATATACCAGATTCATATGTAGATAGAAGCCAATAAGCAAAATGTATGATAAAACAGCTTCTGTAAAGCAATTTGCTAATAAGATTTTTTTTTTTTTCTTTTAAAGCACTCAACAAATTAACTCCAGCAAAAATTGCTGGTTCGACTCTGGGTGACCTTGGTGAGGACTCAAAAGCCATGATACCTGGAAGGGGGGATGATCTTATATTGACAGATATGCAAGTCACTATGAGCCCCTTTTCTTTCCCCAAAAGAATGTTTTCATCTTGTTTTTTAGTTTTGAAAATCCCATTGGTTTTTGTCATTGTTCTGCTACTCTTAATTAGTTTACACTTTCTATTTTTATATCCATTGCTTGAATAGGAAATAGACTTAAAGGTACAACATCTTCATCCATTATTCTGTATAAAGATGGAACTAAGGATTCAGGCAATTCCACATTTTTGACAACTTTATTTTTGACCCCATATAACTCGGAGATTTAGCCACTATCCCATCACATCAGATTTTAATTTTACCCTCAATCCATTTAAAATCATACCTATTCAGAAATTATTCATCAGGTTATTCCGAAATAAGAGTCATGAATCCCTCACCACAGTACAACCACTTTGTAGCAGCACCAAGGTGACAACCAATTTAAGAAGTTGGGAAACAAAGAATGAAAAAGAGCTTGGGAGAATGAACTTATGGTTACCAGGGGGAAGGGTAGGGGGAAGCGATAGTTAGGGAGTTTGGGATGGACATGTACTCTCTGCTATGTTTAAAATGGATAACGAACAAGGACCTACTGTATAGCACAAGAAACTCTGCTTCATGTCATGTGGCAGCCTTCACGGGAGAGGAGTTTGGGGGAGAATGGATACACGGATATGATGGCTGGGTCGCTCTGCCGTGCACTTGAAACTATGACAGCATTGTTAATCAGTTATACACGAATATAAAATAAAAAGTTTTGAAAACACAAGAAAAAGAGCTTGGAATGAAGTCCAAAGATGCTGTTCCCAGGAGTGTCTACTACCAAGGACAGACTCAAGGAACCTCATTCAACGATTATCTTGATAACTAAATGAGAATCCATTCAAGAATATTCAAGAATTATCTTCAACACCCACACTGCCATACCCTTCACTACATATTTTATTCTTCCCCCTAAAAATGCCTTCTCTTGATTTAGAAGAACAATCTAATTTGGAAGTGGTTTCCTTCAGGGGATCGTGGAGAAGAAATAGCGGCCACAGACACGTTCTATCTTTGCATGTACTGACAAGCCCCAAGCCAAGGGAAATCTTCAGTCTCTAAAAAAGGGACAGTGTGTGGCTTCAGACACAGGCTCAGACCACTAGGAAATATATAGATTGAAAATCTATACTTTGCAGTAATTAATTTCTACCAATTTTCAATGATTCTTCCATCAACATAGGTTAATGGCAAAACCTCAGGATTAACACAGACTAATGGATGAGACTGGCACATCTCTTAAAAGAATCAGGAGCAAAACAGCTATGAAATGCATGTTCCAAACAATAAGAGAGGGAAGCTGTTTACCTTGACCATGGTCCTTGTCTCACAGCTTGTCCAGAATGACTGCAGATGCCATCTGTGCTCCAAATCCCTTTGGTTTAGTGTTGGAAGAAAGAAAACTCCCTTTCCATTCCCCTCCCACCTCCTCCCACCCCTCCCCTCTGTCATATATTTTGGAGTGGTTCATGATTAAACGTTGCCTTGCAGGGAACTTGGGCATTTAAAAATTGACAAGGCACTCATGGTCCAGTTGTCCTGAGCGATTATACAGAAGAGCTTGCCACTGGGAGTCTGGGATTCAGCACAAAGATGCAAGGACCTACATGTGCAGAGTGAAGAAAGAACCAAATTCTGTAAAGCANCAAGATGTGTATAAGAGACAGGTCATATATTTTGGAGTGGTTCATGATTAAACGTTGCCTTGCAGGGAACTTGGGCATTTAAAAATTGACAAGGCACTCATGGTCCAGTTGTCCTGAGCGATTATACAGAAGAGCTTGCCACTGGGAGTCTGGGATTCAGCACAAAGATGCAAGGACCTACATGTGCAGAGTGAAGAAAGAACCAAATTCTGTAAAGCAATTATCTTTCAATTAAAAAAATAAATTAAAAAAGTGCACAGTGATTGAATGTCCACCTCACTGCCACTCCCTAGGAATCTGGTGGGAATGGATTGGGCTTGATTTTATGGCTGACAAAACATTGTAGCGTCACCATTGCTTTGTAGTAACTTTGTCAGTTCCCATTCCCTTGTGTCCGGTTTTCCATCTCCTTCATAAGCCCTGTGATCTGCAATGTCAGGGGCCTCATAGAGCCATGTGTATGGAAAGGCTTCCTGGTGTCACGGGTGGTCTCCACACTCCAGTGAGTGACATTAGTAAGGATTATTAAACATCTGTGTTAGGTAGTGTTGGGGGTAAGCCTGCAGAAGGAGGAGGATTGGAGAGAAATAAATCCCTGGGTTAGCAGTGCTGTGGCTATCTACCATGTCTCTCCCAATCTTTGGGCAAAGGGATAAATTATTTTTTTTTAAGTACATTTCTAAAACTTAAACAAAAAGCAAATGAACCTGGCAAATTAATAGGGGTTTGATTGCATATCTTTTGTCGTCAGTCCCCTAGAAACACAAATGGTGCTTTCTGTCCTCAAAAACTGTGCCAATTAATTGGGTTGAGAAGATGGGGAGACTGCTGTGTTCCCCTGAATACTCGTTCCCCTGAATAACCAAGGACTTCATCCTCTTCGTCCTGGCTGATGCTCTTCCTTCCTTCTTCCTGGAATGTCTTCTCTTCTTACCTAAGGATCTGCCTCTTGTCGAGATGAACTCAAGTCACTCATTCTTTGAAAATGCTTCTTCCTAAGGACCGTTCCCTCCTCTCTGTCCTTGTCCGCTCCCATGATGCTTTCTATATTCCAACTGTTTGTCTTGATTGTAAAGTCCTCAAAGTTGGCTCCATATTCAAGAGCAGTAGGGCTCAATTCTGACCAGCATCAGAACCATCTTTGCAATTTTGGAAGATATGCAGATTCCTAGGCTCCATCCTGAGCTGCCATAGTGGTTCTGGGGTGATGCCCAGGAACCTGTAATTTTAGAAAACTTTTTGCATACACCCAGGGCTGGTCTTCTGAATTTCCGGTTCCACATGGGAGGAACTTGGGAGTCACCTCTCTGACCACACAAGTAAAAAAACTGAACAGACTGAAAACTATATAATCAGGGAATTAACGTGCCATAAAAATCACACCTGTTTGACTCACTTTGGGCTGACATCTAGCGAAAGCCTCTCTGCCCTACCCTGCCCTTCCGCCACGTCGACCAGATCTGCCGCCGACCGAGTCATGATCCTCCCATCCAATGTTTGTGCAGTTGGTTTGGAGACTCAAAGACAGGCTCCCCTTGGAGCATTTGAATTAGTCCACATTCTGGCCCAGTTAGTCTCCTTTGATCTTGATCCTGTCACCCGATATATTCTCTACTCTATTTTTTTAAAAAACTTTTAATTTCATATTGGGTTATAGCCGATTAACAAGGTTGTGATAGTTTCAGGTAGACAGTAAAGGGACTCAGCCATACTTGTATCCATTTCCCCCCCAAACTCCCCTTCCATCCAGGCTGCCAGGTAACACTGAGCAGAGTTCCCTGTGCTGTACAGTATATGGTTTTGTTAATTATCTATTTTAAATATAGCAGTGTGTACATTTAGATCCCAAACTTCCTAACTATCTCTTCCCCTGATCCTTCCATTCCCCCATCCACCATAAGGTCTGTGAGTCTGTATCTGTTTTGTAAATAAGTTCATATGTATAATTTCTGTTTAGATTCTGCATATATGATTCCTCTCAGGTCAGGAAGATCTGTGGAGAAGGGATAGGCTACCCACTCCAGTATTCTTGGGCTTCCCTGGTAGCTCAGCTGGTAAAGAATCCGCCTGCTATGCAGGAGACCTGAGTTTGATCTCTGGGTTGGGAAGATTCCCTGGAGAAGGGAAAGGCTACCCACTCTGGTATTCTGGCCTGGAGAATTCCATGGACTGTATAGTCCGTAGCGTAGCAAAGAGACACGACTGAGAGTCTTTCACTTACTCACTATACGATTCCACATATAAGGGGTATCATACCATATTTCTCCTTATTTATCAGCCTTATTTAACACCCTGTTTGACGCACATGTGGTTCAGTCCAGAGGTGATGTCTGTATCACCCAAATGACCCTTTATTTCCCTCCTCTCCTTCAAGAAAAGGGAGCGGGGAATTTCTGATTCCTGTTCACCATTGAATTGGCTGTTGTTTTCAGGCTGCAGTTTTCATCTCAACGCTGGGTGGCACTATCTTCCCATATTTTCCTTCTTCAATCACATGCTTTCCCCCACCAGCAGCAAAGGTGGATGGAGGTGGCTGCCCCACCCCGCAGGCTCTCTGTCTCTTTTCTTGCCTTGGCCTCCTCCCCACACAGTAATCTATAGAAGCCATGTGTCAGCTTTCTGGAATTCAGGGCTCACAATGAACTCTGGGGCCATCCAGCTGCTCCCTCGAGGACATCTTGTAAGATTGTTTCCTGTGGCACATTTTTCTGTGGCCAGTTTTAGTTTTCAGTGACTCAATAGGTCCTCAAATACTTCCCATGGGAAATACAACTCCGGGGTATCAGAAAATACTGTTCGACAGTGTTTCCTGATGAGTTTTGTGCACATTTTTCTTGACTTAATCGTATCCTCATTCCCTTTCCACCCCAGAACAGTGACCAATTCTTTTCCCTTCTCTCTGATTCCACCCTGCAAATACTTGGAGACACTTCTCATATCCCGCTTGAGTCACCCTTTGGCACAGTCCTATCTTTGGTTTTTATTGCCTCTGCTCATAAACCGCGTCCCCTGTACCTTAATAGCCCGAAATATGCCCTCTCCAGGGAAAAGGAGATGGGAGCAGCAGAGTTTCAGATGGGTTACAGAGGAAGTCACGTAAGTAACCATTGAGAGAGATGAGAGTCCATAATCAAGGAGATGAGAGTCTCGGATGGGTTATGTGAGGAAGTCTAGAGGTAGATTTAGAGTGGAGCTGATGAAACTTCAGCTTTGTGGTCCCCTACTTATTCAGGCCCCTTCCAAGACGCTTATTATTTAATTTGTACTTGTCATCTTGTATTTTTTTTTAAAGAGGGCCTTCCAAATTATATTATTTTAGCCTTCCCAAAGCCTAGCTCTGGGCTTCTCTGGTGGCTTAGACAGTAAAGAATCGGCCTACAATGCAGGAGACCTGGGTTTAATCTCTGGATAGGGAAGATTCCCTGGAGAAGAAAATGGCAACCCAATCCAGTATTCTTGCCTGGGAAATTCATGGACAGAGGAGGCTGGCGGGCTACAGTCCATGGGGTCGCAAAGAGTTGGACACGACTGACAGATTAACACTAAGGCCTAGTTCTGGGAGAGGAGCCTGGTGGGCTAGAGGCCATGGGATTATAAAAAGTCGGACATGAGTGACTTAACATGCACATACCCGAAGGAAGCTGTGCATTTAAGTGTGCATGCTTGTTTGACTGGCTGGCTCCTAGCTGCAATCAATGTTGAGACCGCGCCCCCGGCCCCAATCCCCTCCCCAAGGACCCTGGGCCAAAATGTTCAATTTCCTCTTTTTGACAAAGCATGAGTTTCTCTGCCTGACCACAAAAATCAGAGCTGAGTATCCCACTCACTTCCTTTCATTGTAATTTGAGCATGTTAAGTTTTTGTTCCTTCTCTTTCTTCTCTTAAAGTAACTGCTAGTCAATGCCACATAAATATAATTTGAGCAGGCTCAGAAGCTCCTGACTCAACACAGACGAGAAGATTCCATGTCTGGGAACATTACTGAACTTTGGTGTGTGGGACCCTGACCCTCTTAGGACACCTCCACAGGGATGTATGTGCAACTGAGCGTTTGTGACATCACAAAGCCAAGGGCTGGGACCAACCTACCCCTGCTAAGGTCCGCAGTTACTGTGCCCTGCATTGTCCAAAAACACATTTGCTAGGTATGAAAAAAAGAGAAATTGGTCTTGGGACACCCACACATACTTTGTAAACAGGAATTCAATTTGGTTTGTGACTACTCTGGAGATTAGAAGTGATTAAAACAATGGGTTAGAACGCTGAGATGCTGAACCAGTTCAGTTCAGTTCAGTTCAGTCGCTCAGACGTGTCCGACTCTTTGCGACCCCACAGACTGCACGCCAGGCTTCCCTGAACCAGGAAAGATTGTAAAGCACAGCCCTTCCCTCAGGTCCAAGCCTGTGGCTATGGATTCCAGATTTTTTTTTTTTTTTAATTCTGCCATATATCCATTCTGGCATCTTGTCCCAAGAAAGGTTTGTTTGGGACAGTTCACTCACTCACTCATGTCCGACTCTTTGCCACCCCCTGGACAGCAGCATACCAGACTTCCCTGTCCTTCACTATCTCCTGAAGTTTGCTCAAATTCATGTCCACTGAGTGGATGGTGCTAGCCAACCATCTCATCCTCTGTTGTCCTCTTCTTCTCTTGCCCTCAATCTTTCCCAGCATCAGGGTCTTTTCCAGCTAATTGGCTCATCACATCAGGTGGCCAAAGAANGTGGGCTAGAGGCCATGGGATTATAAAAAGTCGGACATGAGTGACTTAACATGCACATACCCGAAGGAAGCTGTGCATTTAAGTGTGCATGCTTGTTTGACTGGCTGGCTCCTAGCTGCAATCAATGTTGAGACCGCGCCCCCGGCCCCAATCCCCTCCCCAAGGACCCTGGGCCAAAATGTTCAATTTCCTCTTTTTGACAAAGCATGAGTTTCTCTGCCTGACCACAAAAATCAGAGCTGAGTATCCCACTCACTTCCTTTCATTGTAATTTGAGCATGTTAAGTTTTTGTTCCTTCTCTTTCTTCTCTTAAAGTAACTGCTAGTCAATGCCACATAAATATAATTTGAGCAGGCTCAGAAGCTCCTGACTCAACACAGACGAGAAGATTCCATGTCTGGGAACATTACTGAACTTTGGTGTGTGGGACCCTGACCCTCTTAGGACACCTCCACAGGGATGTATGTGCAACTGAGCGTTTGTGACATCACAAAGCCAAGGGCTGGGACCAACCTACCCCTGCTAAGGTCCGCAGTTACTGTGCCCTGCATTGTCCAAAAACACATTTGCTAGGTATGAAAAAAAGAGAAATTGGTCTTGGGACACCCACACATACTTTGTAAACAGGAATTCAATTTGGTTTGTGACTACTCTGGAGATTAGAAGTGATTAAAACAATGGGTTAGAACGCTGAGATGCTGAACCAGTTCAGTTCAGTTCAGTTCAGTCGCTCAGACGTGTCCGACTCTTTGCGACCCCACAGACTGCACGCCAGGCTTCCCTGAACCAGGAAAGATTGTAAAGCACAGCCCTTCCCTCAGGTCCAAGCCTGTGGCTATGGATTCCAGATTTTTTTTTTTTTTTAATTCTGCCATATATCCATTCTGGCATCTTGTCCCAAGAAAGGTTTGTTTGGGACAGTTCACTCACTCACTCATGTCCGACTCTTTGCCACCCCCTGGACAGCAGCATACCAGACTTCCCTGTCCTTCACTATCTCCTGAAGTTTGCTCAAATTCATGTCCACTGAGTGGATGGTGCTAGCCAACCATCTCATCCTCTGTTGTCCTCTTCTTCTCTTGCCCTCAATCTTTCCCAGCATCAGGGTCTTTTCCAGCTAATTGGCTCATCACATCAGGTGGCCAAAGAATTGGAGCTTCAGCTTCAGCATTAGTCCTTCCAGTGATATTCAGAGTTGATTTCCATTAGTTTGGGACAAGGACAGTATACTCTCTATCCTCCTAGGAATCAGATTTCTGACCCAGACCCTATTAACGAATTCTTTTCTGTTACTAAGTAGACGAAAGGTTGGAATACAGTGTAAATGTTGCAGTTGTTATTGGCTCTGGTCTACACTGCTNATATTTAATTATGTGCTAAATGGTGTGGTGCTGATAAGTGCTGGAGAAAATATGATGAGGGAAAATTAAATACAGTTTGAAATGGGAGAAGTAGATATTGATCTGGCGGGTGTGTCTTCCCCGAGTGTTGAACTTTGACCAATGTCACCAACTGGCAAGGTGGCTGGCGAACAGTTATAGTAAAAGAAATGATGTGATAAACAGAGTTGTAGGTATGCCAACTGACACATACCAGAATGGTGATCACTCACAGCCTCTGTTGCTGACAGCTTCATTGGAGCAATATTGTACATTTGATTTAGCCTGGAGTTAACAATATCTAAGTTCATTCAAGCTGCTGCTACTAACATTAGCAAAATGACGGTTCAGGAGCCAGAGTTGATATATTGATATGCAATATAGCAGACACATTCTCGTAAAAGCGGCTCCCAGTGCAATCCCTGTGGAGCTTTCACGGTTTCTCAGTAGGGTTTCCATGGATCCCTGGGTGTTAATGAGAATGTGGTATTCATGAGCAGATAAAGAAGGCTGACCGATGGCTTTAAATCAAATCAGACATTTTTCTTGTGAGATATTTTGTTTTCTTCTTTCTGAAAAATTTAAATTGCAAGAAAAAAACTCTTAGCCACAGATTTTATAATAATCTTTGTCCCACAAATCTAAAATAATCTTATGAAAAATTCAAAACTTGGTTTCTGAAAAACCTACCAGGCTTTCTGCAGTATGTGGATCGTCTAGCTGGGAAGACTTTCCTTCGTTCCTATGCAAATGTCCATGGAAGAAGTTGTTCTCCAAGTCTCTGGAGCCTTAGCACACATCATGCTGCTACTGCTTAGTCACTCAGTTGTGTCTGATTCTTTACAACCCCATGGACTGCAGCCTGCCAGGTTCCTCTGTCCATGGGGTTTCCCAGGCAAGAATCTAGAGTGGGTTGCCATTTCCCTCTCCAGGGGATCTTCCTGACCCAAGGATCTAACCCACGTCTCCTGCTTGGCTGGTGAACTGTTTACCACTGAGCCACCTGGGAAGCCTGCAGGCACCATGGGATCCATTTAAATCTCTCTTTCTGGCTGTAGAACACCTCACCATGTTTGCTGCATGCCATTTCTCCCCTCAATAAGATACACAGTAGGCTGATGTTTTCTAATCAAGCATGGTCCACTTGATTGCCTCTTGAATTGATATCTTCACTACCTCTTCCCTGGTGTGTGACATTTTCCATTCTGTGAACATTTTGTGCCTCAGTTTCCCCCTTTGTCACATGGGAATGATAGGAGTATTGTGAGGCTGATAAGCACTGACAGGAGTATTGTGAGGATTGTATTTAATTTTTAAGCACAGTGTCTGGTTAGGAATGATAATAAATAGTAGCCATATCTAGAGAAGGAAATGGCAACCCACTCCAGTACTCTTGCCTGGAAAATCCCAGGGATGGGGGAGCCTGGTAGGCTGCAGTCNGATATGTATACACGAATATGTACACATGTGTATGTATTTGTGTACATGTATATATAGGCTTGTCAGGTGGTGCAGTGGTGAAGCATCTACCTGCTAATGCAGGGGATGCAGGTTCCAACTCTAGGGTGGGAAGATCTCCTGGAGGAGAAAATGGCAATCACTCCAGTATTCTTGCCTGAAAAATTCCATGGACAGAGGAGCCTAGAGGGCTACAGTCCATGGGATTGCAAAGAGCTGGACACAATTAAGTGACTGAACATGCACGCATACATATGTATATATAGTAAGTATATGGGTATTATGTTTGTATGTATGTACATTTGTTGTTGTTTGGTCGTCAAGTCTTGTCCAACTCTTTTGTGGCCCCATGGACTGTAGCCTATTCATTCTCATGAGCATTATTCTCTGTCCATGGGATTCTCCAGGCAAGAATACTGGAATGGGTTGCCATTTCCTTCTCCAGGGGATCTTCCCGACCCAGGGATCGAACCCATGTCTCCTTCATTGGCAGGCAGATTCTTTACTTCTGAGCCACCAGGGAAGCCCATGTATGTGTATAAATACATGTGTATTTTCTAGCTTTGTCTACTGAAAGATCCTAGGAGCAAAGACTCCCCAGTAACAACGAGCACGTGACACTGAAACCTTGGTCTCTAATTCCAAGAGTTCTTTGAAGAAATGGCCAATTCCAGAGCTGGGACAAAGTAGGTACATGATAAACTTGAAACATTTGCCAGAAAGCAAAGAAATTCTTGAAAAACAAAAAATGATGAGGGGTATTCACAAGGACACAGGAAGGAACTTGAAGGGACTCCTACCAGTTAAATCTGGTACAATTGGAGGCCAAAATGATTTAAGCATAGCATTGCATGATAAACCATTGAAAAAACAGGAATTAATAAGTGCCCACTGATAAAAACATAGGCAGACAGATAAATAAATGACATTCTCTTTTCGGACTTCCTTGGCAGTCCAGTGGTTAAGACTTTGCCTTCCAATGTAGGGGATGGGATGCAGGTTCAATTCCTGGTTTGGGAACTAACATCCCATGTGATGCAAGGCATGGCCAAAGAAAAAAAAAAAAAGAACATTCTATTTAAAAAAGTTGGACTATGTTCCTTAAAAATTTCAGAGTCAACAAAAGTGAGAGGGAAATATTTCAGATGAGGGGAGTTAAAGAGACATGACAATCAAATGCAATCTCTGATTCTAGGCTGGATTCTGTTCTGAAGGAGAAAAAAAAACCAAACTAATGATAAACAACTTTATTGAGCCAATAGTATAATTGAAAAATCTGATAACTGATTAAATACAAGTATTATATTAGTGCTAAATGCACTAAAGTTGTTAATTGCATTACAGTTGTGTGAAAAAATATTCCTGTTCTTGCAAAATAAACAATAAAGTATTCAGGAGGAATGGGTCCTGATGTAAGCAATTTATTACCAGAAGGTTTAGAAAAATTTATTCATCTATGAGAGAGAGAATTTATCAATGAGAGAGAGGACACATGATAAAGCAAATAAGATAAAATTATACCAATAGATAAATTTGGGGAAAGATGACTATTCTTTGTATTATTTACATTGCAATTTCCCCATGAATTTTAAATTATTTCTGACCCCCTCTCACCCCTCCAAAAAATATTAAAAGTTCTAGAGACTACTAAACAGTTCTTGGCTATGCTTCTGGAATTCATCTAGAGTTGCCATTAGACCTCTTTGGAACGAGGGCATTTGTCCCTCTGTGACTCCTGGTCTTCATCCTTATTGATTTCTCATTTATCGTGTTATTGTTCAAAGGAAAGTGGAACCATGGTTTCACTGGTTTACCTTCTAGTTTATCTTCTTGGGGGCAAAGAACAAAACCTTAGTTGTCTCTGAAATTCCCACAGTGTACTTACTCAATTATCATTTGCTGACTTGAAATTAATTGAATGAGCCCATACTGGTCTATTGAGGTAGCCAAAAAGTTCGTTTGGGTTTTTCTGTAACATCTTAGGGAAAGTCTGAACAGACTTGTTGGCCAACCTAGTAGTATTAGTATCTGACAATTTTGTGGGGTGGTCTGGAGAAAAACCTCCTGAACGTCGAGCAGAGTCGTCTAGTCAGCAGCAACTCTAAGATCTCCCCTTTGGATCTGGCGAAAATGGTGTAAATAGTGCTGGGTGCAGTGTTTAGCAGATAAAGTGGCTGTGGTAGCCTCAAAATGCACCCCTCCCCCCAAAAGAGGATAGTCACATGGTAATCTCTGGAACCTGTGAGTATTGCCTAATATCCTATAAAAAGATTTTGCAGATATGGTGAAGTTAAGCATCTAGAGATAGGGAGATGACCTTGGATCATCAGGTGGACTCCAAATGCAATCACATGACTCCTTATAAGAAGGAGTAGAGGGTAATTAGACACACACAGAAAAGGGGATGACAAGACCGTGGAGGCAGAGACTGGAGTGATGTTCCAAGGAATGCTGGCAGCCACACTCCTGGAGCTGGAAGAGGCAGGGAAGGATTTAGGAGCCTCTGGAGGGAAGATGGCCCCCCTGACATCCTGATTTTGGTCCAGTGAAACAACTTTCAGACCCATGGCTTCAGAAATCTGAGAAAGTAAATTTCTGCTGTTTTAGGTTTTCAAGTTTCATGTTAATTTGTTAGAAGAGCCTTCAGAAACTAACACAGTGAAATGACTTCAACATCCATCCTTACCCTCCCGTCTTATACACATTCTTTCAGGAAGGTGTGTGCTTTACTGCTTATTTATTTATTCATTAGTTTGAGCAAACTCTGGGAGATAGTGAAGGACAGGGAAATCTGGCACATTGCAGTTCATGGGATCACAAAGAGTCAGACACAACTTAGTGACTGAACAACACATCTATTCATTTGTTTATTTGACTGCACCAAGTCTTAGTGGATCTTTTATGCAGGATCTTTTGTTAGGGCATGTGAGCTCTAAGCTGTGACATGTGGGATCTAGTTCCCTGAAGAGGGACTGAACCCAGCCCTCCTGCATTGGGAGCTCAGAGTCTTAACACTGGACCACCAGGGAAGGCTTTGTGCCTTACTGCTTATAATTCATAACAGGAAAACAGAACGTGTAGGGACACTCAAAGGTCTGCAAAATACAACCTCTTCATGCCAACCTTTCCTCCCTCTAATACAGAAGGTTAGGTAGTTCCCAGCCTTGCCTTCTCTCTCTGATCCATCCAGACATCAGGGGCTCAAGGTGATCCAAACTGATTCTGTGAATAATTCTACCTCCTGTCTTTTTCTTTCTTAAATCATTATTTGGCCGAGAAGGGCTCTAGTTCAGAATTTAAAAGAAGAATCTGATTGCATGTACTTATTAGTCATACTCTCCTTAATAAAAGTTAATATACTTAAACTCCTCATCATTAATTTGGCTCATTGTCTCATTTAATCCCCACGCAGCAGCCAGGTAGTCTTATTCATATTGTTTTACTGGTATGGGTGACCTTGAGGATGTGACCGTGAGGATGACTCATGCCTTTCTGATAAGTTATGGTAGGGTTGCAGATCTAAGTGGAGGGCTATGCAAGCATGACCTGGACACACATTTTACCCAGCTTAGCTGGGTGATTAAAAGATTTGGCAGAAGTTCAGAGAAGGTGAGTCTTCCTGGAGGCAAACTGAGAGTGGACAGGGCTTGCGGAGAGGAATTCCAGTGGAATTTGGAGTCAGTTGAGTCATCAGTGATTTCAAAATAACCAGTTTTAAGTGGATAAGGGCTCAAGAAAGTCTGCTCAGGATTCCAACCATCTCTGGCATCATGTAGCTTTGAGAGAGGCCAGGAAAGGAGTTTTCTCAAATATAGGTCATTTCTAGCTTGGCTTTGAAATTTCTAAACCATCTACATTCTCTGTTGAGTAAAGGGTAGAATTTAAACATTTGGAGGTAATATTAGCCATGTAGCAAAGAACAGTTTTTTAAAAAAAGGCATGGTTAAAAAATGCAGCTGAGGACATCCCTGGCCCAGTGGCTAGGACTTCATGCTCCCAGTGCAGGGGGCCCGGGTTCAATCCCTGTTAGGGAACTAGATCCTACAGGCCACAACTGAGTGTTCAAGTGTCACAACTAAACACCCCACATGCTGCAGTGAAGGTCAAAGGTTACGTGTGCAGCAACTGAGACCCCTCACAGCCAAATAAGTAAATCAGTGAATAAATAATTTTTTAAAATGCAGCTGATACTTCAGTCTCCAAGTCAATTATAAGTCTGTCCTTCCCTCTTGATATAAGTAGTTGCTGGCACTGTATAAAGATGATGGAATAAATCGTAGGTAGAATGGAATTATAGGGTTAGTGCCAAAACTCTTAGGTTAAGTCACTGAAACTTTGACTAAATCTGTTTCCTTGTCTTTAAAATGAGGTTACTAAAATCTTTCCTACAAATTTCATGAGTATGTTGTAAAGCTAAAATGAGGAAATGTGAACTTCTCACGAGCTTTGGATTTAGACTGATCTGGGTTCTAATCTGCTTGGTCCACTTAAAGCACTTGGAGCTGGTTTATTCAAAATCTCTCTATCTAGTTTCTGTGTCTAAACAGTGGAGATCCTAGGGTCTTAGAGGCAATGAAATGAGATAACTCATACAAAGCATTTAATAGTGTCAGGCGTAAACATCTCATTCATGAAAGCTATTATTATTGAGTCATAACTGATATACAAGGAAGGTAAACGGTTAAAAGGAATTGTGCAGCATCTTACTGATGACAGTAAAACCAAGCAGGACCCTATGATCCTTCCCCTCCATGTCCTATGCCTGCCTTTTGTCTGTGGAAAACATTAGTCAAAGAATAAGTTTAATCAAAGAAATATGACATGCAGAAACAAAGGGAAACGGTCCAAGGAGACCAAGTAATAATAATGTAGTCATTAAACATAGTCAAGGACCTTTAGTTTCTTCTTAAGGGTCTGAGCTATATCTTGTTGGCTGTCTTATAGATACTGAAACTCCCACTAGTTGGAGGAGTTAACTGCACGGTGACCAGAATGTAGCTGTGACACAAGCTGCCACAATTCCGAGAACTGGCCTCAAAGAAATGAAAGCAAACTGACCCCGAAACTGAAGATTAACTGTACCCCAAATAATGAAGGTGACACTGATCAGACCACCGATGACCAATTTGAAGATGACTGTCAGAGCTGACGGTGCTGTTTCTGCGTGCAGCCCCTCCCTTAACCTATAAAAGCTCTCACCCTCTGCTTAGCAGGGTAGGGGGAGTCAGCCTTTGGAGAGATGACCGCCCTTCCCACTCCAGTTGCCAGCATCTGAAATAAAACACACTTTCCTTGCCACCAATCCAGCCTGTTTATTGGCTTTTGGTGGCGAGCAGCTGGATTCCACCTTTCTGTAACAGACGCAGTAGTAGTAGGTACAAGGCTAGCAATATATAAGCAAGCCTGTCAAACATGCTAACACGTTTTTATCATCTAGTGACAGTGAGCAATGCAAAGGTGCTTGTTTGGGTAATTAGCTTTAGACGTAGAAGTACGACCAAAACCCTAATTGAGACATAGTCCATCTGTTATTTCGACTTCACATATGCCTACGAATCCTGACATTTTGTGAAGCATTTTGCTCTGTGTGTAACTTGATATGCATCTTCTACTTGCTAAGACTGCAAATTCCTTGAGAATAGAGACAGCGTTTCCTTGGTGGCCACTGAGCCAGGTGGGGCTTGGTGAGATTGGCATGGGTGTTCAATCTATTAATTACTCACTGGTGCCAGAGCAGAGCAGAAGTTGTTCACTTTTCTACCAAGTGTGATTCTGGGGAGTTGTGTGTAGGGGACGTGAGGAGTCAGCAAAGGAGATGCTAAAGACCTGCCAGGACTGCTGTTGTTCAGTTGCTCAGTCGTGTCTGACTCTTTGGGACCCCAGGCACTGTGGCAGACCAGGCTCCCCTGTTTGGGAGCCTCTTATTTAGGAAAGGACGCACTTCTCTCCCTGGGGTTACATCCACAGCGGTGTGAATGAAAGCAATTCTGAAACGAAGTCCGAAGGACTGGGTATGCCTCCTTTCTTTCTTTTTTGAAGTAGTGCCTTTCATTAATTTAGAGACTGAAGTTTAGACTCTGACACCCCCTAACTGTGGGAGCTGGAATGTGTCATTAAGTCATTTTGAGCCTCCATCTTCTTATTTTTAAGGCGGTTCTATTTGCTTCCTGGGGTTGTCCCAAGTACCAGTGAGAAGGCATCCATAAAAGCTATGTACACTGATACACAGGATAGGGTCCACAAAGGTATGTTATGATGTCATCCACCCCTACAGGCATGGGTCTTTTTGGTGGCTTCTTGCCCAGAGATGATAATCAGCTACTTCTGAAGCATCGAGGACTCCACTGGTTTCCAGGAAGGGCTGCTATCCAGAGGGCTTCAGGTCTGTGCTCTCTCCAGCTCACCGACTGTGCTATCAATTTTTCCAAAGCAAGTCAGACCCAAACCTCGTGTTTTGGCACTGACCGGTCACTGTTCCGCTTAGTGTTGCCTGCGGCCAAGGGCAAGCATTTAGGCAGCACCTGACTATATCTGGAGGTGCAGCTGAGGAGCCCAGAGCAGAATTTCCTGTGGGAGGGTAACCGTTCGCTCATCGTTCTGGCTTCCTGGTCTTCCACATACTTCTGTGAATGTTTCTACCCTACCCACCCCCAGGCCATTCCACATTTCCTCAGGCTTCTTCCAGATTCTTTGCTTTCACTCATGGTTTGGGTGACCCACTTGCACACCTGGTGCTTGGAGTATGACCCCTGACCTGGCCAATGACAAAATTGGTGACTGATGTGTTGTAGGTCAATTATGTCTTCCCAGGTCCCTCAGAAGAAGGGACAGTATTGGTTGTCAGTATTATCACCCGTCACCTCATTTTTCAAGGACATTTCCAGAAGAGAAGGGGATATCTGAGTTTGCTTTTACTCCTCCCATTGGACACATAAGACAAAGACTGCTGTTGTTGTTTAGTCACTAAGTCGTGTCTGACTCTTTGCAACCCCATGGGCTGTAGCCTGCCAGGTTTCTCTGTCCATGGGATTTCCCAGGTGAGAATACTTGAGCGGGTTGCCATTTCCTCCTCCAGAGGATGTTCCCAGCCCAGGGATTGAACCTGTGTCTCCTGCATTGGCAGGTGGATTCTTTGGCACTGAGGCATCTGGGAAGACCAAGAAAAAGGTAGGCAGAGGTAACTGATCCCCTAGAGAAGTCTAGACACTTTTATGCTTATATTTGTCATCGACTCTGTTCTTTTTTACAAATACACCAAGATGCTCATGAGACAAATTCCCTTCCTGCTACTCTCTCCATTTCCTCATTTTACCTGGAGGAAGATATTTCCAAGACCATTATAATTTCCTCTAGAGACTTGCCTGGCTGCCCTGTGGTTGGGACTTCCCCTTTCAATGTAGGGAATGCTGGTTTGATTTCTGGTCAGGGAGCCAAGATCTCACATGCCTCGTGGCCAAAAAACCAAAACATCAGACAGGAGTAACACTGTAACAGATTCAACAAAGACTTTTCAAAAAAAAAAAAAAAAAAAATGAGGACATTATTTTGAAAAAATTATAATTTCCTTAAAGTTTGACTCACTGAACTTCAGAGTTAGAAGGAGCTTTGCAAACAGCTGTTCCAAAAGTTTCATGTGGACACACATGGATTCAAAGCCTCAAAGAGATGAGGGGATTCGTTAAAGCCTCATAGCAAAGCAGGGGATGAAGTGGCTCCCAGCTCTCGCTCTCTCACATTGTGAGTGGCTGAAATTCCTCCTTGCAATAATCAAAGCATGTTACACTAGAAGGGAACCTGAGAGAGCTTCAGCTATACCTCAGGATTGAGGCAGCATCAACCTGGTACCAGATTGGGTGCAAATCTATTTACTTCATCTTCCTAAATGATGTTCTTTCAATGAGGTCTTTTATAAGTCTACCTTTCACTCTCTCTCTTTTTTGCTTGCTTCCCTCTCTATGCACTGTAATTAAATATAACTATTTCAGTCCCTAGGTTTATGATGTATTTTCTTAAAAAAAAGAAAAAATCATGAAGCAAAACAAAGTTGTGCAGCCATGTGGCAAGGCAACTTCATCCAAAGTGCTGTTTTCCAACAGGCATGTCAGGACACCAGGCTGGTCCCTGCTCATCCCTTCTGCTCTTCCCTCCCGTTTGTTTTGAACTTAGATTCTTTCACCAAGTTCCCTAGACCCCAAAGAACACCCTGTTCAGTGAGCCTGGTCTCTCCTCCACCCTGCCTGCCACATGTCATGGAATTCCAAGTCAAACAGTGCTTTCCTGACTTTTCCATTCAGCACAACATTCCAGGGCTGTTTCCTCTCTTTGCTGGCAGGGCGCTCACAAACAGAGGAAAATGGAGCAAGTCTGTGAAGGAACGGGCTCAGTTACCACCATGGAAATGATGGAAAAGTCGATACGGAGTATATTCCTTATAGTCACAAATCGTTCATAGCATTATTATCTCAAAAAGTTTGGTACATTCAAATTAAAAAATTACATGGTTGGAAATGTTTTGCAACCTACCCCAGTTATCCGGGAGCTAAAGGGCTGTGTTCTCTCGCCCTGGTGACCAGTAATTTTGTTAGGGAACCATTGACCGAAACTGCCCGCCTTGGCCAGGCATGAAAATAACCACTTGCCTGAGTTGTTCTGATAAGGGACATGGTGCTGCTGCTGGAAAACTAACCAGGAAAATTTGGGAGGGGCCAAAAGGAGGGATGAGAGGCCAACCCATAAGATGTTCTGCCAACCTCCCTAAAACGCTCGTGCTGGGAAACATCTTGACTGAGAGATGTGTGTGCCAGCAGGAAGGGCTTTGAATTGGACCAAATGTGGGCACAGTCAAGATGAGTGGCCAGAGAAAACCCAGAAAGCTAACCTCATCATCATAAAATCTGTGACTGTGAGCCACATGGCAGGGCGGTTCTTCTGGGTTCTCTTGCCCTGCTGCTCTCTGCCTGGGTGCTCCTCCCCAATAAAGCCTTTTGCTTCGTCAGTACATCTGTCTCCTTGGATAATTCATTTCTGAGTGTTAGACAAGACGCCACTCTCGGGCTCTGGAAGGGGTCTCCCTTCGGGAACAGTTTAGACCCAAACCAGCTGAAATAATGCATTGCTGTCGACAAGGCCAGAGGTCTTCTAGCGTGTACTTGAATACAAGACTAGGTGGTGTTGCTGAACTCAAGTTCGTGTGCCTGATGCATAGTGAGGCCCAACCAACAAACTGAAACGTCAGTTTGGAGCAGAGATAGGTTGATTGCAGGGCCAAACAAGGAGAATAGGCAACTGATGCTCAAAAAAACCCCAAACTCTCTGATGGTTTCTGAAGCGTTTTTATAGGCAGCATTTGGCGTGAGGGCTGCTGGGTGTGTCAGTTTCTTCTGATTGGCTGGTGGTGAGGTAACCAACCAGGCAGTGCGCCTGGAATTGTGTGCCCAGCCTGAAGTTACCATCCTCCACCTGATTGGGGTCTTAGGGCCTGCAGAAGAGCTCACAGATACGGTTATGCACATCCCTGGAGGAGGGCCAAGCCTCTACTCCATCACTGCGTTATTGTTTCTTGACCGCTTCTCCTCTGTTTCTTCATTCTCTCCCTTCCCTAATTAGTAACTGCTCGAATCTGCCCTTCAGAACTCAGAGAAGGTCTAGGAGACTGAAGCCTTTTCCCTATAGATAAGAAACTGAGACACGGAAAGTCTTTTGCACTGGGAAGGCCCCATAGGGTCCTGCCGAGTTTGGGCAGTGCAGTCTTCTCTGGACAGCTCTGAGCATTAGCTGAAATCAGCTTCTTTGCCTCTGGGTGGGTTTTCTCCACTGAGCCATCAAGCAGGACCTCAACCGTCTTCCCACAGGAACAGCTCTGGTGTTAGAAGATAGTTCTCCTGTCCTGCTGAGTCTTTTCTTCATCAGGCTAGATCATTCTGGTTCTTTTGGCAATTTCTTATTTGGAGTAGTCTCCTGGTCTTTTGCCATCTGAGCTGGTCTTCTGAAAGAGCTTCACTTTGTCTGTATTTGAAAAAGTGCTTGCCTGGAACTAAAAGCAGTCCTCCGTTAGCCTTCAGCTATTAGATCTCCCACTTTGACCTGACACAGCTATTAGATCTCCCACGTTGATCTGACACAGCAGCTTTTTATATAGACCTGAGAACAGGCTCAGCAGATACCCTCTTATTTTCTTGAGCTTCCTTTTGTTGCAAGAGAGAGCCAATATTTTGGCCGGCCACACATTCACATGCTTTCTTGGACATGGTGGGCAGGATTGGTGTGCATCAGTGATGAGAACGGAGGTGCAGAGAGAGGAACAAAGGCTTAAAGACCACCTGAGCTGGTCAAACATCAGTGACTTGATAGACAGGAGTTTGAGCAAGCTCTGGGAGTTGTTGACGGACAGGGAAACCTGGTGTGCTGCAGTCCATGGGATTGCAAAGAGTTGGACACGATGAAAGTGACTGAATTGAACTGAATTGAGCTGGTGAAGCCATTTACGAAATGGACAGGATTAAATAGCCTTGACTGATTTTTTTGGCTAAGGGCTTAGCTTTCAGACTCAGCCAACTTAGATTCACATCCTGTCTTGCACCATTTATAAGATATTTAAACTCGAGCAAGTTACTTACTCTCTCTGTGCCTCAGTTTCTTCATCTGGAAAATGTAAAATCTTACTGGTGTTGTCAGGATGAAATTGAAGATGCTGAGGAGAGCACCTCATGACATGGAAGTCTCTCTGGTGCTATTATTATTATAAGCGTTTTTACTCTCTCTGGTTGCTCAGATGGTAAAGAAACTGTCTGCAATGCAGGAGATACAGGTTCGATCCCTGGGTCAGGAAGATCCCCTGGGGGTGGGCATGGCAACCCACTCCAGTATTCTTTTTGTAAAAAAAACTATTTATTTTAATTGGAGGCTAATTACTGTACAGTATTGTCCACTCCAGTATTCTTACCTGGAGAATCCCCATGGATAGAGAAGCCTGGTGGGCTACAGCCCGAGGGGTCGTAAAGAGTCAGACAAAACTGAGCAACTAACACTTCACTTCATCTTACTGCCTCTGCCATTTTTTTTTCTTCATGCTGTTGGTAGAAGAAAACTGGAGAGCTTTTCTGAAGCAGCAAAAACTATAGCTCTTCTGAGTGCTTCAGGCTAGAGACTCACCTTTGCCCCCCAAATTGCAGGTGTCTTAGTAGGAAGATAATAACACTGAAAGCCTGTCATTAATCCCTTTCAGGCTCCTGGGGCCTTTCATGCTAAAGAATTATTCCAAGGCTCTTGAATAAATGAAGCCAAAACACTCATTAAAACATGGACATTTGCATGGCAGGTACAAGAAGTCCTTCTGATAGAGCTTATTATCTGTAGTAATTGCTTGTTATCTGACGTTTTGGTTTTAAAAGCTTATTCTAAGTAATTTTTAAAATTTGAAGCTCAATCCAATGTCTTTTTTTTTTTCCCCTTCCCTTCTGGAAAACCAGAGCGAAAGGTTTTGAGCATTCCCTTCAGCTCCATCTCCTCAGATGGGAGAAAAGGAAGGTGCAGGACAAAGGAGGACAAAGGTAGTCACTTGGGATTCCTGCAAAATAACATCACAGGCAGCAAAGAGAACTGTCCTTTCATCTTAAGATCGCAAAGCTCTTTATTCTTGACATAGCTCTATCTGCTGTCAGACATAATTGCACATAATTTATAGAGAGAGTATTTTGACTTACCCAGGGTTAGAATTTCACCTCTTAGGCATAAACAACAACCAGCATGATATATTGGTTTGTGAGATCAGTCTCATTGTTTCTGATTTTTAATTAACTCTGCAAAATTCCTCAATCAAGGAAATGCTGGAGGTTTGCTCTGGCCCCAGCTCTGGGAAGCATGGTTGGAAGGAAGTGATTGCATTGTTGAGAAAGTAGAAATTTTCCTCTACCCTTCTTAGGTAGTTCTGGTTGGTCTAAGAATGAAGTTGACAAGAATGAAATCAAAACAAAAGTTTATGGGAGAGATCCAGGAAAACAAGGTAACTCACCAGAGTGTTGGCCAAGGCCCTTCCCTTGCGACCCTGTGGACTATAACCTACCAGGCTCCTCTGTCCATGGAATTCTCCAGGCAAGAATACTGGAGTGGTCTGCCATTCCCTGCAGGGAATCTTCCTGACTGAGGGAGGGAACCCAGATCTCCTGCATTGAAGGCAGATTCTTTACTGTCTGAACCAGCAGGGAAGCCGAAAGAAGGATTTCATCTTCAGCTAAAGATAAAAGAGAATGTTAGGGATAGGGATTTGGGATTTCGAAGGGAGGAAAGCAATTCACATGGTGTTAGAAAAGCAAATGCCTGGTAAACCATTGTTTGCTGGGCCATTCAAAAATGATGGGACCCGAAGTGGACTCTGTTCTCCAGGCTCTGCAGCCGGAATTTCCCCCACTCAGCCCATACTCTTCACAGATCCCTCTGAGACAGCTCTGTTCCAGGAACAGGCCCTCTATCTAAATTAGTCTTTTTTTTTTTGGCTCCACACAGCATGTGGGATCTTAATTTCTCTGACCAGGGATGGAACCCATACCCCCTGCAGTGGAAGCCTGGAGTATTAACCACTAGGCCACCAGGAAAGTCCCTCTGTCTAAATTCTTTTAGGCAGTTATGGGGAAGATCAAAGTTCCTGAGTCTTCTGTTTCCTAAAAATAAGCAGCCTAAATTAATCCTCAGGCCAAAGGGGTACATTTTGGGAGAGGGAGCAAATTTTGCTTCCCTACAGCTTAGTGGGTGATTTGGAGGTTGTCACAGGCACAACTATGATGGTCAGAGGCTGTATTCAATCATATTGCAAATCCTTCATGATCTGGTGAAAGAAAGAGATGCTAAAATTCCATTTCCTGATGGCTCACGTGAACACTCCCAGAAGGATGTGTTATCTGCCATTTGCCTGGGGATAGATAACCTGACCCTCTAGGAAAGATTCTATTAATCTGGGTGGATCTCTTCATGCAGCAGACTTTCAAAGACGTGTGTTCCCATCTTCAGTGGCAACAAATGCCTGGGCCTCCTCTTGCCCTCTGCCCCACGTGTGGCTGGTGGGATGGAGCATTTGATGAAGTGATCTGTAGTTTCTGTCACTGCTCTCTTGGGTTTGGTGGCACATTCTTTAGTTTTTTTATTAAATTATTTTATTTTAATTTATTCTTTTTTGGCTGTTCCACAATGGCAAGTGGAATCTTAGTTCCCTGACCAGGAATCAAACCTGTGCCCCATGCGCTGAAAGAATAGAGTCCTCACAGCTAGACACCCAGGGAAGTCCCTTGGTGTGTGTGTGTGTGTGTGTGCACGTGCACACTCAGTTGTGTCTGATTCTTTGTGACTTCATGGTCTGTAGCCTGCCAGGGTCCTCTGTCCATGAGATTTCCCAAACAAGAATACTGGAATGGGTTGCCATTTCCTTCTCTAGAGGATCTTCCTGACCCCGGGATTGAACCCGTGTCTCTTGCATCTCCTGCATTGGCAGGAGGATTCTTTACCACTGTGTCACCTGGGAAACCCAAGTACCTTGGTAGCAAATTCTTATCCCTAGTTTCTTGTTTCTTCAGGGATAAGAACAGAGAGAAGTGAATTAATGTTTGGTGAGTGCTTATAATGAATCAGACATATTACATACATGATTTCACTTAATTTCACAGGTTGTGACGTTCCCTGAGAATCTTGGTATGTTTTGAAAACCCAAGTTAAGGAACATAGGAGATGATATGTACTTTAGACCAGAACACAGGAGATAAAGGGACAGGAAGATTCTCTCTGTAGAACCTCCTCAGTTCTCTCCGCTCATAGGTGAGGGAGATGCTGCCATGCGGTCAGAGCCTAACACTTGGGGAGTGCAAATCCTCCTTTGCAGGTTTGTGAAATGATAGACTCATATTACTTTGTGGATTGTCATACCCGATGGCAGTAGCATTTTGCATTTGTCCTGGTGACTCTGTAGAAATAATTTAGCATTTTTGCACAATTCATTGAGAGAACATTCTCAATACTTCGTAAATCATGTGTCTGAGATGCATGTCTGTTAGACGATGAGGCTGTGACCAGGGTACCTCTACCTACCTTGCAGGACAAGTATCTCAGAGACAAGAAANCGGAAAATCCCAGGGATGGGGAAGCCTGGTGGACTGACCTTTATGGGGTCACACAGAGTCGGACATGACTGAAGCGACTTAGCAGAAGCAGCAGCAGCAGCAGCAAAACCATAAGACATCAAACTACCAGAATGAGGAGACTGGATAGCAGCAAATGCTCAAAGGTTAATGAGAGGATGATGACTGGGAGTGTTGGCATCGTCCTGTTCTCTAATTTGGTTAGAAGTTTGTATTTAGAGTAACTTTGACAGAAGGCTTGATTCCCTACTGCTTAAGTATAGTCATGCTTACATAATAAAGGTATAATTGTAATCAGCCATGAGGCTTAAGGATTAGACTATGATGGTGAATTAAAGTAGAATCTTGATTCACAGCTTCAGTCAGTTCAGTTCGGTCGCTCAGTCATGTCTGATTTTTTGCAACCCCATGACCCGCATGGATTCACAGCTTATATTTTAAAAAGTCATGTGTGTATGTGTGTGTGTTTGTAAAATCTGTTTATATCATACTGTAAAATACAGCTTGCATTGTGAGCTTCATAGAAACAAATAACTGAAGTAGAAAACTTGGAGTCAATGGAAATAGCCTAACATAAACAAGAAAATTTGAAGTTTTGANTTCATTACAGGTCATTACAGGGCTTCCCTCATAGCTCAATCGGTAAATAATCTGTCTGCAATACAGAAGACCTGGGTAGGATTCCTGGGTCAGGAAGATCCCCTGAAGAAGGAAATGGCAACCCACTCCAGTATTCTTGTCTGGAGAATTCCATGGACAGAGGAGCCTGGCAGGCTACAGTCCATGAAGTTGCAAGAGTTGGACATGACTTAGTGACTAAACCAGCACCACAGGTTATTACAAGATAATGGGCATAACTCCCTGGGCTCTGCAGTATGTCCTTGTTGCTTATCTATTTTATACATAGTACTTCATATGGTCTGCTAACTGCTGCTAAGTCACTTCAGTCGTGTCCGAAGATGTGTATAAGAGACAGGGGTAAAGATGTGGCTTCTGAGGTTTGACCCTGACTGTTTCCTGTGGGTGGGCAGATGGTCTGTTCCACATGATGAGTTGCTGAAAGAAACTCATATGAATTATTGCATTCTGCTTTGCATATATAAATACTTAAGTCTGAGCCTAATAATACCCTTGATGTAAATATCCCATGAACACACGAGCTGCTAAATCAGCCTTTCAGATAAGTTCAATGGGCTTGTCATCCCACAAACAGTTTTTAACAGCCTGCCCTCTCTCCGGGCTATAAAACCTGTATCACAGAGACAGTAAAACTGATTAAAAACAATTAACATTCTTTCTTACTGACTTTTCTTCAGCTTCTCCTGGTAATAGGTACGTAGAATGGTGACATCAATTTACAAATGTTTACTGGTCATCTTTACCATAAAGCTAAGTGCAAATGTTGGATCCAAAAGAGGTGGGAGATATTATCTCTGTCCTCAAACACTAATAAAGTCCAGCAGTTAAAAATAGCACTCAAGAAATAAGCATAAAAATGCCTGACGATATGAATAAATTGTGTGACTAATCTTTGTCCTGGAGGGCTGGGGAAGGTCATTGTGGAGGTGAAGAAATGAGCTGGAACTTGGAAAAGTTGTAGAATTTGTGCTATTAATAATAATAATGGAGCCCGCTGGTATTTACAGTGACTTCTTTTTACGATCTCTGTATTGTCTCTCTGAGACAGATGGTGAAAGGGAGACAAAGAATTTGTTGAGTAAATAGGCAAAGTGGACCGGATGGCACCTGCACACAAAGTGGGTTTCATTACAGAGGAGAAATCCTGAGCTTAGGGAACCCAAATCTTTTATGATGGGAAATAAGACTTGATTTTTGTTCCAAAGGGAGACTTATCCTCCAAGGCTGTATATTATACCAATATATTTGAGAAGATAAATCTGGAACAAAGAGTTGCCAGTGCCTCTCTCATATGATGTGTAAACTTACAAGAGACCCCAAAAGAACTGTCTTCCACGGCTGTCTCAAGGTTACCCAGCTAGTTAGTATCAGGGCTGAGACTGGAACCAAAGCAGCCAAGGTCACTGAAACGGTCTCCCTGGTTCCCTAAGATAGCAGACTCAAATTTCTCCCAACACATAGAACCAGGCCTCATCCCACGTGGGGAGTTACGCTGCTGGTCTGGCTCACATGAGGCATCCCTCATCAAGGACTGGGCTCCTTCTTTGCTCCTTGGAGCCAGGTCCTACTCTTAGGCTCCTTTCTTGTGATGTTTGTTGCTTTGTTCCGCGTTGCATTCGTGCCTGCCTTGGTTCTCAGCCCAGTTCCACAGCCTCAGGAATTCCATCTCCCACGCTTGGTCAGCATCGTGCCTGACTCTGGGTGTCTCCTACCCCACTGTATGTGGTCCAGTTGTCACAGTTGCAGGAGCTCCTGATAGTGACCTGCCCACCAAGAGCATGTCATCTCATTCTCTCTACTAAGGCCACTTAGACCAGTTGGGCTTCAAATATCCTTTCCTGTAACATCTCCTCCCATGTGCTTGTACGACTGTCAAATGTGTTTTGTTTCTGGGTCATCATCCAGTTGCTTACTTGATTTCATTCCAGTGGGAGAGGGAGGAGGTGAAGGGGAGATGAAGGATGAACAGTATGAGCAGAGTGCTGCAGGGGGTTGGCAATATTGGGCCAACCCAGGGGCCAGGGTGATTAGCACCAAGGGGAAGAGCATCACAGAAGAGACTCTGAATGCCAGGTTGCAGAATACCCAGGGGACAACCACTAAATTATAGAGCATGGTAAGACCTGATGGTAGCGTGCTCAACAATTCATGGCAAGAGCATGAATTTGGGGATCAAGCAGAACTGGGTTTGAACCCCGGATCTGCTAGGTACTAGAGGATGACCTTGGAAATTTTGCTTTATGTCTCAGAGTTTCTCATCTGTAAAATGGTAGTAGTAACGCCTGTTTCATGGGGCTGTGATGTGGACAGTTGATAACATACATAAAACACCTACCACCATGACCTCAATTTTCAGATGTTTGATAAATGGCAGCTGTTATGTATTCATCATTACGGAACGTTTGCCCAGGGTAGACCTTAGAGCTTATTTAATTCGACCCTCTTATTTAAGTAAATGAATTTATATGTTGAAGTATAGTTGATTTACAATAGAGTGTTAGTTTCAGGTGTACAACACAGCGATTCAGTATTTTTTGCAGATTACAGTTCATTACAGGTCATTACAGGGCTTCCCTCATAGCTCAATCGGTAAATAATCTGTCTGCAATACAGAAGACCTGGGTAGGATTCCTGGGTCAGGAAGATCCCCTGAAGAAGGAAATGGCAACCCACTCCAGTATTCTTGTCTGGAGAATTCCATGGACAGAGGAGCCTGGCAGGCTACAGTCCATGAAGTTGCAAGAGTTGGACATGACTTAGTGACTAAACCAGCACCACAGGTTATTACAAGATAATGGGCATAACTCCCTGGGCTCTGCAGTATGTCCTTGTTGCTTATCTATTTTATACATAGTACTTCATATGGTCTGCTAACTGCTGCTAAGTCACTTCAGTCGTGTCCGACTCTGTGTGACCCCATAGACGGCAGCCCACCAGGCTCCCCCGCCCCTGGGATTCTCCAGGCAAGAATACTGGAGTGGGTTGCTATTTCCTTCTCCAACACATGAAAGTGAAAAGTGAAAGTGAAGTTGCTCAGTCATGTCCGACTCTTCGAGACCCCATGGACTGCAGCCTTCCAGGCTCCTCCGTCCATGGGATTTTCCAGGGAAGAGTACTGGAGTGGGGTGCCATCGCCTTCTCCTCATATGATCTAACCCTGATGTAAACCAGTGAAGTGCCCCTGTGACACAGCCAGCCTCCAGGTACTCGAGCCTCACCCCCTTTTCTCCATTCCTCAAAAAATGCCTCACTCTTTAAAAAATTGTTATTTATTTATTTATCATTGGAGTATAATTGCTGCACCACGTTGTGTTAGTTTCTTCTGTACAACATAGTGAACCAGCTGTATGCACGCACATATCCCCTCCATCCTGAGCCTCCTTCCCTCACCCTCCTCCATCCCATCCCTCTAGGTCATCACCGAGCACTGAACTGAGCTCCCAGTGTTGTTCAGCAGCTTCCCACTAGCTATCTGTTTTACACCTGGTAGTGTATGTATGTCAATACGAACCTCCCAATTCACCTAACCCACCCCTTCCATCAGCTGCCACCGTACTCTGCATCTGCGTCTCTATTCCTGTCCTGTACATAGGTTCATCTATATCATTTTTCCAGATTCCCTGTATATGTGTTAATATACAATATTTGTTTTTCTCTTTCTGACTTATTTGGTATGACAGACTCTAAGTTCATCCACATCACTACAAATGACCCAATTTTGTTCCTTTCTCATGACTGAGCAATATTCCAACATTGCTTCACTCTTTGCGGCCACTTAGGGTTAATACAACCAGCTAATTCCTCCCCACCTTGCAGGACTCAACCTAAGTGCCATTTTCTACATGAAGCCTCCCCAGCGAGGCATAGCTGCCTGTCACGCCCCATGTTCTCCTTCACAATATTCCTTATGCTCCTGATGACATCACCAGCACTCAGCTTTTTCACTGGGTGACCTCTGTGAGTGCAGCAGTTGGTCTTGGCTTCTGGGACATCCCCAGAGCTCTGCAGACGGTAGATGTTTAACGAGTGTTGGCTAATTGATTAAATAAGGTTTGCTAACTGTAATAGTTGTTCCAGAATCTTGGCCTTGTTGCTTGGAAGGTAAAAAAAATCATCTAAAAATGGGAAGATAATAGTCTCAGAATAAAGGAGAGTTCTTTCCAAGAAAGGCGGTTGGAAAAGTTATACTGACATGGATAAATGTATGTAATCTGTATATTATAGTCCATACACGCATGCTCACATGCACACACACACACACACACACACACACATGCATTTTGCTTTGCCCTTATTTTTCCCATTTCGTCTTGCCATGACACTTCATCCTGGACTTACTTGGCCTGAGGACTGGCATTTAGAAACTGCTATGCTAAAAGTCAGAACCATTAATTAACTGGAGCAATTTTTATTGCTCCACATTGCTGAGGAAAGCAAATTTCACAGTCCCAAAGGTTTTCCTGGCCAAGGGTACCAAATATACAGCTATCTTTTATTTCTTCTTGGTCCAATTTTTATCCCCTAGTTTTACTTCTCACTTTTAAATTAAAACCCCACCCCATCGGCAGGGCTTATTTAGTTCCTGGGGCAGTGCACACCACCCAGGCAAGGGAGGTAGCAAGAAGCAAGCCCAGAAAAGGACCGCTCTTCTGAGAAGTGTCCTTTAACCAGAGTGAAACTTGACACCCTATAGCCACTGAAATCCCTTCATAGATTCATGATGCCCTCATTGCGGCCTGATCCTGCTCCAGGTGTCAGCAAGGAAACCATGCTTAGGAAATGGGGCTGGGGGACCCCGAGCCCAGCTGTTGAGACTGCCCCCTGCCAGGGGTCCCCAGCTCAGAATGGGGCTGCCTCACCAAGCTATGCATCCAAATGGGGCCTGGCTCTGCTAGGAAGACAAGGCCACGTGTCTCTAGGTCACACAGAGGAGAAAGGGCTGGAGGTGATGATAATTCATGGAGTCCGTAGAGTATCTTGGTTTAGGGGACGTAGGCTTTGCAGTCAGGGAGACAGGGGTGTAGATTTCTGCTTCACCACTTACTTTTTATGACTTTAGGCAACTGAAGCCTCAACATCCTTCTCTGTAAACAAGGATAACCACAGTGTCCCCTTTCATGAGGTTGATGGAAGGATTAAACGTGATAATGCATGCAGAAGCCTTGCAGGGTGATGGGATCATGTTCAGAGCTTCCTAAACGCTTCCTCTGCTCATCATCGGTGGGGCCATGATGCCCACGGCCATCCAGGAAGTGCTCAGGGACTGAGAACTCTTATGCCCTTTGCTCACTTCCCCTCACCTCACTGCCCTCTCCGGATCCGTGCCTCCCCTTAAGGTCCCCATCGTTCTTGTTCACTAAAACCGGAAACCCCAATTCCACCCTAGCCCCTCTTCTCCCTCACCTGTGACATCTAAGTGGTCTTGAAAGTCTATCGGCATCACCAGCTTAGCTTCCATNATGGGAGTCAGGAAAGGCATGTCTGGTATCTATCCTGACCCAGAGAAGAACAAAGTTTCTTCTGCATTAAGTTTTCATAAGCTCCAAAATTAAAGTATCTTCTCCCAGTTCTTCCTCTCTTATAAGGGACAAGAGGTGATATTTCTGATGCCACCACTATTCAAGGTCTGGTTTTCTTTAATAATCTATGACCTATGCTCACCAATAATGCAATAATAGAAGAGAAAGGAAGATGGGGCTACATCTAAAGGCTTTCTGCAAATTTGTATTCATTCAAGTTTTATTTAAATATTTAATGCTATTCTACTCTTGCATTAGATCTTTACATCTTTTATTTATATTCCTCAGTGGACTAGTCAACAAGCTTTTAGGTGTTACCCCTTCCTCTAATCTACACTGAACATGCTGCTATTATTCCTTTGTTTACAAAGAAGTTGATGATGCTTCTTCTATGCCTTAAAAAGCAAATTTGAAAAATATGGAGAATTTCTTGATGGCCTTCCCAGCAGGTTCAGAATTAAATGCAAACTCTTAGTCAGGCATTCAAAACTGTTTATTGTAGCCTTATTTGTTATATTTCTACCTCTTTTAAAGCTGGTCTTCTGCCCACGGTCATTAGTAACACTTTGACTGCCTAGCCTTGGTTCAAATTATGAAGTTACTTGCAATAGCTTTATCTTTCACATCACATTTCTGCATACTTTCAGGGCCCATTTCAACTTCCACCTTTCTCAAGACACAGTCTCATCTTCCTTCAGTGGAGATTCTTTTATTTTTTCCCCTGAGGTTTTCCACGGCACTGTGCTAGAATCCTTATTCATATTCTTCATCACCAGTTTTGCAATAGAGGATCTGTGGATGTTTTGGTCTTAGTCAGTAGACTAACCTGGAGGCTGAAGAACCATGTCTGATAATATCTCTCTGGCACTTCTTCTCCTTAATACATATTTTACTAAGGGTGGCCTGTGTACAAAAATTCTGAATCAAACTGTTGACATGTGACATGGCTCCCCAGGTGGTGCTAGTGGCAAACAATCCGCTTGCTAATGCAGGAGATGTAAGAGACACAGGTTCCATCCCTGGATCAGCAAGATCGCCTGGAGAAGGAAATGGCAACCCACTCCAGTATTCTTGCCAAGAGAATCCCATGGACAGAGGAGCCTGGTGGGCTACAGTCCTTGGGATCACAAAGAATCAGACATAACCGAACTGACCTATCACATACACACATGCTATCCATTAGCTGTGGTCCACCAGATCCCTGCTCCCTTTGAGAGTAGTGATGAACGGATGCCATTTACTCAACTGCAAGATGAAAGAACTGCAAGCCTGCACACTGTTTATGTTTTGAGACATATTACTCCCATGTACCAGCCTCAAAATCATTAAAAAAAAGTAGCGTTCCTGGTGGTTGTTCAATCACTTAGCGGTGTCCGATTCTTTGTGACTTCATGGTTTGCAGCACGTCAGGCCTCCCTGTCCTTCACCATCTCCCTGAGCTTGCTCAAACTCATGTCCACTGAGTCGGTGATGCCATCCAAGCATCTCGTCCTCTGTGGTCCCCTTGTGCCTTCAATCTTCCCAGCATCAGGGTCTTTTCCCAATGACTCAGTTTTTAGCATCAGGTGGCCAAAGTATTGGAGCTTCAGCATTAGTCCTTCCAACGAATATTCAGTGCTCCATGGTACCAGTTCATAAAAGGGAGTACCAAGTTCAAGCAAAGGCCCTATTTTGAAAGAAACTTCCTGACGTTGCTGACTTTTAATATACACCATCATTCTTTGCTGAAGAAAATTATTCTTAGAGTGGCCATGGCCCTCTGGTAATGACATTCTCTGGGCTGATAGAATTTGGAAACCAATTTGCCACAATAGTTTCCAGAAGCAGCCAGTACCTCTTGCTCAAATGGAATAATGTTCCCTGGTGAAAAAGGGATATGGTCACACCAAAGTGTTTGTTAACTCAAGAGTGATAATGGAAGATGTTTAAATTTAACAAGGCCAATTGAATGGCTTAGTACATATGCACAGCTGTACAATAAAATGCCATCAACTGTTACACCAGCCCATCTGTTTTCTAAGCAGGGGTGGCAGAGGAAGTGCAGGCCTTGCTTACTGATGCTGGAAGTTGGCAGAGCTTCTCCATCTTAATCCATTCTTCCATGTACTTTCTTTGTGATGGAAGGTCAGTTGAGGATGTGCACATTTAAGGATGTCAGGATGGGTTTTCAGAAGAATTTTTGGTCTAAAAGAGTGGCTGAGCTGTGATATGAATATTAGCATGTGTCCTGACTAAAAAACAAACCAAAAAAAGCCAAAAAAGTACTGCTCAAACTTCATATATGGAACTCCTTCTGTGCCCACATAATCTCTTCTGCTAGAACTCTGTATAATTTAAATGTTATCTATTAAGGAATCCACCTCCTATACTCAACTGTGGGTTCTTATTTAAACAGAGAACACACATTTCTCAAATTTGTAACCATGGCTTGGAGTAGAAAGGTGGCAAATACCAGATATTTAGTGCCTTTGCTGAGATGAAATAGAATTGTGTTTAGTGAGAGGGCTTATGTGAAGAGCAGGAATGAGGCCTCTGGGGCTGACTGCCACACAGGCTGTTCTGCAGGCATACACCCATCAACAAGGCATTGCTACTTCATCTGGGGGAGGGTCAGGAAGAATCCTTTGAGCTGAATGAATGCACGGTATTTTTAAAATCACTACTGGATGATATTTTAAAAGCATTTCCTGTGTGAAGCCAAGTGCTTCACAAGCATCATCTCATTTAAGCCCTTTGAGGTAGAAACTGTTACTATCCCCATTTTACAGAAGGAGCTACAACTTAAAGGGGGTAAGTGCTCAAACATCAGAAATGAGATTTGAACTAAATCCTCTGTTGCCTTGAGTCCAATTCCTATTACTATATTTACCACCTCATAATATTATTCGATGCCATTACTTTTAACTTATTCTGAATATTATGGAAATACATCTGTAATTATTCCTCTCACTGTGTCCATGCTCCTTTGCACCATAACACTGCAGCTCCTTTCAAGAGTGAGGGAAGTATCTCCCTACGTCTTGAATTTGAGCTGCCCTTGCCACTTGTTTTAATCAAAGGAGCAATGGCCAGCCAGTTCTGAGCCTGGGCTGCTGGAGGCTTGGCAGTTTCCCCTGGATCTGTTGGAATCCTGCTGTCTCCACGGGACTAGCACTTGGATAATCCATGGAGGATAAGCGACATGTGACACACTCACCCCATCACAGCAATCAGCACGTGAGGACCACACATGCAGGCTGAGCCTGGCTCAAGCAGCAGAGCCTCCCAGCTGACCTGCAGCCTCCTGAGCAATCATAAACAGTACTTGTTTTAGTTCACTAGGTTTGCAGGGTAGCTTGGTAAATAGCAACAGCTAGTGGAAAACACTGGGTACTGGAGAAAATAGAACAGCAAACATTTTTCTTTATAGGATGGAATCTGTACCTGTATTTCCAGGTTAACATTCATATTCATAGTTGGGCTTTGCTTCAGAGCATCTCCTACTGGTTTTATGAATATTATAGGCTGAGCCATATGGCATAACCCAAATCAGGAGATCTACCTGGATTTCCATTCCAGTGCTGCTACATATGAGCTGTAGAATTTTGGGCACATTGTATTCTCTTTGGAAATTAGATTCTATGGCTGAAAAACAAAGCTGTTCTTCTAAAACAGCCATCCTCAAATTTCTGACCTCAGAATCCCTTTGTACCCTGAAAAATGACTGAGACCTCCCCAAAGCTTTTGTTTGTGGGGTCATACCATGATACTTATCACGTTAGAAAATGACATTGAGGCATCTAAAAATTCATCAATTCACTTAAAGTAATAGTAATGATTTCATTACATGTCAATATAAATAATATTATTATGAATAATTATAATATTTTACAATCATAAAGTATTATTGAGAAGATTGGAATTGTTTCATATTTTTGGAGATCTCTTTAATGACTGGCTTAACAGAAATTAGCTGGATTCTCATGTTTGCTTTTGCCTTTAGTGGTTGTGATAACGTGCTTCCTGTGGCCTCTGGAAAACATGACGGTACATTTTGAAAGAATGAAAATGAAGACGGCAAATAAAGTCTTGGTATTACAAATGGAGCTCTGACCTCAAGGACACTCTGAAGGGGTCTCAGTACTCCCCACACTCTAGACCACACACTGAGAATCATTACTTTAGAGTATTTCTAATCTGAAATTGGCTTCCTCGGTGGCACACTGGTAGAGAATCTGCCTGCCAGTGCAGGAGACAGAAGAGACACAAGTTTGATCCTTGGGTAGGGAAGATGCCCTGGAGAAGGAAATGACAACCCATTCCAGTATCCTTGCCTGGAAAATCCCGTGGACAAAGGAGCCTGCGGGCTGCAGTTCATGGGGTCACAAAGAGTAGGACATGACTTAGAGACTGAACACGCTATAGTAATGCTAATCTGAAATTATGTTATTTGAGGAAAACCACAAATAATTCAATTTACTAAGTTATTAAATACCCAAAACTATTAATCATATTTTTCTCTATATTACAAATAAAAATAATTTACTTTTGAATAGCTAGGAACATTGAAAGGTCATTTTTATTTCTTAGACTAAGTTTATATATTTACATATATATATATACACACATATGCACATAATTTGAAGCCATTTAGTGTGAATCATTAGCCTCTCCTTTGGCAAAGTGGAATCTGTGTATTTTTTTAAAAAGGAAGAGAAAAACAAATATCATATATTACTGCATGGATATGGATTCTAGAAAAATGATACTGATGAATCTATTTGCAGGGCAGGAATAAAGGTGCAGGCTTAAGAGAATGGACTTGTGAACTCATGGGGGAAGGAGAGGTTATATATTACAGGGAGCTCAGCTCCAAGCTCTGTGATGATCTAGAAGGGTAGCGTGGGTGGGAGGGAGGCTCAGGAGGGAGGGCTATATGGACACACATAGCTGATTCACGTGGTTATGCAGCAGAAACTAATACAATATTGTAAAGCAACTATAGTCCAATAAAAAATTTTTAAAAAAGAAACATGCACTTGAATACAATGGAAGGGGTGTGTGTGTGTGTGTGTGTGTGTCTGTGTGTGTGTATTAATAAAGTGAACTTCTGACTCTTATTGGCCTCTAAATGTCTATGCAAAGTAACTCATATAAACAAGAACCTGAAAGTGACTTCATTAGTGCAGGCTGAAGAACTAACATTTGGGGCTTCTTAAATGGAATAAAACATCTCCATCTTGCTATATAGGAAAACAGCTCAAGTAATGCCTAAAGCCTTGACCGATATTTATGCAAATCTTCTCTTTTCTAAACTATTGATTATATTCTGGGCTTGAGAAAAGGACTGTTCTTTAAATAGAATTTTTAAATGTTCACCCCAAAGATGAAATACATGACATGTAGAAGGTACTGAAAACTAAATAGCTATCTGATAGGACCCATATTCAGCCAAGCTAAGTCCAGCATCCTTCTGTTCATATAGTTCTTTTTTTTTTTTTTTTCAAGAGAGAATAAGCATGCTGTGGTAATTTTAAAGTTATAGCCACTAACTTTTGATATTCTTGCCCACAAATGGTGGAGCTTTCATTCTCTTCTCATGGAGTGTGGGCTAGGTTTAAAGATGCACTTTTAGAATAGGGGAGCATAGCAGAAGTGACAGGCTTAGGTTATGAAGAGACCGAGGCCTCTGTCTGGGATGTACTCTTGCTGTCTCTTCTCTGTCCATCTCTGTCCCCTTCACTTCTTCGGTATCCCTGCTCCATCATGTCATGAGCTCTCCTGTGGAACAACTCATGTGATAAGGAGCTGAGGGAAGCCTCCAGCCAACAACCAGAGAAACTGAGGCCCTTAGTCCAGCAGGATCACTGTGAGGGTCCTGTCACAGCTCTGTGGGTGAGCTGACATGCAGGTCCTTGCCAGCTGAGTGCTGAAACAACACCATAGTCCTGAACAATCTGACCACAATCTCAGGCGGAACCCTGAGCCAGAATCACCCACTCAGCCACTTGTGATTGCTGACTCTGAGGAATTATTAGATAATAATTGCCTGCTGTTTTAAACTGCTAAGCTTTAGGGTAATTTATTATTCAGAAATAAGTAAAATAAACCTGTTATCTTGGAAATGCACATGGTCCAGTAGGACAAACAAATGGGTTTTCATTCAGATATTGCCTTCTTCCAAAGCCTAGCTTCTCTAAGAAAAGTGAAGAATGCCACTTGTATTTTTCATTTTGTTCTGAGAACTAGAGAAAATGCTTGCAAAGCAATTAGCATACTGGCTTAATGATTACTGGCCATTATTATTCTGATTATTGATATTTACAATTAAGGTAAAGTTTTTACTCTAATTCAGAAAGACGGAGGCACCCTCAATATTTACCACAGCATTATTTACAATTGTCAAGATATGGAAGCAACATGTGTCCATCAACAGATAAATGTATAAAGAAGATGTGGTAAACATTTACATGAGAATATTACTCAGCCACAAGAAATAATTAAATTTTCCTATTGTAACAATATGTAAGAGCTTTACAGGAGAAATATCAACAACTTCAGATATGCAGATGATACCACTCTAATGGGAGAAAGTGAAGAGGAACTAAAGAGTTTCTTGATGAGGGTGAAAGAGGAGAGTGGAGAGTGAAAAAGTGGCTCATCATTCAAAAAACTAAGATCATGGCATCCAGTCCCATCACTTCATGGCAAATAGAATGGGGAAAAGTGGAAACAGTGACGGATTTTATTTTCTTGGGCTCCAAAATCACTGCAGATGGTGACAGCAGCCATGAAAATTAAAAGATGCTTGTACCCTGGAAGGAAAGCTATGACAAACCTAGACAGTGTATTAAAAAGCAGAGATATCATTTGGCTGACAAAAGCCTGTATAGTCAAAGCTATGTATTTTCCATTAGTCATGTATGGATGTGAGAGTTGGAACATAAAGAAGGCTAAGCACCAAAGAATTGATGCTTTCAAACTGCGCTGCTGAAGAAGACTTCTGAGAGTCCCTCAGACTGCAAGGAGATCAAACCAGTCAATTCTAAAGTAAATCAACCCTGAATATTCATTGAAAGGACTGTCACTGAAGTTGAAGCGCCAGTACATTGGGTACTTGATGCAAAAAGCTAACTCATTAGAGAAGACCCTGATGCTGGGAAAGATTCAAGGCAAAGGAGGATAGGTGGTAGAGGATGAGATGGTTAAATAGCATCACCGACTCAATGGACAAGAATCTGAGCAAACTCCAGGAGACAGTGGAGAACAGAGGAGCCTGGCATGCTGCAGTCCATGGTGTCAGAAAGAGTTAGACACAACTTAGCAACTGAACAACAGTAACAACATGGATGGAACTGCATGGTAATGCTTAGTGAAGGGAGTCACATAAAAGACAACTATTGCATGTTATCACTTACATGTGGAATATAAAAAAGTAAAATAAACAAAGAAGTATAATACAATAGAAACAGACTCATAGATACAGAGAACACACTGGTGGTATGCAGTGGAAAAAGGATGGGCAGATGGGCAAGATATGGGAAAAGAATTAAGAGGTACAAACTGTTAATACGAGGTATAAAATAAATAAGATACAAGAATATTTTGTTCAGCACAGGGAATATAGCCAGTATTTTATAATAATTCTAAATTGAGTATAATCCATAAACATACTAAATTACTATGTTGTATACCTAAAACTAATATAGCACTGTAAATCAACTATTGTCAATTTAAAAATAAAAATTTGTATTTTTATACTATACATAAGAATTAAAATATTTAAAATTAAGTCTCCAAATGTAACTTCTGTGGTCAATTCAAGTTAGAAAATGATTGCTCATTTACTATGCAAAAACTACTAGATACTCACTCTGAGGGATATAGAAGTGGGTAAATCACGTACTGTCTATTTTAAGTAAATAACAGGCACAATCCTTAATACATGATAGAGTATTATTCTTCCTCTTGGAGGTCTGAACAGAGCAGCAAAGATAGGAAATGGACTTAATGGTTATTTGTCTCATATTACCAGTACTGGAGTCAAAATATTTGGTAGTCAAACAAGTGTCAACATTTTCAAAAGCTTTAGGAGTCAAGCAAATTGAGTAACATGCAAGTTTTTATGATAATGCTGAAGTGGAAATCATGTTCCCGTATCTGAAAGAATTCAAAATCAAGAACCATCACCAGAAATACTGACTTTATGCAGGACAAAAAAAAAATAACAAAGAATACACAAAACATGTATGTTCTGAATACATTTGTTACCTGCACCTAAGTGTTTCAATCTTAAATATCACAAAAGTGCATTTCCATACTTGTGGAGTAATCTGATGGTCATAGGTGCCATTACATTGCTTTCCAAATTGGGTAAGGCCACTTTGGTTAGAAATGCAGTAATCTCTTCTCTCCACCATTCATTATTAACAGACAGAAAAGCTTTGCACTTGTCTTAAGTTAATGGTAATTAAGTCAGTGATTTCAAACCAATTAATACAAAAGTAAACATAATTTTCAAGATGGTGGGGGTATTTAGGTAGTTTTTGCAAGTGGTTGCCAGCCTCCTAAATTTCAGCACTAGCATTTGCATTTTGGATATTTATTATCTAGCTTGTCCAAGGCAAGCTGCTTGAACATATAAAAAAATAACTAAGGCAATACCTTTGATTTGGTAGCAAAATACAGTGTACAAGGTGAAAGTGAAAGGTGCTCAGTTGTGTCTGACTCTTGGTAGCAAAATACAGTGTACACGGTGAAAGTGAAAGGTGCTCAGTTGTGTCCGACTCTTTGAGACCCCATGGACTCGTCCATGGAATTCGCCAGGGGTAGCCTTTCCCTTCTCCAGGGGATCTTCCCAACCCAGGGATCTAACCCAAGTCTCCCTAGTCTCCTGCATTGCAGGTGGATTCTTTACCAGCTGAGCCACAAGGGAAGCCCAACAGTACTGGAGTAGGTAGCCTATCCCTTCTCCAGCGGATCTTCCAAACCCAGGAATCAAACAGGGGTCTCCCGCATCGCGGGTGGATTCTTTACCAACTGAGTCATCAAATAAGCCCATGTACAAGGCAGCTTACACTAAACCTAGTAGTCCAAATCCATTTTTTAATTATAATTCTTCTGCATAGACTTTGGATATTCTTCAGTATTGTAGCACAGGAGCAAACTCTCTATTAAAATTTAATAGAGCAAAACAAAGAAAAAAAAAAAAA
>SJYV01004540.1:0-28629 GCA_006410875.1 Neotragus pygmaeus | reverse complement strand
TGTCTAGCTTGGTCATAACTTTCCTTCCAAGGAGTAAGCGTCTTTTAATTTCATGGCTGCAATCACCATCTGCAGTGATTTTGGAGCCCAGAAAAATAAAATCAGCCACTGTTTTCACTGTTTCCCATCTATTTGCCATGAAGTGATGGGATCAGATGTCACGATCTTCGTTTTCTGAATGTTGAGCTTTAAGCCAACTTTTTCACTCTCCTCTTTCACTTTCAGCAAGAGGCTTTTTAGTTCCTCTTCACTTTCTGCCATAAGGGTGGTGTCATCTGCATATCTGAGGTTATTGATATTTCTCCTAGCAATCTTGATTCCAGCTTGTGCTTCCTCCAGCCCAGCATTTCTCATGATGTACGCTGCTTATAAGTTAAATAAGCAGAGTGACAGTATACAGCCTTGACGTACTCCTTTTCCTATTTGGAACCAGTCTGTTGTGCCATGTCCAGTTCTAACAGCTGCTTCCTGACCTGCATACAGATTTCTCAAGAGGGAGGTCAGGTGGTCTGGTATTCCCATCTCTCTCAGAATTTTCCACAGTTTATTGTGATCCACACAGTCAAAGGCTTTGGCATTGTCAATAGGGCAAAACAGATATTTCTCTGCAACTCTCTTGCTTTTCCAATGATCCAGCAGATGTTGGCAATTTGATCTCTGGTTCCTCTGCCTTTTCTAAAACCAGCTTGAAGATCTGTAAGTTCATGGTTCATGTATTGTTGAAGGTTTGGAAAATTTTGAGCATTACCTTACTAGCGTATGAGATGAGTGCAATTGTGCAGTAGTTTGAGCATTCTTTGTCATTGCCTTTCTTTGGGATTGGAATGAAAACTGACCTTTTCCTGTCCTGCGGCCACTGCTGAGTTTTCCAAATTTGCTGGCATATTGAGTGCAGGACTTTCATAGCATCATCTTTCAGGATTTGAAATAGCTCAACTGGAATTCCATCACCTCCACAAGCTTTGTTCATAGTGATGCTTCCTAAGGCCCACTTGTCTTCACACTCCAGGATGTCTGGCTCTAGGTGAGTGATCACACCATTGTGATTTCTGGGTCATGAAGATCTTTTTTTGCATAGTTGTTCTCTGTATTCTTGCCACCTCTTCTTAATATCTTCTGCTTCTGTTAGGTTCCTAACATTTCTGTCTTTTATTGAGCCCATCTTTACATGAAATATTCCCTTGGTATCTCTAATTTTCTTAAAGAGATCCCTATTCTTTCCCATTCTACTGTTTTCCTCTATTTTTTTGCATTGGTCAGTGAGGAAGGCTTTCTTATCTCTCTTTGCTATTCTTTGGAACTTTGCATTCAAATGGGTATGTCTTTCCTTTACTCCTTTGCTTTTTGCTTCCCTTCTTTTCACAGCTATTTGTAAGGCCTCCCCAGACAGCCAATTTGCTTTTTTGTATTTCTTTTTCTTGGGGTTGGTCTTGATTCTTGTCTCCTGTACAATGTCATGAACCTCCATCCATCAGGAACTCTGTCTATCAGATCTAGTCCCTTAAATCTATTTCTCACTTTCACTGTATACTCATAAGGGATTTGANCTGAGCCTCCTTCCCTCACCCTCCTCCATCCCATCCCTCTAGGTCATCACCGAGCACTGAACTGAGCTCCCAGTGTTGTTCAGCAGCTTCCCACTAGCTATCTGTTTTACACCTGGTAGTGTATGTATGTCAATACGAACCTCCCAATTCACCTAACCCACCCCTTCCATCAGTTGCCACCGTACTCTGCATCTGCGTCTCTATTCCTGTCCTGTACATAGGTTCATCTATATCATTTTTCCAGATTTCCTGTATATGTGTTAATATACAATATTTGTTTTTCTCTTTCTGACTTATTTGGTATGACAGACTCTAAGTTCATCCACATCACTACAAATGACCCAATTTTGTTCCTTTCTCATGACTGAGCAATATTCCAACATTGCTTCACTCTTTGCGGCCACTTAGGGTTAATACAACCAGCTAATTCCTCCCCACCTTGCAGGACTCAACCTAAGTGCCATTTTCTACATGAAGCCTCCCCAGCGAGGCATAGCTGCCTGTCACGCCCCATGTTCTCCTTCACAATATTCCTTATGCTCCTGATGACATCACCAGCACTCAGCTTTTTCACTGGGTGACCTCTGTGAGTGCAGCAGTTGGTCTTGGCTTCTGGGACATCCCCAGAGCTCTGCAGACGGTAGATGTTTAACGAGTGTTGGCTAATTGATTAAATAAGGTTTGCTAACTGTAATAGTTGTTCCAGAATCTTGGCCTTGTTGCTTGGAAGGTAAAAAAAATCATCTAAAAATGGGAAGATAATAGTCTCAGAATAAAGGAGAGTTCTTTCCAAGAAAGGCGGTTGGAAAAGTTATACTGACATGGATAAATGTATGTAATCTGTATATTATAGTCCATACACGCATGCTCACATGCACACACACACACACACACACACATGCATTTTGCTTTGCCCTTATTTTTCCCATTTCGTCTTGCCATGACACTTCATCCTGGACTTACTTGGCCTGAGGACTGGCATTTAGAAACTGCTATGCTAAAAGTCAGAACCATTAATTAACTGGAGCAATTTTTATTGCTCCACATTGCTGAGGAAAGCAAATTTCACAGTCCCAAAGGTTTTCCTGGCCAAGGGTACCAAATATACAGCTATCTTTTATTTCTTCTTGGTCCAATTTTTATCCCCTAGTTTTACTTCTCACTTTTAAATTAAAACCCCACCCCATCGGCAGGGCTTATTTAGTTCCTGGGGCAGTGCACACCACCCAGGCAAGGGAGGTAGCAAGAAGCAAGCCCAGAAAAGGACCGCTCTTCTGAGAAGTGTCCTTTAACCAGAGTGAAACTTGACACCCTATAGCCACTGAAATCCCTTCATAGATTCATGATGCCCTCATTGCGGCCTGATCCTGCTCCAGGTGTCAGCAAGGAAACCATGCTTAGGAAATGGGGCTGGGGGACCCCGAGCCCAGCTGTTGAGACTGCCCCCTGCCAGGGGTCCCCAGCTCAGAATGGGGCTGCCTCACCAAGCTATGCATCCAAATGGGGCCTGGCTCTGCTAGGAAGACGAGGCCACGTGTCTCTAGGTCACACAGAGGAGAAAGGGCTGGAGGTGATGATAATTCATGGAGTCCGTAGAGTGTCTTGGTTTAGGGGATGTAGGCTTTGCAGTCAGGGAGACAGGGGTGTAGATTTCTGCTTCACCACTTACTTTTTATGACTTTAGGCAACTGAAGCCTCAACATCCTTCTCTGTAAACAAGGATAACCACAGTGTCCCCTTTCATGAGGTTGATGGAAGGATTAAACGTGATAATGCATGCAGAAGCCTTGCAGGGTGATGGGATCATGTTCAGAGCTTCCTAAACGCTTCCTCTGCTCATCATCGGTGGGGCCATGATGCCCACGGCCATCCAGGAAGTGCTCAGGGACTGAGAACTCTTATGCCCTTTGCTCACTTCCCCTCACCTCACTGCCCTCTCCGGATCCGTGCCTCCCCTTAAGGTCCCCATCGTTCTTGTTCACTAAAACCGGAAACCCCAATTCCACCCTAGCCCCTCTTCTCCCTCACCTGTGACATCTAAGTGGTCTTGAAAGTCTATCGGCATCACCAGCTTAGCTTCCATCCACTCTGCTCTCACCTCTGCTGCTTGGCCAGAAAAACAACTCTTCTCTTCGACTATGGCAGCACCCTCTGGGGCTGGCTCCCACCCCCAGTCTTTCAGAAACACAAATCTGATCTCTTGGACTCTCTTGCTTAAGACCATCTCTGTTTAGGTGGAGGATAAAGCTCCAAGGTCTTTGAGAGTAATTATACCTCAACGAGACCTGGTCTGTCTCCTCCTGCTCTTACCTCGATTCCCGTGTTCCAGAGATACAACATGGCCTGTGAAGTCCTAAGAGATTTGTGGGGTGCTCTGTTTCTTGCCTTAAACACATTCCCCCTTTCTGGAATGGTGTTCATAATAAGGAGGAGGATGACGAAGCAGAGGAGGGTGGTAACAAGCATACCAGCCATCATGTACTGTTCTCAACACTGAGTGTTTTACATTCATGATCTGCCTTTCCCCAACTCATCAAGTATAACTGTCATATATTTTTTGTAATCTCAGGAAATTTATTTATTTGTCTATTTATTTCATTTTTCAGCTTTTTATTTTGTATTGGGGTACAGATGATTTACAATGTCATGTTAGTTTTGGATGGACAGCATATGTTCAATTATACATATTCACCTATCTATTCTTTTTCAAACTCTTTTTCCATTTAGTTTGTTACAGAATATTCAGCAGAGTTCCCTGTGCAATAGAGAGAACCAGGTCCTTGTTGTTTTTCTGTTTTAAATATAGCAATGTGTACATGTCAATCCTAAACTCCCTAACTATCGCTCCCCGTCACCCTTTCCCCCCGGGAACCATAAATTTGTTCCCTACGTCTGTGAGTCAGTTTCTGTTTCATAAATAAGTCCACTTGTATAATTCTTTTTAAGATTCTGCATATAAGTGATATCATATCATATTTCTAATATAATTGTCATCTTTTAAGATCTATCTTTGTATTGGGAGCACTTCAAGTATGATCCAGAGGACTTGACTTTGCCTGGGTCTCTTATCTACAAGAAGAGCCCATGCTGGCATGTGTGGTAACTGTGCTGTACCTGCCACTCATGTTTTCTTTTTTTTCCCAATAGACCTTATTGTTGAGAGCAGTTTTTGATTTACAGCAAAACTGAGTGGAATGTACAGAAGATTCCTGTACCCTCCATGCTTCTCCCTTGCAGTTACCCCCACTATCAATGCCCACACCAGAATGGTACATTTATTAAAAATGATGAACCAACTTTGATATACCATTATCATCCAAGGTCCATAGTTTAAATTAAGGTTCATTCTTGGTGTTATACAGTCTATGAGTTTTGACAAATGTATAGTGACATGCATCCCCCAATGGAGAATCACACAGTACAGTTTCATTGCCCTAAAAATTCCTTTTTGAAGGGCTTCCCTGATGGCTCAGATGGTAAAGAATCTGCCTGCAATACAGGAGACCTGGATTTGATTCCTGGGTTGGGAAGATCCCCTGGAGAAGGAAATGGCAACCTGTTCCAGCATTCTTGCCTGGAGACTGCCATGGACAGAGGAGCCTGATGGGCTACAGTCTATGGGTTTCCAAACGGTTGGATACAACTGAGTAACTAACACTTTGTCTCTTCATCGTTCCCTGCTAACAACCCCTGGCAACCATTGATCTTTTTACTGTCGCTATAGTTTTACTATTTCTGGTATATCATATGGTTGTAATCATACAATGTAGGATTTTCAGACTGGCTTTTATTTAGTAGTAGGCATTTAAAGTTCCTCAATGTCTTTTCATAGTTTGATGGCTCATTTCTTGTTAGTGCTGAATGCTATTCCATTTTCTGGAGGTACCATGGTTTGTTTATCCATTCACCTACTGAAGGGCACCTTGGTTGCTTCCTGTTTTTGACAATTATGAATAAAGCTGCTATAAACATCCACATGCAGCCTTCTGGGTGCACATGTATTTTCAACTCCTATGGGTGAATACCAAGGATTGTGATTGCTGGATTACTCTATAAAAAGTAGGTTTAGTTTTTAAGAAATCACCAAAAACTGTCATCCAAAGTAGCTGTACCTTTTTGCATTCCCACCAACAATGAATGAAGGTTCTTTTTATCCACATTCTCACCAGCATTTGGCATTCGCAGTGTTTTTGATTTGTGCCATTCTAGTAGGTACATAGTGGTATCTCATTGTTTTAACTTGCATTCCCCTCATGACATATGATGGGGGGGCATGTCTTTTCATATGTCAATTCCCCATCTGTATATCTTCTTAGGGGAGGTGTCAGATCAGATTTTTTCCCCCCATTTTTAAATCAGATTGCTCTTTTCTTATTGTTGAATTTTAAGAGTTCTTTGTATATTTTGGATAACGGTCTTTCATCAGACACGTCCTTGGTAAATATGTTCTTGCAGTCTTTGGCTTATCTTTTCATTCTCTTGAGTTTCTACTCATTTTTAGAGAATAGCTCAGCACTTACCTTCTGTGACATTTGGCCTGTCTCTTCCCTTCCCCAGCAGTTGATCTCTATTGACTTTGTACTGACGCTGCACCTTTTGCAAACATCCATCGTATCGCAAATATTTACCTAGCAGACTGTGAGATTCTTGAGGAGTGGGTCATGCCACTCATTTTTGCATTTCCAGAGCAAAGCGCAGTATCTGGCATTAATTAGGTACTCAGTACACGTGTGTTGAGTGAACTGAGGTGTAACATGAGGACGTGCTGACCTGGGCACCCCTGCCTCCCTCAAAAGCACAGGGGGAGTTTTTCCTTCAGCAGAGACATGTGCTCTGGGAATGACGGACATTCTGGTACTGGTTACATCACATCTTCACCTAGACAGAGGTATTTTTGGCAGATTCTAGATGCAAGCCATCCAATCTGCACCAGAGAAGCCACAGGGGGGCAAGAAACTGAATGCACTCCCCCATCATGACAAAATATTTGTGAAATGCTCAGGTTCTCCCTGGGCAGAGAGCCTGTTTATTATGGACACATAGTCTTTCAGAGAGTGTATCCCTGCTCAGCTCTTCTGCTCTATTCATATCTGCATATCTGCATGGACAGAAACTTCACTTTGATTTACCATTCCACCTGCCTCCAGAAGGGCTTCCCAGGTGGCGTTTAGTGGTAAAGAACCCACCTGCAAGGCAGGAGACACATGAGACGTGGCTTCTGGTCCCTGAGTTGGGAGAGCATGATAACCCATGCCAGTATTCTTGCTGGGAGAATCCGATGGACAGAGGAGCCTGGTGGGCTACAGTTCGTGAGGTCGCAAAGTCAGACACGGCTGAAATCTCCAGAAAGTCTCTTCTGGTTTCCTGAAAGGAGCCAATATGCATAAGCGCACACGTGAGCCAAGCTGGTGAAATTCCACCTGAATTTCTTTCACAGATCAGAACATTTCACCCTTTAAAATCAAAACCCTCTCCTCCCTCTCTGCTGTCTCTGCTTCCCTCTTCCTTCTGTGTCTTCTCACTTCTCATCTCTGCCTCTCTTTCCTTTGACATGCAGTGTTTTTGTAAAACTGCCCTCTCCCTGACCCATCTACTCTTTGGCATTTAGCTCAGAATACAGAATCTTTTTCTCTCAGTGGAGTCTCTTCTGAGACCAGGCTCTGCATCCAGGGCTGGTTTCAGCCCTTGGGCAGTGTAACTGGGAGAAGAAAGAACTTTCACATGGTTTATAGGCTTGTGACCATTTTGACTTAATCGACATGAATGCCGAGACATTCAGAGGAAAAGTAAAGAAAAATCCCATGAAAGATCACCAAATGTTTTGTCTGTGAGACTTCAGGCTTTTGATGTTAGTCTGGGAAAATGTGTGGATTCTTGACAGAATTTTGCAACTTCACAGGGTGTTTTAGGGATATTTAGAGAATAGTCATTATTAGCATTTTGGATCAATTTAGGTAATTTAAAAAGTTACCAAAGTTTGCCAACTTGTTGTTAAAAATTCAAATAAGATGAGAGTCTACAGGGTAGAAACTTTCATGTCCTTCTAGATTCTTCTCCCTTCCCTCCAATTTTACTCTTTCCTAAATGGCAACCCACTCCAGTATTCTTGCCTGGAGAATCCCAGGGACAGAAGAACCTAGTGGGCTGCCGTCTATGGGGTCGTACAGAGTCGGACACGACTGAAGTGACTTAGCAGCAGCAGCAGCAGCAGCAGCAAGATGAATCACAGATTGACTTTCCTTTTGAATATTTTTTGCTGTGCATCTGCATATGTTCATAATTCTATTACTATTATTATTTTATGTAAACGGTCATTTTATACAATTCACTCTGTGATGTTCATGTTTTCAACAGACCTTGGAAATCTCATGTCAGTGCACCCAGAACTACCTTGCTCATCTCCAGTACTGCCAAGGTTTCTGTACCATGGAGTGCTAAGCCCCTTTGGTCATTCTGTTCCATTTTGGTTTGTCATAGTATGTGTTTTGTCGTTCAGTCATGTCTGACTCTTTGTGACCCCACGAAGGCCCCTCTGTCCATGGGTTTCTCCAGGCAAGAGTACTAGAGTGGATTGCTGTGCCCTCTTCCAGGGATCTTCCTGACTCAGGGATGGAACCCATGCCTCTTAAGTCTCCTCTGTACCATGGAGTACATTTCCCCAGGGAGGGGTGTTTGGCTTGTTTCTTTCTTTCCTTTCCACCTTTTCTTTTTCTTTTTGTATTTTCTGTTTTAAACAAAATATCGATAAATGTCCTTACATATATATTTTTCCTATGTGTGTGTATTTCTGTTGGATGTTATCAAGCCTTATAACTTGTTGCTGTTTTTAGTGAGATTAAACATCCCCCCCACTCTTTTTTTGGTCCATTTGCTTTTCTTTATTCCAAATTGTTAATTTGCTTTGTTTACTGTTCTTCGGAGTTATATGCATTTTCTTATTTTCAGGGGCTTTCTCCCAATATTTATTGTGAAAAATTTCAAGCATACTGAAAAACAGAGTTGTATAGCAGACATCCATGAACCCACCATTTAAAATTTATTAATTTAATTATCATTAACATTTTGCTATTTTTACTTTATCACTTATCTTTCCATCCATCCTTTTATTCATTTATCAAGCCACCTTATTTCTGCGCACTTCAAAATAAGTTGTCACTATCTGTACTCTAAATACTCTAGATGTTTATCAATAACAGACTTTAATATTTGTTTACAGGCCTTCTTACTTTTTGAAGTAAAATTTACAAACAGTAAAATGTACACATCTTAAGGGTACAATTTAGTGCAGGGAGCTTTTTGTATATTAACAGTAGCAATCTTTCTAAATACACACACACACACACATATATATAAGGTATTTTTTTCAACCTGCTTCTTACTTTCTGTGTTATGATATCTTTCACACAGAGAAATGGAAAATTTACATAGTCAATTTATCAAAAATTTTCTTTACTCATTCTCAGTGCTATGTTTGCTTAGGAGGATTTCTCCCATTCTAGTACTACTTTGTACATTTCATATTTTCAGTGCTTTGGTGGTGTTATGTAGAAAGTTAAAAATCCACATTAAATTAGACTTTTACATAGGGAGGGATATACTCTAGCTTTTGCCATGTGGAACCCAGTTTTCCCAAAGCAAAACATTCTTTTTAGAATTCTCTGCTGTAGTCTTTGACTGAGTTTGCTCCAAATCATAGAAGAAGTTGGAAGAATGAAGAGAGAAAAGGCAGAAGGTAGGGCAGAGGGGATGGAGAGAGAGCGGATGAGATTGTTGGAGTGGAGATTCTAAAGGTCTCTCTAAAATTTTCTGTAACAACTGAATGGAATGATTCTTGGCATAGAACAGTGAACATACAGTGTTAGTTGCATCTCCTAAATAATACTGTTTTCTAACTTAAACAACATGGTAAGGTGATTTAGAGTTGGGGAACTGCAGCATCTGTACTTTTTAGTGGTGATGTCTGTGAATGAGTTAGAACCCAAATATGAAGTTTGTAGGATAAAACCTGCAGTGTTACTGATTAATGAGTCTGTAGCCATGGAAATGAGAGAGAGAGAGAGACAGAGAGAGAGAGAAGACAGCATCTGAGAGCAGGCAAATGGGAGGTCTGGTCTTCACTTTGCAGAGTCACTTTTGAGGTAGGGACACTGTACATTTTGGCAAGGGGGTATGACCCAGGGTTTGAGAAAAAAGGGAGCAATTCGAACATGCTGTTCTTCTGAGAAAACATCTAGAATGTTTTATTCAGTCTTGGAGATGTCATTGTTGTGCAGGGAGAGATAATCAATGGAAGTGAATCAGAGAAACAGAAGAAGAAATTATTTGTGAGGATATGTTAAGACAACATATGCAAAGGCATTTTGTAAATTGCTTTGTGTAACACAGAAGCAAAATTATCATTATAATATAAGGAAAGAAAGAGAAAGTATGCTTTTTAAAATTTCATAGTAAACACTGGCAGGCATTAAGAGAACTATACGTAGGAGCTCCTGATTTTCTCCAAACACAATCTTTATTTTCGTGCATGCATGCTAAGTCATTTCAGTCTTGTCTAACTTTTTGTGACCATATGGACAGTAAACCGCCAGGCTCCTCTGTCCATGGGATTCTCCAGGCAAGAACATTGGAATGTGTTGCCATGCCTTCCTCCAGGGGAACTTCCTGATCCAGGGATTGAACCATAGTCTCTTATATCTCTTGCATTGCAGGCAGATGGGTTCTTTACCACTAGCACCACCTGGGAAGCCCACAATCTCTATTTATTTAGGATCTATTCAGAACATAATATTATACCATATGACCTAGCCATTCTCCTCCTAAGTATTTACCTAAGAAAATGAAAAGATACATCCATGCAAAGACTTATACATGAGTGTCCATAACAGCTTTATTCATATCCCCAAACTGGAAAAAACCCAAATGTTTATAATACTCCATGAACAAGCATGCTAAGTCGCTTCAGTCGTGTCTGACTCTGTGTGATCCAATGGACTGTAGCCTGCCAGGCTCCTCTGTCTGTGGGATTTTCCAGGCAAGAATCCTATAGTAGGTTGTCATTTCCTCTTCTAGGGGATCTTCCCCACCCAAGGATCAAAACCACATCTCTTATGTCTCCTGCATTGGTAAGCGGGTTTTTTACTGCTAGCACCACCTGGGAAGCCCGTAATACTCAAAGAGATAAACAAAAGTGATATATCCATACAATGAAATATTATTTAGCAATAAAAAGGAATGAACTATGGTATACCAGACAACATGGAATAAACCTCAAAATAGTTATACTGAATGAAAATATCCAGGCAAAAGAAAGCACATGTGTTTTGTTCCTTTCACGCGAAGAGTTGACTCACTGGAAAAGACTCATGCTGGGAGGGATTGGGGGCAGGAGGAGAAGGGGACGACAGAGGATGAGATGGCTGGATGGCATCATGGACTCGATGGACGTGAGTCTGAGTGAACTCTGGGAGTTGGTGATGGACAGGGAGGCCTGGCGTGCTGCGATTCATGGGGTCGCAAAGAGTCAGACACGACTGAGCGACTGAACTGAACTGAACATAAAATTCTAGAAAATGCAAACTATGGGGGAAGGGAAGACAGTGAGGGATTACGAAGGGCACAAGGAAAGTTTGGGGGGTGATGGGTATGTTCATTATCTTGACTGGAGTGATGGCTCAGTGGATGTATATTTTTGTCTGTACTTTTCAAATTGTACAATTTAAACAGTGCATTTTATTACATGTCAACTATACCCCAATATAGCTGTTAAAAAAGATGATAGCAGAAGATAGCTATTCACTTAGAAAAACATAATCATTTCTAAAGGATTCAAAATTTAAAATTTTAAGCAAACACAGTTTACTCCTGTATTCAATCCAGTAAAATTTAGTTTATACCATACATTTTTAGAATTAAAAAGTTTTCAAAGAGTTTTTCTTAGAGTTGAAGGAGTGGTGTTGATCATCTATAGGATGAAANTATTCACTTAGAAAAACATAATCATTTCTAAAGGATTCAAAATTTAAAATTTTAAGCAAACACAGTTTACTCCTGTATTCAATCCAGTAAAATTTAGTTTATACCATACATTTTTAGAATTAAAAAGTTTTCAAAGAGTTTTTCTTAGAGTTGAAGGAGTGGTGTTGATCATCTATAGGATGAAAAATAAATCTGAGGAAAACATAAGATTCTTATAAAGGCATCAGTTCACCATGACACTCTTAGGGTCATGGAATTAGTTCTCCAAAGGGAAATTACAGAAGCTCCATTACCACAGCTGAGAAAATCCAACTGTACAGAGACTCAGCTAAGAATAGGACACAAAACTTGTAAATGCCTTCACCCAATGATGTTAGCTTTTCCAAACAACAATGAACAAAGTTGCCACCATCCTAGGAGCTGATGGATATAATCATCACTTCCTCTACAGACTGAGAACTGGACTCCAAAAGTGCTGGGCCGGCCAGCCCAGGGTCACCTGGTAGGGCAGTCACTGACACAGTGCTGAGGCCTGAGTTCTGTGTCCTGGCCCTTCTCTCACTTATTCTAATCAACAAGGAACTCTCTGGCCCTAAATCAGACCATTGAGGAGGCAGAAAACTCATGCCTTAGCTTGTCTGCTTTGGAACCAAGATGATATAAGATGCACACCAAGGATAGGATCCAACAAGGCTGGTACTAAGCTCACCTCCTCACTTCCTCCCTCACTATTTTGGGCCATTTCTTTTCATTGAACTTACTGTGAGTGAAAGAATGTATGATTGAAGCCTAAATAATTTCTTGGTGAACTCAAAACCAGGATTTCCACCCATGTGCTTTTCATCTGTTTTGTCTTTTTGCACAGAGATTCTCTCCATTCCATGGAAATTTGGGGAGTGCCCAGTACTGCTGGATTGATGGCATGATAAATGTGAAATCTCTGAGACCCAGGGAGGGAAAACCTAGTAGACTCAAAGTACTAATAAATGGAAGATTGGGTTTATTTCTGAATTTTGAGGATTCGTGTAACCTATCAGGGCCCCCTCAATGTCTGGGGTGTGACTTCTGTTGGCTTTGGTTCGTAAAGCGGGAAGAACCGGTTAATTTAGATGTCAGATCCTACGATCAGAAGCATTCTTTTCCTGGATGATTTGAGGTTCTAACCCATGTAAGATGCATTTACTATGAGTTTCTATCATTGCTTTTCTGGTAATACTTGACTTACCTGGGAGTTACTCATACAACAGACGCAACCATCTGAAACACAGCTGAGAAACTGAAAGGAAGCAAAAAAGTGGGGTTTGGGGTGGCCAATAGGGGCATCAAAAATCCTAGAGCGATTCTTCCTCTTTTAGAGACTATTCTGTTTTATTTCAGGCATGACCTAATAAGCTTAATTCTGCTGTACAGCAGATTAGAATCAGTGCATTCATGGGGCAGGGAGAAGTTTTTAGAAACAGAAGCAAGAAGCTGGCAACTTTATGGCGAGGGAGGAGACAGAAGAATGATAAAAGCACATATAAAAATGCAAGAAACATAATTCAAGGTAAAAGCAAATAGCCCTCTATAATTTGCAGGCCCAACAGTTCATTATTTTTGAACATCAAAGTTCACTACTGGAGGTTATAATCATTTATTTGTTCTACCAACATATACTGGAAGACTGGGTATGCCACCAGGTATGAGATACATAATGACAGGAATAGTTCCGTCCTTATCCCTGGTAGCTCAGCTGATAAAGAATCTGCCTGAAATGCAGGAGAACTGGGTTCGATCCCTGGGTTGGGAAGATCCCCTGAAGAAGTGAATGGCCACTCACTTTAGTGTTCTGGCTTGGAGAATTCACAGTCCATGTGGTTGCAAAGAGTCGAACATGACTGAGCGACTTTCATTTTCACTTATGGAGGGTAAGTATATTATTATTTACTGTTTAGTTGCTAAGTCACGTTTGACTCTTTGTGACCCCATGGACTGTAGCCCCCCAGGCTCCTCTCACCATGGGATTTCCCAAGCAATAATACTAGAGTGAGTTGCCATTTCCTTCTCCAGGAAATCTTCCCAACCCAGGGATTGAAACCGAGCCTCCCCCATTGGCAGGCGGGTTCTTTACTATTGAGCAACCAGGGAAACCTATAAATAAATGATTGGGTGGGTTCTATTTAGAAAGATAGAGAATGATACCATATATTCAGAAAGATTTCCATTGGAAAATGTTGAAAGAATTTGAGTCCCCAAATTTTAGACTCTAGGAATCTGGGAGAATCAATTATGTAGAACAGTTCATTTCCCACTAGACCTAATAAATGAGACATTAATTATATTAACATGACATTGTTATTAGTTTGAAATTAAAAGCAGTATGCATATGTGTTATTTTCTGAAGACACAGATGTCTTCGTTGTCCTTTAATTATTGCCAACTCTTTTGACATTATATACTTCAGCTCAATTAAGGCAACCCCGTACTCCTCGGGGTGAGGAGACCAACACAAGCTTGCCGTTTGATGAGAGGCACATTCAAGAGAGGAGAAAGTAAAGCCCATAGGAGCACAAGGGACCCTCAAGGCTCATCTGTTTATGGAGAACCTCCTTTTTTTTAGCTTCTTTCCCTACCTCTCTCCCAAAGTGGTGTTACTCAGTCGTGTCTCTTTGGGACCTCATGGATTGCACCCTGCCAGGCTCCTCTGTCCATGGGATTCTCCAGGCAAGAATACTGGAGTGGGTAGCCTTTTCCTTCTCCAGGAGTTCTTCCTGACCCAGGAATTGAACCCAGGTCTCCTGCTTTGCAGGTGGATTCTTTATTGTCTGAGCATCAAGGAAGCCCCACCTCTCTCCCAGGCCCCTTTCTAATGCATAAAAATAAAGAGCCAAAAGGAATCGGTTTAATGGAATTAGAACAGAGGGTGTGGCTGCCTGGGGATGTACTGTGCATTTAAAATAAAACAACACATAATACTTCTCAGTTGCCCAGGCAGGAAATTTTTGCCCAACTGGAAGGGCTGGTTGCTGGAATCCTTGAGGGGCCTTTCTGGAAGGGCTGCAGGAGGTGTGGCTGTGAGAGAGCTCCTCCAGGCATTCATGCCCTGCTGCAGACTGGCTGGGGGAGTGAGTCAAGTATACCATGGGTATCAGGACTGGGAGGTGAATCTGACCAAGCAGAGAGGGACTGGTTCAGAACAGGGCAGCATTCCGGCAAGGTCATCTTGTGTCAGGGAAGCCTCTGGGCCCAGGAGGCCAGAGAGGGTTGAACTGAACAGCTTGTGCAGAGCCAGGATTAGAACCAGAGCCAGAATCAATCTGGCGCTTCCCTGGTGGCTCAGAGGGTAAAGAATCCGCCTGCAATGCAGGATACCTGGATTCAATCCCTGGATCCAGACAATCCCCTGGGGAGGGGAATGACAACCCACGCCAGTATTCTTGCCTGGAGAATACCATGAACAGAGGAGCCTGGTGGGCTACATACAGTCCATGGGGTTGCACAGAGTCAAACATGACTGAGCAACTAACATTTTCACTTTCAGAATCAATCTAAACTATATTTCTGAAACTACTTGCCACTTCTGATTTAAAACACACACACACACACCAAGAAACAAAGCAAACAGCATTCCTTCTCTTCTAGAGCTTCTCACACCATCATATCCAGGAAATTAATTAGATACTAAAATTGGGAGACACTGGAAAAATTATACCCAGATTATTATTATTGGCCATTACCTCACAAAAGTTTGCATTGAATAAAAATAAAACTTTTTTCCTAGTAAAGAGTTTGGTGGTTTCCTGTTATTAACTTATTTACCCTTACTAATGAAGCGTACACTCAGAAGCTTATGGTTAGACAAGTTTTAGCCTGAGGAGTTAGCAGCCTAATTATAATGAAGATAAACAAGCATAAACACACATAAGTGCTCCTTTCATCAAAATAACCTGCAGGCAGGGCCTCTGCTTTGCAGCTTCTCAACACCTTTATCTTTTAAATATGGCGCCCAAGATGGCGGAATGTTCCAGGCGTCCGTAGTGCTGGGTGACTGCATTTATGAGGGTAGAGTGGTGGCTCTGCGTTTTTGGAGCCTGAGCTTTGAACCCACAGATGGGTAGTAGCGACCCTTCCCCACTGTTCGGTTGACTGGAAGTGTCAAAGGCAGCCAGTCTACAAACCCCTAGTCGTCTAGGTCTGCCCACCCCACGGAAGGGGCTTGCACCGAAAATGCCAGCCACCCCTGTCACTAAGCACACTGCCAGGTTCTGCTGACATTTTAGGATAAGTCCTCCAGGCCAAAGCTTGGCCAACTTTTTCTGTGAAGGGCCAGGTAGAAAAATATTCTAGGAAGACTTCTCTGGCGGTCCAGAGGTTAAGACTCCACAATTCCACTGTGGGGGCGGGGGGCACTGGTTGGATCCCTGGTGGGGGAACTGAGATCTGACATGGCCCACAGTGCGCAAAAAAAAAAAAAAAAAATTCTAGGCTTTGCTGAACAGTCTCTATCACAACTAGTCAATGCTACTAAAATGGCCATAGATACACACCTCGTATGGGTGTGACTGTGTTCCAATATAATTAAAACAAAACAAAACAAAACAAAACAGAAGTTGGTAAAGGCAGGAAGTGGAAAGCGGGTTGAATGTGGCTTGGGGTGGGGGAGACGCAGAAGTTTGCCAATCTCTGCTTTATGTGAAAGAAGCTGTTTGTGATTACATTTTGGTGCGACTTCCTCATCTTGAGTATCGCTGAACTAGGCAATCTGCGGAGGCCACGGCAGGTGGGATCCCAAGGCCCATCCGTGGCTGGGGAGATCACCGACACAGATGTTACAGGGGAGGGTGACAGCTTCGCTACACAATAGTGTAGGCAATGAGAAATGCTGGAATCCTTCCATTTTTCTTCCAACAAACCTTTAGTGAGCATCAACTGTCTGCTAGACACTGTTCTAAGCCCAGGAGACCTCAAAATGAAGAACACAAGTCATCGCCCTTCAGAAGCTCACAGCCTGGAGCCCTCTGTCTGGGGACACTCAGAGAGAAGTCACCACAGAATGCTGTATAGGAGTGTCACATCTTATTCAGAGATTTAGTCCAAAGATAGCACATAACGTGAAATGACCAAGGGAAATCACCCCATAAAAATCCCTGAAACTGACTCTAAGAAACTTCCTGCATTTTTCTTTGCATTTCACTAGAACTTCCTTTTTTTTAATCCTATGAATCTAAGGTATATTTTGCAGGGGGTGGGGAATTAAAAAAAAAAAAAGATGTCTTTCTCTTTGTTTTCTTTTCCCTCTTCTTGTTTACTGAGCACGTGCAGTTAGATCCTCGCAAGTTATAGTGCATATAAGACAGCCCTTCATTATCCCTAAGATGGAAATTTGTATGAACATACAAGGTGCTCTGAAGGCACAGAGGAACCATGTTCTAACATTGCCATAGGAAGTCTAGGAAGGCTGCCCTGAGGAGATGTCATTCGAACAGGTTAAGAGCATTCTAAACACAGAGAATAGCATGCACAGACCTGTAGCTATGGGAGAACTGAGTTTCTTCAGGGAAATATCTAGGGTTTATGTTTAGGACAGGGAGGATGGTAGTGGAGAAGAGGGAGAGTTACTGGAGAAGAGAGGTTCATTAGGGCAAGACCATTAAGGACCAAAGCACACCACGTGGCTAGCATAGCTGGAGGGAAGAGAGATCAGGAACACTGTGTTCGCTCCCTCCCAGCCCGCCAACCTCCACCCTCCCTTCTCGTCACTGGCCATTTCCCTCCGGGGTTAACTACTTCCTGAAACGGCCCGAGAAACCATTCTTTGCCGCAGTCCTGCTGTACCAGTTCTGACTCACTGTGTGGTGTTCTCTCGCTGAAAAGGATGCGTTTCTGTATCCTAAGCCTCTTCATCTAAGGGTCACCAAGTCATCTGGGAACTTTGAATCACTACTAAGCTCACTCATGGTCTAAATGGCGGCGGGTTTCGTGTGCTTATTTAGTAGTTAGACTGTAACACAGATGCTCTCTGGAAATCTGGACCAGAGTTTGGCCTGGATGGGAGCCTAGATGATACACCACTTTCTGCTTTGTCTTTCAGACTGTGAGATGAGCATCTTCCGGAACCATGCAAACGTGGCCTTTTTCACATCCCTGGAAAGAAAGGGAAGTAGATTTTCCTATTTAGAACCCTTGGAGAAATTAAGGAAATCACAATGGAATTTTTGGACAAGAGTTTATAAAGATAACTTAGGTGTTCTCTGGGGCTTCCCAGGTGGTGCTAGTGGTAAAAAATATGCCTGCCAGTGCAGGAGACGCAAGAGACATCAGTTCGATCCCTGGGTTGGGAAGATCCCCTGTGGGAGAGCATGGCAACCCACTCCAGTGTTCTTGCCTGGAAAATTCCATGCACAGTGGAGCCTGGTGGGTTACAGTCCATGCAGTCGCAAAGAGTCAGACACAACTGAGCACTTTATGTATTTTATCTAAAGCCTGAAAGGAGGCTTTATCAATTAAAATCAGATCAGCTCACATATAACAAAGAAATCAAAATAACAGTGTTTTTTAAAAAAATAAAAAACTTATTTTCTTTTTAAATATAAGACGTCTGGGGGTAAGCTGTCTAAGGTTGGTACAATCATGCACAGTCTTAGGAATTCAGACTTTGGCCTTAATGTTGCAGGAAGGAAGACCCCTTCCAGGGCCCGAAACTGGGCTCTTGTCTAACACTCGGAAATGAATTGTCCGAGGAGACACATGTGCTGACAAAGCAAGAGATTTTATTGGGAAAGGGCACCTGGGTGGAGAGCAGTAGGGTAAGGGAACCCAGGAGAACTGCTCTGCCACGTGGCTCGCAATGTCGGGTTTTATGGTGATGGGATTAGTTTCCGGGTGGTCTTTGACCAATCATTCTAATTCAGAGTCTTTCCTGGTGGTGCATCCATCACTCAGCCAAGATGGATGCTAGCGAGAGGGATTCTGGGAAGTGGATGGACACGCGGTGTCTCCTTTTGACCTTTCCCGAACTCTTCTGGTTGGTGGTGGCTTATTAGTTCCGTATTCCTTATCAAGATCGCCTGTCGTAAAACAACTCATGTAGATGGTTACTATGGTGTCTGGCCAGGGTGGGCGGTTTCAATCAGTGTGCTTCCCCTAACATTAATACTCTGCTATCTTCAGCATGTGGATTCCATCTCATGCTATCACATCCACACTTTCAGCAGCAGAAAGAAAGAACAATTAAGAAAGGTGGGGGGAATGGCACCTGGCAACTGCCCTATAGAGATTTCCTGGAAGCTGCCACTCACTACTTCTGCGTATAATGCATTGGTCAGAACTCAGTGGAGCCTGGGAAATTCTGTCATTTCTCTAGTTGACAAGATGAAAATAGATGCTACAGTAGGCAACTAGCAGCCTCTGGCACGAATCTCACCAGCAAGAATTGAGCACTGTACATGTGGTCAGAGAGTGAACACACCCTTACTTCTCTCCTCTGCTTCTTAACAAGACACTTGTGCCTCAGAGAATCATGTAACAGCTGTAGGGACCCTCCAGAGAGTCACCAACCCCCATATCAATGTGATAATTTTAGCAGTGGGCTTATTTAAATGCCAGGGAAAGGCAGGGCCAACCCATTTGCTACTAGCCTAGCATTCCAGGTTTCTTGAGAACATCAGTGTGACTGTTCCCAATTTCCCCTCCCAGACCTTCAGCTGTTTGAATGCCACACAAGAGGTACTGGGCACCTTTCTGAGCAATTGTGAATGTGAATTTCCTCTGTCATCTAGACAATACGTTCTGTGAGTGGCAACTGAGGACACAGGAGGGAAAGAGGAGGGGGAGGAAGCAACAGTTCAAGCAGAGAAGTGATGGTGGGTGGAGAGGAGGAAGGAAAGGGTGGGGCCAGCCCAGCCCTGTACAAATATGTGAATGAATCCAGTTTCTTTCCAGGGTCCTTCCCTATCCTTGGACATGATCCCCTTTCCTTGTTCCCCATGTCCTCACTCTCCTCTAGTCACCCACCCTCAGGTCCTCCTTAGCTCTGCCTTCACCAGTCTCTCCCTGCCTTTGTCCCATTCCAAAGCATCATCTGTACTGCGTTTTTAGGGAATCCCATAAGCAATAGCACTTAAATAATGGCCAAACATCATGGGCTCTCAAAATATGTCACAGTTATTCACTCTCTCCTATGAGTCTGATAAGCTTGCTCACTTCCGAATGATCAAGATAAGACTGTACTCCTCCCTGAAGCCATGTGTACATTGTAAGAGAGATTTATAAGCTTGAACTCAAAGATACATTGTGAAGTCATTCAGCTGTGTCCGACTATTGGCAACCCCATGGACTATAGTCCACCAGGCTCCTCCATCCATGGGATTTGCCAGGCAAGAATACTGGAGTGGGTTGCCATTTCCTTCTCCCGGGAATCTTTCTGACCCAGGGATCAAACCCAGGTCTCCCACATTGTAGGTGGATGCTTTAACCTCTGAACGACCAGGGAAGCCCAAAAGATACATTAATCACCTTCCAAAGAATCCCAGTAAAGGGAAAGGAATTAGGTAGGAGGTGCCTCTGTGGGACTAGTGTGGGGGCTCTGGAGCCCGCGTAGGTCAGAGGGAGTGGTAAAGTGGGCTTCATTTTTGGCGCCAGACTTGGGTGTGCCCAGCAGTTCCACTCCACACCGTGACTGATCCAGGATGAATAAAATTGCGAATGGAGGTTTCATGAATAGACAGTTTGCAAAGCTGTGGGATGAGATTCAGAGAACCAGCAAGGGAGGCTGCAACGTGCAGAATGAGCATGGTTCGGCAGGAGGGAATGACTCCCCACCCTCCAATCTCTCATCTGTGTCTCCCATTGGCCAAACCTGCCGGAAGCCAAAGGTGCAGGGAGTCTAGGTAATAGCCTGAAGAGTTCAGCCTCTCCAGGAGATGGTGGAAAAGGTGAAAAGTGGACCTGGAGCGGTGAGTAGAAAATGTTTTAGTACATTGGCCTCTAGAAGTTTATACTTTAGTGCAGGAGACTGGTATGCAAGTAATTCTCAAAAGACAGAGCCAATCCAGTGACTTGGCTGGAGAACAGGATTTCCTATAGGAGCTGAAGAAGATATATTAGGAAGGTTGTTTTTAGGAGAATTTCTAGACTTAGGATCGAAGAAACAGAGAGCAGCCATCAAGGTCGTAAATAGAACATATTATCTAACTCATTTTGGGGCTTCCCAGGTGGTGCTAGTGGTAAAGAAAGTAGAAAGTGAAGTTGCTCAGTCGTCTCCGACTCTGCGACCCTATGCCTACCACACTCCTCCGTCCATGGGATTTTCCAGGCAAGAATACTAGAGTGGGTTGCCATTTCCTTCTCCAGATCATCTTCCCGACCCAGGGATCGAACCCGGGTCTCCCACATTGTAGGCAGACACTTTACAGTCTGAGCCAGCAGGGAAGTCCTAGTGGTAAAGAAACCACCTGCAAATGCAAGAGGCATAAAAGACATGGGTTTTATCCCTGGGTTGGGAAGATCCCCTGGAGAGGGGCATGGTAACCCACTTCAGTATTCTTGCCTGGAAATCCCAAGGACAGAGGAGCCTGGTGGGCTACAGTCCATAGGGTTACAAAGAGTCGGAAATGATTGAAGGGGCTTATCATGCATGCACCTAATTCATTTTATAATTTTCAGTGGCTTCTGTCAGTTCCTTAGTATGGTCTGGAGATCATAAAATCCTTAAATCAGCTATAACTAGTAATCAAAATAACTCTTCTTTCCTTCCTCCCTTTCCCCTTTCCTTCCTCCTTCCCTCCTTTTCTTCCTTGCTTCCTTCCTTCCTACAGATATAACTTGAGTCATTTGCACCTGGGAAGTACCAGGCCTGCCATCAGCTCCTGATTAGTTTCATCCCTGGCGTGGACCCTTTCTCTCTGTATTGCAGACTAGCTTTTCCAGAAAGCTAGAAAGACGATGCTTCCTTGTCGCCAGGGTTGGAAAGAAGCAAGGGATGAAAGTTTTTCAAAAGAAATAAGCCCTGTGGAATATGCATTTAACCTCAAGGGGAGTGAAGGAAAGATTAGGATGGTAGAAATTCTGTACTAGAAAGTAAAGGTTGTCCAGGGAAGGGAATGTCCTAGAAACTCAGTCCAGTGTCAGAGGGAATGTCTTAAATCTTAACTCATTACATCCCTTTCTCCTCTTCCACCAAAATTCAGCACAAATATGGAAGACAAGCTGCCTCAGCAGGTGAAGAGAGAGCTCTCTGTCAGCTCACTTGATCCAGAACCAACCCTGTTTTAGATCTAAACCAGGAATCCAGTAGTGTACAAGTCCCATTCAAATCATCCTAGATCCATTAAGCAATGCAAACAGACTCCTGGATACTTGGTGTGAATTTCTGGCAATGCCCCTCGCCAACACGCCTCCCTCATCCTGTCTGCTGGAGCCTGCCTATTTATCTTTCCCTTGTTCTGCCAATAGCCAGTAATCTGATTTCGTCATTTCTCTGGAGAACTCCTTTTCACTCTGTCTCTCCTCTGTCCTTGGAACCACTGCTCTTTAATAACTCAGTGTGTCTGGCCAGCCTATACTGAAATATCTCTGAGGCAGCCCCCTGGATTCCAGTTTTTATTGAGTAGTTCCCTTTTTGCTGCTGCTGCTGCTGCTGCTAAGTCGCTTCAGTCGTGTCCGACTCTGTGTGACCCCATAGACGGCAGCCCACCAGGCTCCCCCATCCCTGGGATTCTCCAGGCAAGAACACTGGAGTGGGTTGCCATTTCCCTTTTTGCTAGACAATGTATTTTGTTGCTTTTACAATTTCCCCTCCCTTCTCTCATGAGTCTTCAAAAGTCAACAGGGTCGCCATCTTGGTTTCCACTTTGAACAGGGCAGTCATCAAGATTACTGACATCAGCCTATCTGGTGTTGAAGTCTGCTCCTGCTATTAGCAGCACTGTGATCGTGGATAAGCCAGTTAACTACCTGGAACCTTAGTTTCCTCATCTGTAAAATGGGAATGCTAATAGTTCTAGTTTTATAGGACTGTTGTGGGGATTAAAGGAGTCAATAATATAAGATGTTGGGACCCATTTTTGACCCATGATGAGTTCTCAATAACAGTATGCTTTTATTATTACCATTATTGGGAGTATTATTATGGCCCGGGTTACCATATAGTTCTCTTTAAAGTACAGTGTGCTGATTCCATCTGTAAACTGAATTTTGTGCTCCATTACAGGGTTTTTCTGTAAACTCAGCAGTGGCCACAGGACTGGAAAAGGTCACTTTTCATTCCAATTCCAAAGAAGGGCAATGCTAAAGAATGCTCAAACTACTGCACAATTGCACTCATCTCACATGCTAGTAAAGTAATGCTCAAAATTCTTCAAGCCAGGATTCAGCAATATGTGAACCGTGAACTCCCTGATGTTCAAGCTGGTTTTAGAAAAGGCAGAGGAACAAGAGATCAAATTGCCAACATCCACTGGATCATGGAAAAAGCAAGAGAGTTCCAGAAAAACATCGATTTCTGCTTTATTGACTATGCCAAAGCCTTTGACTGTGTGGATCACAATAAAGGTGGAAAATTCTGAAAGAGATGGGAATACCAGACCACCTAACCTGCCTCTTGAGAAATCTGTATGCAGGTCAGGAAGCAGCGGTTAGAACTGGACATGGAACAACAGACTGGTTCCAAATAGGAAAAGGAGTCCTATACATCAAGGGTGTATATTGTCACCCTGCTTATTTAACTTATATGCAGAGTACATAATGAGAAACGCTGGACTGGATGAAACACAAGCTGGAATCAAGATTGCCGGGAGAAATATCAATAACCTCAGATATGCAGATGACAAGATGTGTATAAGAGACAGAGCAAATAGAAACCAAAAGANGCCCCTTTCTTTTTAAGGTTTCCCATGTAGGGCCCCACAGGTACATCTAGTCAAAGCTATGGTTTTTCCGACAGTCATGTTTGGATGTTAGAGTTGGACCATAAAAAAGGCTGAGCGCCAGAGAATTGATGCTTTGAACCGTGGTGTTGTAGAAGACTCTTGAGAGTCCATCGGACAGCAAGGAGATCAAACCAGTCAATACTAAAACCATTAGAAATTAGAATATTCATTAGATGCTGAAGCTCCAATACTTTGGCCACCTGATGTGGAGAACTGACTCATTGGAAAAGACCCTGATGCTGGGAAAGGTTGAAGACAGGAGGAGAAGGGGACAACAGAAGATGAGATGGTTGAATGGTATCACCAACTCAATGGACATGAGTTTGAGCAAGCTCCGGGAGTTGTTGACAGACAGGGAAGCCTGGCATGCTGCAGTGCATGGGGTTGCAAAGAGTCAGAAACTGAGCAACTGAACTTAACTGAACTGAATGGCTAACACTTTTCACTTTCAACAGCTCTTTACATGTTGGAGCTAAGCTAGAAATAGAATGTTGATAAAAGTTCTCCTGGGAGATAATCAGGATCTTATTCATTTTTTGTAGGGTAGTGTCTTAATAGCTTTATTTCTCCTATGGAAATGTGTCTATTTAAGATTTCTCTGTTTGTGGGGGTCAATTTCGGGCCAATTTCAAGTATTTTCCTAAGAAATTATCTCTGTTTTCTGGATTTCCAAAGTTTTTTGCTTAGACTTTTTCAAGTTAATGCCATTTTTAGAAAGCTTCATCTTTATTTATCCTATGTTTTCCAGTTTTTTATTGGATCAGCTAATGGTTTACCTATTTCATTTAGTTAAGAACCAGCATTATTAAATTATTAGGTCTTATTTTCTATTTCTGAATCATTAATGTTTGCTCTGTCTTCANCTTCATCTTTATTTATCCTATGTTTTCCAGTTTTTTATTGGATCAGCTAATGGTTTACCTATTTCATTTAGTTAAGAACCAGCATTATTAAATTATTAGGTCTTATTTTCTATTTCTGAATCATTAATGTTTGCTCTGTCTTCACTATTTATTCCATCTGCTTGCTTTCAGGTAATGTTGATTTTTTTCTTGAGGTAAGCTTTATATATATATAAATTAAATCTTACATTAATCCCTGTGTCCAAACCACAGAATGTATGATATCAAGATGAATTCTAACGTAACTTGTTGACTTTGGGTGACTTTGATGTATTAGTGTAGGTTCATCAGTTGTACCAAAGGTACTATTCTGGGATGTTAATGTAAAAGGCTACACATGAAGGGGTGTATGGAAAATCTCTATATCTTCACCTTATTTTTGCTGTGAACCTAAAACGTCTCTAAAAAAATTGAATCTTTAAATATGAAAAAGTATGGGGAGAAGCATAGCGTGTGTTAGTATCTGGCATTTGCTTTCTCTAAACATCAAGTTTCTAAAATTCATATTATGGTGTGGAGAGGGGATTTTTTATTTTTCCTGTTATATAGTAATCCAAGGTGTGAATACGCTACAGTGCATTTATTCGTTTTCCTTTAGACATTTTGGCTGTTACAGGCAATACTGAGATGTATGTTCTTCTAACATGACCCCTGGTGTACAAGTGCATGAGAGTTTCTAGGGCATATAATTAGGAATGGATTGCTGAGTCATAGGGTGTGGGAAACTGTTTTCCAAAATGGTTGTATCACTTACTTTTTAAAATTAATTTTATTTATTTACTCTTACCTTTGGCTGTTTTGGGTCTTTGGTGCTCTGTATGGGCTTTCTCTAGCTGGGATGAGCAAGGGCTACTCTTTGTTGTGTTGCAAAGGCTTCTAATTGCATGGCTTTTTTATTTTGGAGCACAGGCTGTAGGTGCACGGGCTTCAGTAGAGCAGTACTCAGGATCAGTAGTTGCAGTTTGTGGACCTAGGGCGTGTGGACATCAGTAGTTGAGGTACACAGCTCAGTCATTGCGGCTCGAGGGCTCTAGAGCATGAGCTCAGAGATTGTGGTACATAGGTTTAGTTGCTACACAGCATATGGAATCGCCCCAGACCAAGGCTCAAACCCATGTCCCCTGCATTGGCGGCAGATTCTTATCCACTGCACCACCAGGGAAGTTCAGTTGTATCAATCTAAACTCCCAACAGCAATGTCTAAACTTTCCCTTTTAACTACATTCCCACCAACATTTAAAAAAAAGAAAATAAAGTTAGTTGCTCAGTCATGTCTGACTCCTTGTGACCTCATGGACTGTAGCCTGCCAGACTCCTCTGTCCATAGACTTTTACAGATGAGAATACTGGAGTGGGTTGCCTTTTCCTTTTCCAGGGAATCTTCCTGATCCAGGGATCAAACCCTGGGTATCCTCCATTGCAGACAGATTCTTTACTGTTTGAACCATCAGGGAAGCCCATCAACACTTGCATTAATATATATCTTAATTTTTTGAAAATAGAACCATACCTGTCTCCTGAGAAACCTGTATGCAGGACAAGAAGAAACAGTTAAAACAGGACATGAAACAATGGACTGGTTTAAAACTGGGAAAGGAGTACGTCAAGGCTTGTGACAAGTATTGTCACCCTGCTTATTTAACTTGTATGTAGAGTACATCTTGAGAAATGCAGGTCTGGATGACTCACAAGCTGGAATCAAGATTGCTGGGAGAAATATCAACAATCACAGATATGCAGATAATGCCACTCTAATGATAGAAAGTGAAGAGAAACTAAAGAGACTCTCAGGGTAGAAGAGAGTGAAAAAGCTTAAAACTCAAAATTTAGAAAACTAAGATCATGGCCTCTGGTCCCATCACTTTATGGCAAATAGATGGAGAAAAAGTGACAGATTTTATTTTCTTAGGCTCCAAAATCACTCCGGGTGGTTGACTGCAGTCATGAAATTAAAAGACAATTGTTTCTTGGAAGAAAAGCTATGACAAACCCAGACAATGTACTAAAAAACAGAGACATCACTTTGCCAACTAAAGTCTGTATAGTCAAATCTATGGTTTTTCCAGTAGTCATGTATGGATGCGAAAGTTGGACCATAAAGAAAGCTGAGCTCCAAAGAATTGATGCTTTCAAATTGTGGTGTTGGAGAAGACTCCTGAGAGCCCATTGGATAGCAAGGAGATCAAACCAGTCATTCCTAAAGGAAATCAACACTGAATATCCATTGGAAGTTCTGATGCAGAAGCGCCAATACTTCAGCCACCTAACGTGAAGAGCCAACTCATTGGAAAAGACCCTGATGCTGGGAAAGACTGAGGGCAGAAGGAGAAGTGGGCAACAGGGGATGAGATGGTTGGATGGCATCACCGACTCAACGGAAATGAGTTGGAGCAAACTCTGGGAGATAGTGAAGAACAGGGAAGCCTGGTGTGCTGTAGTCCATGGGGTCGCAAAGAGTTGGACATGACTTAGTGACTGAACAACAACAGCATCATGTTCCCCCCAAGACTCAGTGGTAAGATGTCTAGGAATGCAGTTAAGGATTAGGGTTAGAGTTTAGTTAGAGTTAGGCCTTCTGTACTGAAGGCAGAGAAATGGGGTGACTTTGTTCTGAAGCATGCAGAGTGCTAAGAAAACAGGGAAGAAACACTTTCACTCTAATGTCAGAATATCAAACTCTCTGTACAGTAATCTATGTATAAATATATTATATATAAATACTGAAAGGAATGGCAACCCACTGCAGTATTCTTGCCTGGAGAATCCCATGGACAGAGGAGCCTGGCAGGCTACAGTCCATGGGGTCACGAAGAGTCAGACACGACTGAGTGACTATGCTACTACTACTGTGTATATATAAATATTGTGTAGAGTATTACTTGTATAACATGTACAATAGCATGTTTTGATTATGTATAAATGTACATCCAATTTTAAAGAAGCTGGAAAAAAAATTTTCAGTGTTAATCGTTATTATCAACATTTACCTGTGGGTGGTTTAGCTTTATTTTTACTATTTTTGATTTTCTTTTTTTTGCTTCCAAATTTTAATATTATTATTTTTTATTTTAAATCTTATTTTAGAAAAAAAACCACAAAGGAATGATAAAAGGCAGGTGGTGGATTTGAACTGTAATTTGCCATTAGATCTTGAGTGTATAATTTGCATTAGATCTTGAGTGTATTTACACTCTGTAAATACAGCAGGTATTTACTGAACATCTGTATGTATCAAGTGCTGCTGTAAGTTTTCAGAAAGTATACATCTCTGTTCTATGGAGCTTACATTCCAGTGGGAAGGGGAGACACAGGGGTTATCAGACAATCACAATAACTATGGCTCAGCAGGTAAAGAATCTGCCTGCAATGCAGGAGACAGAAGAAATGCGGGTTCGATCCTGGGTCAGGAAGATCCCCTGAAGAAGGAAATGGCAACACACTCCAGTATTCTTGCCTGAAAAATCCCATAGACAGGGAAGCCTGGCGGGCTACAGTCCACAGGGTCACAAAGAGTTGGACACGACTGAGCAACTAAGGACATAATGCACATAATAAATTAAGATATTATCTGTTATATTCAGAGGTGATATATACTGTGGGGGAAAATGGAGCTGCATAAGGATGATAGAGAACGTGATAGTTTCAGGTGAACAACAAAGGGACCCGGCCATATATCCATTCTCCCGCAAACTCCTCTAACATCCAGACTGCTACATAACATTGAGCAGAGTTCCCTGTGCTATACAGTAGGTCCTTATTGGTTATGTACTTTAAGGATTTGTGATTTTATTTCACTTCCTTTGTTGGCTGTGCTGCAAGGCATGTGGGATCTTAATTCCCTGGCCAGAGATTAGACCCACAACTCTCCATTGGAAGCTTGGAGTCTTAACCACTGAACTGCCTGGTAAGCTCCTGTGACTTTAAATAGGGTAGTCAAGGTAGGCCTTACTGAAACAGAAGGCAGAGGGACAAAGAAGAGGTGAGGCAGTGAGCTTTGGGGATGTCTGCCAACATCCGCTGGATCATCAAAAAAGCAAGAGAGTTCCAGAAAAACCTCTATTTCTGCTTTATTGACTATGCCAAAGCCTTTGACTGTGTGGATCACAATAAACTGTGAAAAATTCTGAAAGAGATGGGAATCCCAGACCACCTAACCTGCCTCTTGAGAAATCTGTATGCAGATCAGGAAGCAACAGTTAGAACTGGACATGAAACAACAGACTGGTTCCAAATAGGAAAAGGAGTACGTCAAGGCTATATATTGTCACCCTGCTTATTTAACTTCTATGCAGAGTACAT
>SJYV01004538.1:0-15568 GCA_006410875.1 Neotragus pygmaeus | reverse complement strand
ACTGTGTTTTTAATTTTATGAGAAATTGTCAGACTTCTTTCCAAAATGGCAGCACCATGTTACAGCCCCACCAGCGACGTATGAGGGGTCTGGTCCTTCCATATCCTCCCAACACTTGCCATTTTCTGAGTTTTTGATCACAGCCACCCTAGAGGAAATGAAGTAGTATCTCACTGTGGTTTTGATTTGCATTTCCCTTACGACCAATTATTTTTTAAAAGCTTTCTATTTTTTATATTGGAGTGTAGTTAACAGTGTCGTGTTAGTTTCTGATTTTCTGATGTTCAGTTGCTCAGTCACTCATTCGTGTCCAAGCCTTTGTGACCCCATGGACTGCAGCACGCCAGGCTTCTCTGCCCATCACCACCTCCCAGAGTTTACTCAAAGTCATGTCCATTGAGTTGGTGATGCCATCCAACCATCTCATTCTCTGTCGTCCCCTTCTTCTCCTGTCCTGAATCTTTCCCAGCATCAGAGTCTTTTCCAGTGAGTCTGCCCTTCACATCGGTGGCCAAAGTATTGGAGTTTCAGCTTCAGCCTCAGTCCTTCCAATGAATATTCAGGGCTGATTTCCTTTAGGATGAACTGGTTGGATCTGCTTGCTGTTCAAGGAACTCTCGAGAGTCTTCTCCAGCACCACAGTTTGAAAGCGTCAGTTCTTTGGCTCTCAGTCTTCTTTATGGTCCAGCTCACATCTGTGCATGACACTGGAAAAACTATATGTGTGTGCACGCCCCGTTGTGTTTGACTCTTTGCAACTCCATGGACTGTAGCCCGCCAGGCTCCTCTGTCCATGGACTTTTTCCAGGCAAGAATACTGGAGTGGGTTGCTATTTCCTCCCCCAGGGGATCTTCCCGAGCCAGGGACTGAACCCACATCCCTTGTGTCTCCTGCACTGACAGGTGGATTCTTCAGCACTAGCGCTCCCTGGCAAGCCTCAGCTTTGACTTACGGACCTTCGTCAGCAAAGTGATGTCTCTGCTTTTAATACTCTGTCTGGGTTGGTCATAGCTTTCCTTCCAAGGAGCAAGTAAGTGTTAGTTACTCAGTCATGACTCTTTGCAACTCCGTGGACTATAACCTGCCAGAATCTCCTGTGCGTGGAATTCTCCAGGCAAGTTACTAGGGTGGGTTGCCATTCCCTTCTCTAGGGGGTCTTCCTGACCCAGGGATCGAAACCGAGTCTCCTGCATCGCAGACAGATTCTTTGCCACCCGAGCCGCCAGGGCTGCCCTCGCTGTCCACAGTGATTTTGTAGCCCCCCCCCAAAGAAAATCTATCACTGCTCCCACTTTCCCCCTTATGTTTGCCAAGAAGTGATGGGACTGGATGCTGTGATCTTACATAAGCCCCTTTGCCACGTCAAGGCTGTGATCCATGAAGGGGACTATTCCTTGAGAATTTGATTAAAAGTGAGGCCGGATGTTACTTCTGTAAAGAAGAATCTTATTTTTTTTTTAATATAAAATCAGTTTTACATGAACAGACATTAACACTATGTACCACGAAGGCAGTTTATAGTGTTTAATGGACCAGTATAGGGTCGTGAATAACTCTTGTTAGTGTATTTTCTTGGATTTTATACCAACATTCCAGGAGATGGTGAAGGACAGGGAAGGCTGGTGTGCTGCAGTCCACAGGGTCACCATGCTGGGCGTGACTGAGGGACTGAACAGCAGCAAATACCAGCACAACCTGGTTTCATTTACTGTAAATTCCAGGACTTCTGCTGTTCCACTGAAATTCTTTCAGATCACTCAATTTCACCAAATTTCTCGTGTAAACTATAGGGCTTGTTCCATTAAAATATTCTGATTAATGATTTTGAGCTTCTGTATAAAAAAACTTGGGTTCCACCTTCTAGGACGTGATGCTCAAATAAAAAACATTCATTTTATTAGATTCACATAATGTAAGCGGATCTTTGTAGTTATTTTGTGCTCTGCAGACCTACTCTCAGCTACTGCAGTTCTCAGCAGCTACTTGAATTTGTGAATGTTACCTTCAGTATTCTCAACCGCACTGCAAAGCAACATGTGTAAAAATAAAAACCTAAGATCTTGTGTAAGTTGGTGTGGGATTTAGCAATGTTGATTTCAGGCACCAAGTATTATATCTGTGGTGAATTTCCCAATCGATTTTTGGCCTTCCTGGAGTTATTAATTCATCAACAACACAAATATGTGAGTCTTTACTATGTGCCACATGGAAGCAAGCAAGACAGGTAGCTCTTCTGGCCTTCAAAGAATTTTAGATTCTGCTTTCGGGAGACTTATTATCAGGGACTTAAGGACAAGGTAATTCTGGACTGTGATTAGTGCAATGGAGTAAATAAGTGTGTGTCGGGGGTGGGGTTGATAACCTTAGCCTGGGGAATCGGCCGTGGCTGAGGTACGGGGGGTGGGGGGCAGGAAGGAGATGGCTCTAGAGAGGGAAGAAGGCCTTCCTGGGGCCACCTGACTTACGCTGAGACCTGAGAACAATGAGTAGTCTTTGGGCAGCTGGAAAGTTGTGGAGGACAAGGGAGGTGGCAGGTGCAAAGGCCCTGGGGCATCGGGTTCAGCATATTTAAGAACCACAGCAGGCAGATGTGGGGAGCTCTGTGTTTTAAGATCCACAAATGGCAACTTTTCCCAAGTAATAATAAGGCACTTTTCCTTTTCAGATGGTGGAATTGCACGTCTTAGGGTATATGGTACTGGACAAAAAGACTGGACTGCGGGTGACCCCAAAGAACCATTAGACCTGGCGACCATCGCGTACGGGGGTGCCTGTGTAGGATTCAGCAATGCACGTTTTGGTCACCCAAACAATATAATAGGTGGGACAATGCTCCGGGAGCTTGGGACATGTGGGCATCACACTGGGCACCGCGGTATGGTATGAATTACTTAAGAGGAAGGGGCCGTCTCAAGCCATATGGGTGGGTGAGATCCTTCACACACAATTGAAAGCCTTTAAGACAGGAAGTAAATCAATAGCAATCTCCCTTCCTAATTTTGGCTTAAGCAGTTGCTTGGGTGTGAATTTGCTGACGCATTCACCTTAATGGAAACCACGGATGTTGCACTGCTCGGGCGCGCAGGGTCTGCACTGATCACGCCAGCGCATGTTTATTCTAAACACTCTCACATTTACAATGAAACGCGATGGTCCTGTGACATCCTGTTAAACACTGTTTTGGGCAGGAGTCAGCACGGCAAAGCCGATGGCAGACGGCTGGGAAACTGCACTGAGGCTGGACCGGCCCCGATACTGGAGGGGAGAGGCGGAAACGCCGCATCCCTACGCTTCCCAGAAAGTAAAGGTTGGTTTCTTCATCTGATGTCAAGGAGACTGATATTTAGAAACCTCTCAGGCATTTTTGTAAACACTTGTTGCTTCTACACGTTTTCTAAATCTTCTGCTGTTTCAGTATAATACCAGAGCCAGACCACACGTAAAGACCTAGAAGTCAAACTTGCTAATTAATGCTGGCTGTTCTAACACATCACTGGAATTATCCCTTTTTTAATATAAAAAAGGTAGAGCATCTAAATTTAATAAAAACCCATGAGTAAATTTGTTGATCTGGAGGAAAAAAAAAAACACCATTTCATCATCTTTGATTTTTGTGTATCCCTGGGTGAGACCACTTCTGTGAACGTGTGATGGCTCAGCTGTTTAATTTGACCAGTAACTAACTCAAGATAAGGAAGTAAAAAAGGAAAGAAAACACCTTTCAGTGTGTAAATCATATCACAAACTTAATTGTAAACACCCCTTTCATGGGTTAGTTTTTATATCACCCAATGATCCAAATATAAACAAACTCTCCTCACTAGAAACTTGTGTTTGGAGGCAGGTCATATATCGATATAGATTTGGTCAAAGACATATCTACTTTGAAAAGTCAAACCAACCACAGGAGCTATGGGTGGGCTAGATAAATATCCTTTGGTGTACAGCATCCTACCTGAATTCATGTGCGTGTGTGCTAAGTCATGTCCACCTTTTTGCGATCCTGTGGACTGTAGCCCACCAGGTTCCTCTCTCCATGGGATTTCCCAGGCTTCAAGAACACTGGAGGGGGTTGCCCTGCTCTCCCCTTCAGGGGATCTTCCTGACCCAGGGATTGAACTCTAGTCGCTTACGTCTCCTGCATTGGCAGGCAGATTCTTTACCAATAGCACCACCTGGGAGGCTCCCCTGAATTTATAACTGACATACACAATCATATCAGAAATTCATCAAAAGTTACCAAGCGCCCAGTCAACCCCTGAGTCGGCATTAGGCATTTACGGAATGACAGCAGAGAGATGCTTTATTATGCAAGAAGCAACTTACACCAGATCACAGGAAGGAAGTACTCTTTTATAGTGAAAAGTGAAACTGTTAGTTACTCAGTCATGTCTGACTCTTGTGACCCCATAACTGTAGCCCACCAGGCTCCTCTGTCCACGGAATCATCCAGGCAAGAATACTGGAGCCGGTTGCCATGCTCTCCTCCAGGGGCCCTTCCCGACCCACGGACCGAACCCTGGTCTCCTGCACTGCAGGCAGATTCTTTACCACCAGGGACGCCCTACTCTTTTACAGCAGGAAATGACATGTGCATGCCAACGTTGTTGCTTGCTGGGTTTCAGGACTGGTGTCTTGAATGACAGCAAGCTGACTTACGTTGTTTCTTCCTTTTTTTGAATTCCAGAGTGATGAGAACGGTATTCTCCTGGTTCCAGGGTGTGAGTGGGCAGTTTTCCGATTGGCGCATCCTGGAGTAATAACTCAAATCGAAATTGATACAAAATATTTGAAAGGTAAACATAATGCCACTAGGAAACCGCTTATAATTGGTGTGCTGGTCATAACGGCAGCAGGCTCCATGCCACAACTAAGACCCAATGCAGCCAAATAAGTAAATTAAAACTATGAAAAAGAATAAAGACAGCAGCCTCCAGCAGGGGAGGGACTCAAGGCAGTGGGCTGTGGACCTGGCTTTCTGCTCACAGTTGTGCAGCTTCAAGCACGTTAACTCTTTGCACTCTGCTTCTCTCTTTATAAAACATTAGATATGCGCTCAACCACAAAAGTCGTGAGGTTCCATGAGGCACTAAGGCTCTTCACTGTGAAGGGCCCTGAACTCCATGTGGAAGAAGCCTAGGAAACACTTCCTGGTTAGGTCGTCCAAAGGACGGGGTGGGGGTATCTTCTCAGGGGAGGGACCGCAGGCAGCTTGGTGACTGTTTCTTCTCCAGGCAGTGATCTACACACATTTTAAAAATTATGGTCTTCCTTTAGTAAAATAATATTTGGAAAAAGCACCCTTAATAGTCCATATTTACTTTCTTATGAAATAGATACATGTTGCATTATATGAAGTTCAAAAAAGGTCACTTAACTGTTCTAATCATTGAGTGAAGTTTTGCCAAGCACTGAGGTGGGCATCTGATGGCTCTTTGGCGTCTTTGAATAAATACAACAGTTTGCATTCATACACTGGATGCTTGATTGTTAAATATCTTGAGAATCATTATGACCTCACTCAACTACTAACTCTTTCATCAAGGGTCAGTATATATTTAAGGTGAAGTTCATCCTCAGTGGGCAGATGTAAACGGTTTCAAGAGGTCTTGATAATGTAAACTCCTGTTGGGAAGACCATGGTTTAGATCTGATTAGCAGCCACTGTTCCCACTTTTCAACATGACTGACCCAGGGCGGCTCCTGAAGGTCAAGAGGAATGTCAGTCCTGCTATTTTCTTGCTGTTTCTGGATGTTCACAAATCATCTCTTGTGGAATATTTAATCCGTGGTTCTCTGTGTGGTAGTTTAAAGTCACTTGTTTATTTTTGCAAGGGACAGTTTAGCCAAAACTAGGATGAAAGTGAAGTTGCTCAGTCGTGTCCGACTCTGTGTGACCCCATGGACTGTTGCCTACCAGGCTCCTCCTTCCATGAGATTCTCCAGGCAAGAGCACAGGAATGGGTTGCCATTTCCTTCTCCAGGGATCTTTCTGACCCAGGGATCGAACCTGGGTCTCCCGCATTCCAGGCAAACGCTTTAACCTCTAAGCCACCAGGGCCAGGGTAATAAGCAGCAAATCCGTGTAGCCAGGGACCCCAAGTGCAACATGGCACGGATGCACTGGTACTGGCCTTGGGTGTCTGTGTCAGCCAGGGATGATGGTCATGGGGATTGGGAACAAGCCAGCATCCAGTTATAATATCAAACATGCAAGGCCTAATACCTACATCCACACACACATGTGACACACACACACGTGCACACATGCACGTATATACACACGTGCACACATGCACGCACATATATATACATGTGCACATATATAAAATGAACAGAAACAGTCATTGGGATGTCCTCTCACTGTGCCCCAGAAGCATGCTTACCTCACCCATGCTTACTCTTTGCTGGGTCTTTCGATCTGATTAAAAATAAAAAGGTCAACATTCCATAAACCAAACTGCGCTGAGTGCAGAGTGGAGACAGTGGCCTTTGTCTTGTTCCAATAGGTAATTCTCCTGAGACCTGTAAGGTGGATGGCTGCGTCCTGACGGCTCAGGAGGAGGAGGACATGGTCAGGCAGAAGTGGGACCTTCCAGGCCATAAGTGGAAGCCACTGCTTCCGGTCACAAAGGTAGTGTGGTGTCCGATTCCAGCGAGCTACTTCGGTCAAGGCCGGATTTCAAAGGGTTACAGTTCCACCCCAAAACTTCTGCTCAGTTTAACAGTGCAATGAATGAGATTTTAAAAACTGTCTCTGCCCCTTTATATAAGAAAATGATGGGCTCTCTCGTCTCACGTCTTTGCATATCTAACTCTCAAATTTTCTTTTAGACCACCTTGTTCAAGCATGCATACATGGAGAAATGTTTCCGCGATGTACTAACTCTCTAGGCGGGGAGCTAGCATATTTAGGGCCAGCAGGGTGTGGCCAGCCGTGGGATGGATGCTGAGGTGATCCAGAGCGTTTCCCTGGATCATGCAGGAGGGACGTGGTCATTTTCGGGTTGGAAATGGGAGCAAGCGCTGCTCCCCTTAGTGAAGGGTGGCCGCTCCCACAGCCCGCTGTCTGCTTTCTTTTTCTCATCAGTTTGTCCGCTTACTTAACTATCGGAAAGAAACATCACAGGGACCTGAGTATTCATGCCCATCTACTTGGGGCATCCTGTCCCCAAAAGCAGATTGCTAGGGCGAGCCAAATTATTATCACGGAATAACTTTTCACCTTTTAAGGCCCAGAGTCCAAGCGGATGGGTGGCCTTGGGGGAGTCAGCCCCCCGGTCATTACAGGACCTCTGCCTCCCCTCTCTTGACAGCTGTAGCCTGATGAGATGCACGTGCTGGACAGCCTGACCCCCGAACTGCAGGACGTCATCACCCATGCCAAGTTCACCATCAGCCCCGACGGGGGCGTGAGTCGCCTCCGACTCAAGGGCTTCCCCAGCTGCATCTGCCTCCTGCGGCCCCGCGAGAGGCCCATGATGAGGTTCTCGGTGAAGGCGGGGTTCAGGGCGAACCTCTAACCCACACAAAACCTGTACAGTGACTCAGAGTCGTCTTCTGAAGCATTTTCAGCCTCTGAAACTTAAGTTTCTAGCAATTAGTGTTTTGAAGGTCAATATATTCCTGATGATTTAATAAAGTGGTCACTCTCACACAATAGTATCTGCATTTAGTGTCACTTAATGGAGAAGGCAATGGCACCCCACTCCAGTACTCTCGCCTGGAAAATCCCATGGACGGAGGAGCCTGGTAGGCTGCAGTCCATGGGGTCGCTAGGAGTCGGACACAACTGAGCAACTTCACTTTGACTTTTCACTTTCATGCATTGGAGAAGGAAACGGCATCCCGCTCCAGTGTTCTTGCCTGGAGGATCCCATGGACGGGGGAGCCTGGTGGGCTGCCGTCTACGGGGTCGCGCAACTGAAGCGACTTAGCAGCAGTAGCAGCAATGGCATTTAATGGAGTGCTTGGCAGTTGGATCCCTGGGTTGGGAGGACCCCCTAGAGGAGGGCTTGGCAACCCACTCCAGGATGCTTGCCTAGGAAACTCCACAGACAGAGGAGCCTGGCGGACTCCAGTCCATGCGGCCACAGTGTCGGGCTCCACTCACTCGTGGGACACTTGGTAGTTCACAGCCTGGCTGTGGCTGTGAAATAGCAGGATTTATTACTTTTTTTAAACAGTCGTACAAGATACTGATATTTTTATAACATCAGTATTCTGTACCTTCGGAGGTACTTTAGCACGTTATACATAGTCTACTGTCCTGAAAAGTTTGTTGAAGCCCATCGAAGCCACTGGAAAAATACAATCCTAGGAGCATTCTCGGTCTGGGTTGAAGAGGCCAGGCCTGCCTTTACCTGGAACAGGAAATGACCTTCCCAAGGTCACCCAGGCGCTTGCCTTGCTCCCGCTGCACATGAAGGTGCATTCTGAAGTTCCACCTGTGAGGCACCGCCTGCCAGCCGCCCCTGCTCGCCTAGATTCCCATGCGCCCTGGATGGTTCCTGGCACATCCTCCTCGACCAGCCTTAATTGTCCAGATGGCCCTTTCCGCCAGTCCTCTGCCTCTCGGCAGAGCGGGAGGTGGAGGAGCAGGGCGAGGGTCCCAGTGGGGCCCGGGGCACCCTTGGCCGCGCACCCGGCACCGTGGCGGGTGCCTCCCTGCGTGGCCCCGAGCTCTGCAGGCTCCGCGTGCCGGGACTCGGATGCCCGCCGCCTGGCCCGGCCCTGCCCCGACCCTCCCGTCTGGCTTGGCCGCCCCTCTCCTGGGCCGCGGGGCAGGTGGGTGGCGGTCACAATCGCCGGTGGCGTCAGCGCGGGCGGTGCGACGCGGACCCGGCGCCCGGCGGCGGGGCTGCCGGCGGCTGGAGCGCACGGGCGGCGGCGGCGGAGGCGCGCGGCCATGGGCTCGCGCGCGCCACACGCGCTGGTGGACACCACGCCCGCCAAGACCATCGTGGTGTACCGCAACGGGGACCAGTTCTTCGTGGGCCGCAAGTTCGTGCTGTCGCGGCGCCGCGTGGCCACCTTCGAGGCGCTGCTGGAGCAGCTGACCGAGCAGGTGGCGGTGCCATTCGGCGTGCGGCGCCTCTTCACGCCGACGCGCGGGCACCCGGTGCTGGAGCTGGACTCGCTGCAGGCCGGCGGCAAGTACGTGGCGGCCGGGCGCGAGCGCTTCAAGACGCTGGAGTAAGTGCCCGCCGCCCGCCGCCGCCAACCGCGCGCCCCTGCCCCGCCGGGGCCTTAGTCCGGCCCCCAGACGGGGACAGCGCCGGGTCTGCCCGGCCGGCGCCAGCTACTGGCGCGCCATGCACCATCCGCCTGGTGACCAGGGCGAGCAGAGTCTGTCCCCGGACCGTCAGTGCCGCAGAGGGTCAGGAAGGGGATGGGGAGGGGACGGCGGGTCCTGCGTGAAAACAGGGCGCGCCTCTTTAGAAAGGTGGGACGCTCTGCGGGGAGAAGGGGAGCTGGCCACGCCGAGCAGAGCGGGACGCAGGGCTGGGTCGTAACTGGTCCAGACTGGCGTCCCTGGGGGCCTGGGAGCACATCCTTTCATGAGCGCGCCTCCTGGAGTGTGCTGTGGGCCTGCTTCAGACCCTACCGAGGACAGGCACCTGGGATTTCCCAAGTTCTGGGCTAAGGAAGTGCAGATGTGCCTTTCAGCCTCTGAATGCCCAGGGGGAGCAAGGCAAGGACACCCCTGCTGCCCCAGCCCCGCAGAGGTCAGGACTGCAGCTGGGGAAGGAGGTAGGTGTCCTGGGCAAACGGGCCCAGGTACCAACCCCAGAGCCGCGTGGAAAGCCGCGATGGAGCTGGCCGGGCTCAGGCCGTCGGCGGTGCTTCGGGTGCCCGCCAGAGCGTGAATTCAGTCCTGTTTCATTTAGCCTGGGGCTGGTGTTAGTGCAGTACCAGTGTGTGAGGTCTTTCAGCACATGGGGTCACCACACGTCTGTTCAGACCCTTCCTTTCCTTTCCAGGAGCAATCTGACTCTGTGCTCTGACAGCCTCCATCACTTCTCTAAGCTCTGGGTACCTCGTTATACAAATGTCATATCAATGCAGCGCTTTCTCAAGTTCCTTAACAAAAGCTGTTGTGTGCGTCTTCCTGAAGGGCGGCTGGGAGAACCGGGGAGGCTGTGAGGGCCTTTCAGTGTGTGTTTCGGGGAGATGAGACGCAAACAGAAGTAACTGCAGATGAGAAAGCAGAGACTGCGTGGACAGGCACACGTGTGGTTCTGTCGAGGTGCAGAACCTCAGAAAAAGCTTCCTTTAGAGAGCAGAATCCACCTGCAATGCAGGAGACCCTGGTTTGATTCCTAGGTCGGGGAGATCTGCCGGAGAAGGGATAGGCTGCCCACTCCAGTATTCTTAGGCTTCCCTTGTGGCTCAGCTGGTAAAGAATTCGCCCGCAATGTGGGAGACCCGGTTTGATCCCTGGGTCGGGAAGATCCCTTGGAGAAGGGGACGGCTACCCACTCCAGTATTCTGGCCTGGAGAATTCCATGGACTGTATAGTCCACGGGGTTGCAAAGAGTCAGACACAGCTGAGGACTTGGTTACACGACAGAGCAGAAGGGAGAAAATCACTTGTTTGTTCGTCCTCCGTGAATGCCTGGGCTGCCCTGGCGCCGCTCGCGTCTCGTGTCTTCACCTAGAGATATCATTTCTGTTCCTTACGTGCTGTCGATGCCATTTCTTCTATTGTGAAGTGTAGCGTGTACACAGAGGAGTTTGTGCACGCTCAGTTGCTGAGTCGAGTTCAGCTCTCTCGACCTCATGCACTGTGGCCCTCCAGGCTCTTCTGTTCATGGGATTCTCCAGGCCAGGATGCTGGAGTGGGTTGCGGTTTCCTCCTCCAGGGGATCTTCCCAACCCAGGGATCAAGTCTGCATATCCCGTGCCTCCTGAATCTCCTGTGTTGTCAGGCAGATTCTTTACCACTGAGCTTCCTGGAAAGCCCCATATATACAGAGTAGTATGTGGAATTATATGTGTAGTTTAAAGAATAGTAATAAACCAAGCCTATGTGTGAACCACAATCTGGATTCAGGAAAAGAGAATGACCAATATTTTCAAAACCTCCTATCTCCACTCCCATCCCTTGCCCACACGGAAATACTATTTTGGCTTTTGTGATAATCACCCTTTCATAATAATCTATCCCTGAAAGTGAAAGTGAAGTCGCTCAGTGGTGTCCGACTCTTTGCGACCCCGTGGACTGTAGCCTACCAGGCTTCTCTATCCATGGGATTCTCTAGGCAAGAATACTGGAGTGGGTTACCATTTCTTTCTCCAGGGGCTCTTCCCGACCCAGGGATCGAACCCAGGTCTCCCGCATTGGAGGCAGATGCTTTAACCTCTGAGCCACAAGGGAAACCCAATCTATCCCTGAAAGATACCCCCAGTGTTTTATGTACTTTATGTAAATGCAGTTATGCTGTGTGTATTTTGTTACTTGCTTTTTCACACAATAATATGCTTCTGAGGCTCATCCATGCTACCAGCATGTAACTATAGGTCATTCATTTTCACTGTTAGGTATTATTTTGTTGAGTGATACACCAGTTTATTTATTCAATCCATTGGTGGATTATTGGGGTTTTAAACCTCATGCTAAGGCAGTGCACTATTCTGCACATTCCTCCGCCCATCTCCTGGTGCTCGTGGGTGAGACTTCCTCCCGGAGAGCATGTGGGTTATCTGTTGCTGTGTGTCCTATTCATGCAAGCTTACTGGTGGGAAACAGTGTTCATTGTCTCACAGTTCCTCTGACCAGGAAGTCCGGAGCAACTTAGCCAAGTGGTTCTGCTTCAGAGACTCTCGTGTGTTTGCAATCAAGATGCTGGTGCAGTCACATCTGAAGGCCTGACCGGGGCAGGTGCTTGCAGGCTCACACCCATGGCAGGAAGCTTCATCCATGTTGTGAGGCATCCACGGGAGATCTAGCTGCTGGGTCTCCTGGGCAAGAGTGGTCCAGCCTGAAGCCACAGTAGCTCTTGTTACAGCTACAGCTCTGTTAGGCTGTCTTCTCTCTCCCTCTGCCTCATTATCTTTCTGTGCTGCACATTTTTACTTTTAAAGCTGATTTGCAGAAATACTTGGAACAGAGTCATTCCAGGTCACGGTCACTGTAACACAGCCTCAGAGTGTGGGGTGGTTTGGACCACCCAGGGGTTTCTAGGAGGGTGGGTCATGACGACCCGTGGCTGGCGGGCCCTGAGCCAGCGCTTTTGTCTGTGGTTCGTCCTCTCTGCTCCCAGCAGCCACCACCCCTAAACCAAAGTGGCCCCAGACATCGGGCTCTTGTCTTTCTCTCTCTTTTCTTTCCTGGCCTGTGCTAACCCCTCACTATCTTGTCGTGTTGTGGAGGTGTGTTTTCCAGTTTGTCCAGGTTTTACTTGTTTTTAAGAGGACGCGTCGATCAGGGCTCCTTAGTCCACGGTTCCCAGAGCCGAGGTCTTCTCACCCTTTGTCTTTGCGTATTTCTGTTGTAAATCTGTGGATGACAGTGTCCTTCAGTCCATGGAAGGCGCTTTTCACTGTCTTCTAACTCAGTGGCCGCTGGTGAGAAATCAGCCATCATCTTTCGCTTCCTGGAAAGCAATGTGTTACCCTTTTAGCTTTTTGAAAGGCGCGGTTTGAGGCCAGGTGCTGCGCTTTAAGCGGTGTGTCTGAGTGCGGCCTTCCTGGCTCTCCCCGCGTCCGGGACGGTGGCGTCGCCGGCTCGCGGGCGTTCTCAGCCAGCCTCTTCCGATGGCGCTCTGCCCTGTCTTCCTGCTCTGCTTGCAGTACCCGGGTGGGTGTGGCGGGCCTGTTTCATTGGCTCAGACCTCCTCTCTCTCATCTCTTTCAACTTTGTGCTATAAACTGGGCACTCTCTTCACATAGATCTCTGATTAATTTTTCTGCCTCTGTGTCCTATCCTATCAAACCTGTTCATTGAATTTTAAATCATATAATTTTTCATTTCCAAACATGCTATCTGGTCCTTCTTTAAAGCTTCCATTTCATTCTCTTGGGTCTCTCAATCCTACGTGAGTTTTCAGGTTTGCTTTTTGTTGAGGTCTTGTCCTGTGATCTGCACCTGCAGTCCCAGTATTTGAACCTTGCCTCTGTCTTCTCTTATTTCACCTGTTTTTTTCTTGTGGTCCTTGCTAGCCTTGTTAGCTTACTTAAGTTTTGAGTGCAAATGACTCCTTTTCCATGGAATTTGTGTTTTGAGGAGATTCTTTGAGGCCCAAGATAAAAGTGAGATGTTCCGGAGGGGATTTCCATTTTCTCCTCCCAAATGCCCGGGATGCTCCCTATCCAAAGGGCCCTCCAAACTGTCAGTATCTTGAATTTTTCAGGGCCACCCAGAGAGAGGTATTTTGTGAGCTAGCTGGCTTGCAATCTAAGTTCTTAATGGCATCTGCAAATGTGCAGACTTGACATCTTATTGCTTTTGAAGAAAAATCACGGACATCATAGTTGCTAAGAGGTAGCATTTGGAGTGAGGCTTCCCAGGTGGCGCGGTGGTGAAGAACCCACCTGCTCATGCGGGAGGTGCGGGAGACCTCTCATTTGACAGAAAGACTTCCAGGGCTTATTGGAAATGTTCTGGACTCATGGCAGAAATATTGAGAAAGACGTTGAGGTGTTTCTCTTCCTGGATTTCTTAAGGTGGATGATTATGTTCTGTAGGGAATGGAAGGTGACCCAGTTCACTGAGCAGGAAGGGGAGGAGGGGTTCCCACGTGGTGAAGACCCTCTGTTACTTCGCACTTTCCATGTACCTTCACTGCTATCGAATGGATGGGAGGGGTTTGCACGCAGAGTTCAACTCAGAGAGGCATTTGGATTTTGCTTCTTCACTACCTTTTAGATCAATGGAGTATGAAATCAGAACCCAGATGTTGGTGAATAAAGCTCTGAAAACTGTTTGGGCGTAATTTACGTTGGTATCAGTGAGCTAGCACTTGTCGGAATGTATATTCGGTGCTTACTGAGCCGTCGAGTGGTTAAAATTAATTTCCACCAGCAAATAGGCTTCTAATTGTGCCGCCAGCGGATGGACTTTGATGTGCAACCTGATGATATATGAACCGCCCCAGAGGTCTTCTCATAATAACGGCTGTGAAACGGTACATTGAGAAGACAAGCAGCGTAAAATCTACCCAAATCCAGTCATCATTCAAACCCTTCTTACACTTTCTGGAATAAATTAATTTGAGATGAGAAATAGAATTTTTTCTCTATAAAACAAAATATTGTAGGCTAATAATTACTTAAAAGATAAATGTCCCATAAAGCCTGGAATTAATGGTTTGTGGAGAAAGTTGTATTCACAATAAGATGTAGATCAAGGCATTGTGTGTGTGTATATTTGTGTATGTAGCACTTATATGTGCATACGTGTATGCATGCACGTGTGTGTGTCTGTGTGCACATATGTGTGACTGCACACGTGTGTGTGAACACATGCACGCACACACATGTATGCATGCATGCGTGTGTGTGTGTGTGTGTATGCATGTGTGTTTGGGGAGACCCCAAAGAATCTGAATTATGGTAGGAGTTTTTTCTGCTTACCTTAGGAGTTTGTTGTTGAGATAAAAAGTGAACGTGCTGTTAAACTCGCGGCTCGGTGGCACCCTGGTCTGTCCGCGAGTCTCCTAACCCCCACTTTCTCCTGAGCATTAGCAGGGGACGGGGAGCGGGGAAGAGCGTGTGCAGAGGCCAGCCCGCCAGGGGAGGAGGAGTGTGGTCTCCGGGCTGGGAGGCCTGGGCTGGACAGGGTCCTGGCTCTCCCCGTGTGGTAGCACTTAGCTGGTTGAACAGCCTCGCTGAGACTCAGCCTCCTCATCGGAACAGGGCTCGCTGATGTCTGCTCCAGTGCGGGTCGTGAGGACTCAGTGGACACAGCACTTTGAAGTGCCCGGCGTGGCCCTCGTGGTGGGCTTCTGCCTCACTCTGTTCTCCAGAAGCAGCAGGGCCTTGCACACAAAGCATCTAGGCTCTGCTTCAAGCTNCAAGAAACTGACCCAGACATGCCCAGGAGTGTCTGGGAGTCTCTGGCAAAGGTGTGGGTTGGTGGTGGCCTGCTGTAGGGTCACAGGCACTTAGTGCAGCAGTGCATGCATGTGACCATTAGAAGGAGGTTGCCATTATCTTCATTACCTCCACTATCTTCAGTTCATCCTAAAGGAAATCAGTCCTGAATATTCATTAGAAGGACTGATACTGAAGCTGAAACTCCAATACTATGGCCACCTGATGTGAAGAACTGACTTATTGGAAAAGACCCTGATGCTGGGAAAGATTGAAGGCAGGCAGAGAAGGGGATGACAGAGGATAAGAGGGTTGGATGGCATCACTAAATCAATAGACACGAGTTTGAGTAAACTCCAGGAGTTGGTGATGGACAGGGAGGCCTGGTGTACTGCAGTTGATGGGGTCGCAAATGGTCAGACATGACTGAGCAACTGAATTGACCTGAACTGATTTTCATTTGATTTAGGTCACACATGAATGGTCTAGTGGTTTACCCTACCTTCTTCAGTTTAAGTCTGAATTTGGCAA